>CM063706.1:30689670-31287170 GCA_032441835.1 Slavum lentiscoides
CACGTCCAGTTCACTTCGTTTCCTCGGTTTACCGAGTCCTCGGTCTGGTTTACACTTGGCAGTGGCGGACTTACAATTCCTCTCTTTAGGGCACTGGGGGTTTAAAATAAAACGCACGAGTATATTATACGAGTATAATATGTATTACAATATTTATAATTAGGGCTCGGGCGTTGACGTCTTAAAACCCTATAAAAATGTATTTACGACCTAAAAAGCACGAACAAATGTCTTTTAAAAATGTAATTTACAGTCTAAAAGCACAATAAAAAAACCTATAAAATTACCTAAATTATTTATTTATTTAGCTACTATTTTATTAATTACAATTCTGAATTCGTATACAATAAACAACTAACGATTGTATAAGGTATACGTAATATACGTATATTTTCTCAGTTGCAGTTTTCTCAACTATTTACTGGTTTTTTTTAATAAAAATATACGCACAAATTTTAAATTATAATTTATTAATTATATTAAAAATAAAAAATTTTTATATTTCCATATAATTACGATACATAATAATCGAACGAATGATTATTTTCTTGGATTTTTTTTTCTTGTATTTTACAGAAAAGTATTCTGCAACAACAAATTATATTGGTTTTGACATTCGAATACTTTACTAGCTACGAGTTCTATATTATATAGATTATAGACAACAAAAAAAAGCAGTTAAGGGATGCAATAAATTTGTCCTAGCACCCTTCCCAATCGTGTCCTTGCTGTACTCTCTCGAATATGTTGAATATATACATATATAGTGTATAATATACTTTGTGTCCCACACACACACACACACACACACACACGATAACTTAGAATTGCTTACGTGTTCGGGATAGGGTATATAAATATTATAAATACGCTATTATTATAATATAGTGATGGCTTCCCGAGGGGTTTAACGTAAAGTAACTATTATTTTCGTCGAGGGTGCTCGTCGAGTACGAGTAATATTCGAAATAATAGAATATTACGATAAGTCGCAAAGAGGTTATTAAAAAATATAAATATAAAAAAAAAATGGAAAAAAATCCCCCCGTGAATCGCGTGACTCGATGAAACACGTCGTTCACCTAATTTTTTTTCTAGTCGTTTCCTCATAATATTACCTCTCTCCTCCAGGTATAGGCTTCGGCTCGTGCCGCGGTGTTGTTTCCGTACGCGTATTGATTGATGCGGACGCGTTTTTCGCTCCTTTTTTCCTTCTCCTTTTTTCACGAAAACTAATTTATATTTTCAACTAGTCGTGCGTAAAATCGTTAATTAATTTCGCGTTTAATCGATAATTACCGTATAATGTGTACAATATTACGCGGTCTGTCGATCCGAAAGAGTTCTGCAGCGGATACACATTATACGCGCTACTTTATAGTCCGTAATTGCATATTATTATTTCGCAATCATATACCTACGTACAACATAAGCGTATGCGCGTGAGGGTCACTTGGTCGAGCCACTTTCTTCAAAACGATTACGACTCCTGCTCGTGCGATACGTACTTATAATAATAATAATATAACGCACACACAATTGCACATGTGATAATTTTGATAATATTTCAACGTTCTGGTTAACGTTAACGTTTCGGCTAATTTCTCGGTCGGTTTTCCAACGTTTTTATACAATTTTATATGCATACAAGAACCGTGATCACCGGGCGCAGTTTTAAATTTACAGATCGATGTGAAATACGACGTTTTAATTATTAAAATTCGTCGTATAGCTTTTAATTTTCCGTTTAACACTTTTTTAAACAATTATACGTAATAATATCTTATTAAATATGTTTAAAACAATATCATATTATGTGTGTTTTTAATTGAATTAGACGTCTTTTTTTTTCTACAAATGTTACGTATCTGTAATATAGCTTTGGCTCTATAAAAATCGTTTATAATTTTTTTAATCGTTTTTTCAATATTTATGTTAAATCGCTAATCCGTTTGGTCGATCATTAGTTATGTGTTTATGAGCTTACTATCGTGTACTAAGTGTTCAATATACTCGTAATTAGACGTAGAATATTGTACAGACAATTTATCTATTTATAGTGATTATCCTATATGAATTTATACCGATAACGATTTAATTTAATTATCGTGTACGAATATAGGTAGTTAAATAATTGATGTACTATTGAATTGGCTCCCTACAGATATTTTTCAAAAATATATTGGTTACCAAAATGTTGCATTTTATATCGCCGCCAAAATGTTGCATTTTATTTGTTCATATATAGCCATGCTACGTACCTATTTATATATGTTTTTTGTTGTGTTCACGCGTGTTACCGCCTAACTACCTATATTCTAATTATTTTTTACTTAAATTATTAACAATATAAAAGTTCAGATAATTTTATAGTAAATATGACGATCGGTGAGATAAGATTAAATGCCTTATGCAAAGATACGATAAACAACAAGAATCTACCAAGGTATATATATTATATTATATAATTATAACGGTATTACGTAAGGCCACATATTTATATTATTTTGTAAATGTAGACGAATATAATGCGAGGAATACGGGGATGAAAAATATTCGATAAATGTACAAGTTATTGGAACGGTGTATTTGACTATTTGACAAATATTCAAATACACGAGTCACAGTACTTTAACAACCCCTTGTTAAATAATATTATTTTACGGGTTTTGGGAGCCAATTCAATCGTATATATTTCGGGAGCCAATTCAACGGTCGATTTTATATTTACCTGAAATTAGGAGCCAATTCAATGGTCGCCGTTTTCTAATAGGTATATACTATATATATTACTACATTTATACTAAGTATACCTACATACATATAACATCAAAATAATAAAATAAATAAAATATACTTTGTTTTATATTTTGAAATTTGATTAAATAAAAAAAATTACTTTTCCTTGGCGTTCGAATATGGTGAGAAAAATTATAAAAAAAAATTACAGGTTAACCAGAAATTTAATATTAACGGTAATTTATTTTAACAAATGCGCTATTATATCTCGGAGTGTTCTATACCGGAGGTGGCCAATCTGAGACTATCAAAAACGGCATGAGACCACACATACTCTTGAAAGACGCAAACAACTTTTTAATAATTTAATAAATACATTATATGTAATTAGTTTTATTGTTAAATTTGTTAAAAGTTCGTAACACTCGATGGATATAGTAACGAATTGGACTGTGAGTTTACTACGTTAAACATGTTTAAAATACACTCAAATTTATGCAGTGTAACATAACTTAGAAGACGGAAATTTGAAAACGGCAATAATGTAGTTGCGGAAACATGTAACACATGTTGTGTAATAATATTTGTTTAAAGATGTATATTAGTAAAAAACATCATGAAATGCGACGAAAAAGATAGAAAATGACCAAAATGTGCGAAAAAATTACCTTAAAATCGAAAAAAAGATCAGATAGTGCACGCTGAAAATATTGCAATTTGAATACCAATATTAACAATTGGCATAATATGATTCAAACTACGTGCAGTAAGTAACAAGAAAACCACGGGCGATTTTAATATTATTATCTTAACGATTTACAAGAAATAAGAATATTTAAGTATATCGTAGTATTTAAATTTTTTTTCAAAAGGAAAAGACACTGGGGTGATCTATTCCCTATATTCTCCTGCCCATAATTACGCCACTGGATATCGTTCTGGGTGTTTGCTATCATGTGTTTGAAAAAAACACTGTCTTTTGGTGCAAGAAGGAATTAGCTCCATGCACTAGTTCTCGTGTTATTCAATAAATGGAGCCTACTGGTATGGTACCTACTTCTTTTATTTATAGCAAGATAGAGGCAAATCCTGGAGCTACCTTTTTTTCCAAAACGAATGCGATGATTAAAATAATAAATAGTTATAATATGATACATTTCTTAAATAACAATATTATAATATTATCTACAGTTCGTATGTTATATTTCAATAAAACATTAAAATAGTAAATATGTGTATACATTTTCTTTTAAATTTTGTTGTTAGAAGTATAAATGAGACATGTCATTTTGTGGCAAAAAGGAGGTAGCTCCAAAAATCAAACGCTTTTCACGCCATTTGGAAAATATATTTTGAATGAAATTATTAGTAAATTTATACGTAAAAACAATTAAAAAAATTAACCGAAAAAAAGTTTTGCCCAAACATGGAATTTCGATTTTTTAAATGGGTTTTTTTTTTAGTTTTCTGAAAATTTAGAAATTTGGAGCTACCTTCTTTTTGCTGCAGACCCTTCAAATCGATACGTTAAATATTATTAATTTCGAATCGACGCGTATGCCTCACAGAATGTCTGAAATCGTGGGCAGTAGTCCGGATATTACATAAACGTAAATATTACAAGTACATTTTACACCGGTCGGATGCGAAAATCAATATAAGAATATTAACTGCTCGTTCGACACGCGATACAAGTTGCAAAATACACAGTTTAATAACATAATATATAATTCGAGCGAAAACCTTTTCCTCTCCGCTCGAAACGTTGTGTACTCGTGTACGAAACGATATAGGTACCTACTACTTTAATAAATATCCACAGTCATTATAATACTTAATATACACAGCTATTATTATGTTAATGGAAGGTCAGTTAGTGGATTTGTCTACCGCGATTTAATTAATTTCCACGTAGATTATTATAATAACACTTACTAACGTGTACTTACACCTACTCGAAACGATTCGACCAAACACAATTAAAAAACCAAAACGAATATATTATTTGTTTTACGGCGGTGTATTTGTTTATGTGTATGTGTGTGAACGCTTTTTTTTTTATTACAATATGAATACTTAGAAACATATTATGAAAAAAAAAAGAGGCTCAGCATTTCCCAAAATTTAGAAGCCGCTTATTGTTGGATTTAGGTTCTAAAAAAATGTCTAGCTTTATCATTGTCTGTTTAGTGTTCTGTTTCTATGATTTAGAAAAGAAATATATTTTACAACTATTCTTCGAGCGATAAATAAATAAAATATGCTCTGAAAATTGATTGGAAATATACTATTTTAAATCCATACGTTAAAAAAAACATTGAGGAGATAATGATAACGCTAGAACTTTTTTCAGAACTCAAATCAGACAAAACAATATGCAGCTTCAAAATTCGAGAAACGCTGAGCCTCATTTTACAGAATTCGTGTTGTGTAGTAACAAAAACTAGAAACGGTATCGTATTACTAACACGCACGCACTCACAACAATTTTAATGTTCTAGAGATGTTGTGTTTGGTTTTCGGACCGCTCGCAGTCCTTAACATGCGTTCCGGGAACGAATCGTATTCAGTTGTTCCTTTGAAATGTTTATCGATTTTTCCAAGTGATCGCAAATTAAAAACAAATTGAAAATGGCAAAAAAAGAATGAAAAAAGCCAGTAACATAAACTTATTAAATGTGAAAAAAAATTTTTTAACAGTTCAAAATATAACACAATCCTTGCCATATGTTAACAATATTTCTCAAATCAATTATCATTAACTACTAACGTCACTCTGAATCTCGTTTCTGAATACAATAATTTTGTACAATCGCTTTCAAATTCCAAATAATTATAATATTGAAATTTCAGTGCAAGCAACTCGCTTGGGATGATGCACAGAACGTTCGAGACTCTTTTAAATGTATTTCTTATAATTTTTTTCGCCCAACAATTTTCGTGATTAGAAGAAAAAACAAAAAAAAAAGTACAAAATACCCAAAATTTGATACTAAAAAAATTATATGTGAAAACTATAAACACAAAATGTGTAAAAAAAACTTAAGGCTCGAGAGGATGAGAAGACAAAATGATGATTGCGACGTGATTTTTTTTTAAAAAAAATCTTATTGAACGTGAACTACCTACGTTATAAGGTAAATATTAATCGAGAAACAGCTAAATCGAATCTCTTTGATGACGGTACAAACTTTTAGCATAAAATCCACCAGTATCTTTTAAATAATTTCTCCTCACAGCGATAGCGACTTTTGGTCTCAAAATCGATTTCGATGTTTATTTTCTAGAGATTATATGCAGTCGAAAATCGGTCGAACAAATAGTGAATTAAAATCGACTATAGAATATTTTTCAGACATCAGCTTATACAATCGTGGAAGATATATATATATATATTTTTTTTTAAATTTTTTTTTTTGTATACACACATGTAATTATAATTCGACTAAACGCACACTATTATCGCAGTGCAAACGGGGACTGCACCCAATAATGGTATAATAATAATAACAACGACGATATAATCGAAGGGTAAAAACGACGGTGTGTATAACGTGTATAAACGTGTCTCTCTGCAATAATAATATACTTAAGTGCTTTCGAGATTAAGATCAAATCTATAACGTCAGTTTTGTGGTGTAAAGAAAAGCAGATGTTTTATTTAATAAAGGTGTCGGACGCATCACACCAGCCGACCACCAATATATAATATAGTATACATCCACACACACACACACACTCATTTTAGTATTTTACAAATATTATTATATTATACAATATAGGAACCTAATAATACACGCGTGTGCGCACACCTGCAGCCCGGTGTGTTGATTTTCGTCTATACGCGTCGAGTCGTGGCTTCCGGAGAGGGGTAACGAAGTAAAAAAAAAAAAAATCTTAGTGCTGAAGGCTCTATACTATATATATATATAATATATAAACGTGTAATTAATTGATAATCATCTTTTGAGTTCTTCTTTTTTCGTTTTTATTATTACGTATATTACTCTTGCACCCCCAAAAAAAAAATTATTTTTATAAAAAAAAATAATACGTATGTTCGAGGTTTCATATTTAATATACTTATATTGTACATGAACACAGCGCATATTGTGTAGACAAAGGTGCAAAAATTATATACAATTACTCATTTTTCGACATAACCTTCTCCCCACCCGGCAACTTTCGACTTATTGACTTTCGTTTTAATAAAAATATAATTGTCTCCGACGCCTATGTAAAGGCCAGTTAACTATAATAAATATAAGTTTAAAGTATTTTTGATTCTTACAAAATATTTAACCTGAATTTATTTAAAACGTTTTAAATTAACGAGATAATAGACTTCGCAGCGTTGCATTTATAAATTCCTTCATTTATCGACGGTAACAATGAAATATAAAAAAACCTGACAATATAATATTTTAAACCACGTTTTTAAAAAAAAATTGTCATTTTTCGTCCCTCTTTCTTCCCCTAATTAATTCCAGAAAAAAGTTGATTTAAGTAGTGTAAGGGTTATGCCGACACTATAATATCGAAACGTTTTACACTGTAATATTATATGTTAATAAAGTAACAAACGGCTTTAACTTGTTTGATGTTTCTATACATTATAATAGATGAACGCGTGCAATTAAAAAAAAAAGTAAACGATGAAAAACAACTACAATGCACATTAATATCATTATTATACGAAACGTATTTTGATTGTTTTATTTTTATACTATTTTTTTTTAATATAATCAGTTCAATGCACTCTGTGAAATACATTGACGTTTATATTAATAATAATAATATAATCAACGTGTTTTAGTCTTCGGCCGAGTTTTATATTCATTAAATTACACGGAATATTTAATAATATATTTATTTATCGGAAGAAAATGATATAAAATATTAATATCTAGTAATTTTACAATTTTCGATTACATCCGTTCGTATATACTTACCTGTATTATGACCTCGGCCAAATTACATCTTTCGATATAACGGGACTCACAGAAACATTGGTAATGCGGTTTATTTAGAAAAATTGATTTGTGTATATATAACAACTTATAATACACACACACACATTAAAATATACAAAATAATTATTTGATATGGCCGTTTCGATGGAAATCGATCACCACACAACTACTTTCACGTATCCAATATTGTATTTGTGTGTATATAAACGATTCAGCAAAATTTTAAATACCATATTACTGAGTAATATTATTACTTATTGTGTTGCGATGATTAAACAATGTTATTCACACCGAATTGTTTCCAAAGTAAAAATTAAAAAAATTAATGGGTTTACTGAATAAAAATAATACATTTTGAATAATTGAACGCTATATTTACAATATTAAATAGCAGACGAAAATTCAACCCGAAAATGTTGACTTTAAACGGTAAAAATTCAATTTCGTCTTCATCAATTGTTGTTTATTTCTTCGTAATTTTGAAACTAATAATCATAGAAACCAGAAACTTTCACCAAATATGTAACTTTAAACTATATTTACGAAAAAAAGTACGCTCCACCCAGAATCGTTTTATCGAATGCTATGACTTATCATTGCTTTCAAACTTAAAATAAAAACAAAACTCTAAAATCTTTATCCAAGTAATTCACTTAAGCGATATCCACAACACCCCGCGGCTCGTTTTTTTTATGTGTGTTTTTCATTCATATATCAATGTTTGTTTTGTTTTAGATTTCTTTGATTTCTCAAGTATTCGAATACTGAATTTTTTTCCGTAATTTTTTACTACTCGTGTACTGGAACACGCGACGATATGATTTTAATTGTAATAGACCATTGGTGACTATAATTAGGTAAAGTTATACATACAAAAAATAGAAAAACTTCTTCTAGGAGATTCACTTGTTTTTAACAGTGCCAGAGAGTTATTATATTTAGAAAATAGTTTTCTCGATAAACATATCATTAGAAATTTTTAAAAACTTTATAATTTTTTATTCGTTATTGAAATATAAATAAATAAATTACTTTTATAATAAACAACGTGTCTTACAAATTTTGAACGGCAAAACTATATTGAAACTCTTTATTATTATTTGCTTCATTTGTTTTAATCGATTCGAATAAAATGTGTTATTTTTATGATTTGATTTTTAATACATATGTATATATGATCAATATAACAATAAATAATATTATAGATATTTTTTTTTTTACTAATCCGTCCGAGAAGAAAAATAGGAAATAAAATATTTATTTGCCAATTAAAAAAAAATATATATTTATAAATAGATGTATATTACATATTATGATTATTGATTTCAATATTATTATTCATAAAAATACTCGAAGCGGATAGATAAAACGTTAACCATTAATTTGTTGAGGTACCCATTTGTACCGTCCGGTGCGATTGACGTTATCTATATTATGTCTGATAAGCTAATTATACGTGAGTTTTTTTATGCTATAAAAAAATCTTTTTGTGTGCATTCACGCAGTCCTATTGACTTAGGTCAATAACCGCAGTGTTTATCGAAAAAAAAAATTGTATTATTAAAATGATGTATGAGTTTTTCGAATAATCCTTATTAATTAATTATTATAATAGAAGCCTTTTATTGAAAAAAAATAAATAAATACGTTACGTATATTGAAATAACATATTACGCATTATACTGGTTTTTATGAAAGAATTTCACGTCAACAGGAAATCGATCGAATTATATGATTGTCTACAGTGTTGAGTTAGGTTAAGAGAAATTTCACGAGAAATCGTTTAAACGAAAAGATGCGGTGTGAAGTGATTAATAATATAATTAATATAAACAAAATAATAGTTGTTTTTACTCGGCAATGATTACGGCGAAAATTTAGGGACAGACCGTACAAAATAAATGCTAAATATTGACAAAGAAATTTTTCGGGAAAAATAATTTTCGTATTCTGGAAAAACGTCTCTAAATCACCTACACGGGATTTTGCGAATTCTTTTGAACCTAAATTCGTACAAATGCGTATACGTTTTAGTGATAAATGTCGACAAAACCAAAAAAAAATCACGAAAATTCCACGTAACTATAGGATTTTTTTTTTTATTTAAACGCGGAACATATTCAATTATCCACAATAATATAATACGTATTCGAGTTGGAATAGCATTAAGTAACATTAAATTAAGTAGGATTTTAGAACAACATTAAAACCATTTAAATGCGTTTTTTCAGTTAAAAGTGTTTCAATAATTTACACGGTGAACTGTACTCGCCCGAAGCGATTTTTAAGAAAGAAGCGCGTAGTTTATAGACAATAATTCGCAGGTGAATTTGGTTGCCTACGCCGAACGGCGTATTTGCTGCTTTTATACAATGTAATCGATCATAATGTTGTCGCTCGTTTTTTTTTTATTATAAAATATTCATTTTAATTACGCCTATATTTAATAGAATACGGATGAGCAAAGAAAAACTTGAGCAAAATGTGATGTTGCCAGTTTCATTTGTTACATTTTAGTGTTTTAAAAATCATATTTTATCCGAACGTACGGAATATTAGAAACTCACAATCTTTCTAATCAAATATTAAATGCTACCACTGGACACAGACGAATAAATGTACATACGCATACATATAGTACACGCATTTTCAATTTGTCATAACGGCTTCAAGAGAGGTTATTTCTCTTATAACTTATGTGCGTGCAGTGTCATACGAATTCCGGCAATGGTAATAAAAATTTCGTAAGGAAACTTGACTTTTAAAAACTTTTAAATTTTTTAATGGGCTGGACCAGGCTAACGCTCGTCGTTATAATCAGACTTGATTACGGTTTTATTGTCTTTTAATATGTATATATTATTTAATCTCAGGCATATTTGAAATTATTTTCCCACATTTTTTTCATATTTTATACCGATACACGTAGTAATAATGTGTCTAAATAATCCACGTCTTAGGCTTATTTATTGTGTGTGCATATATATATATATATATACGTTTGTATTAAATACCCGATGAAATCCGTTAGAACTGTAATTCACTAATAAAAACTAGTTATACTTATGTAATGGTGTTAGTAAAAACGCGTTTTTACTAATGGCATAAGTATAATATATCCTAATTATTTTATGTACACATAAATTTGACTAAACTTTGACGGTAAATACTAGTTTTATTTTTATTGTTACTTTTTTCAAAAATATTATAAATAACTAGTTTATAAAAAAACAAAAAGAAAAAAACAAATAAATATTCGATAAATCGACAAAAAATTAATAAGTATTGATCAAAAAATAAATAAATAAAATAGTTTAACGTTCGTTTCTTAAGTAAATTTAAAAAAAAAATGTTTAAATCAAATTATTTACTTTTATGGGTACATAAACGATTACCATTTTGAATATGTTTAAAAGCTAAACAAAAAAAAAAGTCTATCTTGACCTATTGTATTTCTTGTAAATGTTTTAAGACGACGAAGAGATGAAAAAAAACCGTTCACTAGGAGCAGAACTTATTGGAATTGACAGCAAAATTTTAAAAATATTATATATTTTTTCAAATGTATCAAATAAATCTTTTGTCACAAAAAAAAATTTCGGTGTTTCTCAAAATGTTCATTAACGTCTATTTCATTTATTCTGTGCTGTCTGTCTTTAATCGTGATGATATAAACACAGTTCTCTTCATTCATGGAGTAAACAAAATAATTCCATGAAATCCGATACTATAGCGATATATAATAGCGCTATAATAAATACAAGATTAGATATCTAATCGCAATAAATATAATACAAATAAAAAAAAAATTAATTCACAAAATGTCGAGGGGGGGCATGGCTCCCTTTGATTTACACCAGGAGGAGCAGTCGCTCTCTATCACCCCCCCCTCCCAGTTTACGCCTATGCCAGAAACGGAACTGACGTCCGGACTCGGTCTAAAAACATTATTGTAACCCTACGTCTGCAGGAAGGTGTCCGCCGAATATATATAGTCGTAAAAAAAGAATTTTTTAAAATTTTCCTTTTTTAAAAACGAGTCACCCAATATGGTTGCGCGTATTTTTCTTCTTCTTCTCAGGTGCCCTCTATATTATATTTTGTACGCCGCTCAGACGTAAATACAATAATAATAACAACAATAACTGGTATATAGGAATAAAAAAAAAAAAAAAAGAAGAAACCTTTTATATTTTCATAACCGCAAAAACGTTCCACCCGGACACCTGGGCCGCGTATTATAATACAGCAGACGAAAATTATTATTATACGACCGCTGCCGACACTGACGGTGCCCAGCGTCTTCTTAAAACATATAACGCGCGCGCGCTGCTATTGTATCGGTCGGCTCGCGCGCGCGCACACACAAGGCTCGCGTTTATCTTTTTTTAAATTCCAATTACCCAGAGTCACATGCAACGCACGTCCATACTCCAGTAATAACATTACACTTTTATACATACACTTAGAGCGATGGATATTATTATCTTCGTGTATT
Organism: Slavum lentiscoides; assembly: GCA_032441835.1. Taxonomy (NCBI): domain Eukaryota; kingdom Metazoa; phylum Arthropoda; class Insecta; order Hemiptera; family Aphididae; genus Slavum; species Slavum lentiscoides. Next base: position 30,701,881 of record CM063706.1, read on the forward strand.
ATTACACTTGTGTGTGTGTGTGTGTGTGTATGTATGTGTCCGGGTTTATTCGCCGCCCGTTCGACCGCAAAACACTTCTGTAGTCTCTCTCTCTCTCTCACTGGTCCGAACGCGCAACATAAATTATACTATATACCTATATAAGAACGTAAATATAATAACGTTTTTACCGCTCCTAAATATTATTATTATTATAGTTACAGGAATTTTTTTTTTCTTTCACCACCACCACACGCCGTCAAAATCACGACAAAGTAATATTTCCGTGTGCGTAAGAACCGCGAGCTAACTGCCACCGCTTTGAGACAAAGCTCTTTTGACCGACCATGTTCTTCTGCTTCGCATTCCCGACTGTATATCATCGGCCATTCTAGTCCTACAACTCGTCACGATAAAGCGCCATTATATCACCCTCTTATTCCGATTTGCTTCGTCTTTCTATTGCCCCGTCTACATCCGTTTGCCGACACAACGACTCTCGCTGAACGTACACGACACGCTGTAGCTACGGCCTCGCTACTACTTTTTTTTTCCAAAATCTCGCCGCAAAACGATCGACTCCGTTCGCGTCTTTCTCAAAACGATCCGTTGTTTTGCATCCAAAGCTCTCGAATCTGTTGTACGCGCCGTATCCGTAACCGACTTCATCACACGCCTCCGTCCGAATTTCCCGAATAATACCTCTGAAATCGTACACAATATTGTCACTGCTTTACTAATCCTCAGTTATTTCCCCTCTGCCCCGTAAGGACTTCTCTCCAATTTTTTAACTATCATATTCACTCTTTCTAAGTTTTCTTCCGCTACTACGTGACACCTCATCTTCCGTAACCGCGTCCGTTTCCAATGCGAACCGGCTCGAGCGCTTAGCGCTGAACTTTGTCGCTCTTAAAATAAAATCTTCTGTTTCTCCACTCACTCGCCCTTACCCCTGCGTACTATTCCGTCTGGAGATCTCTCTCGGAACACTATATCGTATACGCATCTTCTAAACCTACAAAATTCCGCACACGCAGTTTCACAGTGTCGTAGCCAGAAATTTATTTTGAGGGGGACACTAGATATTTTTACCACTATTATAGTCATTCTAAAATACATCAACTTATTAGTGGCATAAATTTATATATATATATAAAATTTCGGGGGAGGGCGTGTCCCTAGTGCCCCCCGGCTACGGCACTGCAGTTTCACATAGATTTAACAAAATATACGTTCTTAACTGACGTTATATAAATAATTGTATTGAGCGAAACAAAGTAACATAAATCGATTGTGTACACAATCCGAAGTGTGCTTTTTAAAGTATATACCAAGCGTGCGGCGGTCGGGTTATAGGCGTGCGTTTTCGAGTGTTTTGTAACGACTTCCTTTCCGTGCGAAACACTTCTGGCAGAGACGGCAACCATCCGCAGTGGACCCGTCTCGCGTGATTCGTCAACGCGCCATTTTACGAAAACGACCCGCCGCACACTTCGCACAAATACGGTTTCTCACCGTTGTGCTTTCTCGCGTGCACCGTCAAACCGTCACTTGTCGCGAACGATCACCTGCACACTTCGCACGAGTGTTTCATTGCGTGACAACTATTCTCGATTTGGTCGACGGTCTCCGAGACCCACACGTTTTTTTTTTCGTACATCTAATCTCGACTTTTCAAGTACCTCATTCACTTTACATTCTCCCGTTAACCCATCGTATTCTAATGTCACATACATCAATTCGTATGTGTTTCCTGACCTCGTACATTACGAAACAGGACGGATATAGCGTATACACATAACTTTGGCGAAAACTTACTATTACAATGAAATCTCTCCAAACACACACACATTCTTCACTCTCGTCCTTGCCCGTTCATATACCTATCTTCTATTTTTTTTTTTTTTTTTGACACACTGCACTCTCGGTACACCTTTTTTCTAAGATATCTATAATACCCGGTTTTCTTTTCTCCTCCCTACAATTCTTCGTACTACTTTGCTCCTTCACTCTTCATCCGTCCCTCAAACCAAACATGGTTATTCCTTTTTCCACGAGTTCTATATTCCCGCCTCGTTGTTTTATCCGTCCACTTCGTCGCAATATAAAACCAGTGAATTTTATTCCGAACTGATCCATCGGTTTCTCCCTTTTTCGATATGCGAACCACCCGGTTTTCGTAAACGTGCACGTCTCTTGCTCGTTTCGTATGAAAAATATACGCGTTTTCAATATTTTTGTAAATTTAAAGGAGGATTTTCGTGTTGTTTTTTCGTTTTCAGTTTCCATAACTAATCGGTGTAGAAATTCAAAACGTGTTTGGCGAAATTCGCCGCCCCTGAAAATAGGGGACGGTGGAAATTTGAAATAGTTAAAAAAAGAGCGAGGACCTCGCACAAATCTCGAGAGCGTGCCCAGCATCCTCCGATATATCGTTGATTGTGTTCGTGCATATATAAATGAAAAAATAAAGAGTATAATAGACCGGAAAATAAAGAAAAAAAATATCGCCGCCACGCTCCAAGTGTCAGACAGAACACGGGTGTGAATCCGTGTCTCGTGCGCGCACCAAAAAAAAAAGTGTATATAACATTCGCTTTGAATAGAAATATATATGAAATAAAAAAATATATATAAAAAAAATACAAATTGTGTGCCTAAAGAGTGTGATATTCGTTTAAGTATTTTGCACGGACGAATAGTAATGGTTATGCGGAGAGCAAACTCAATAGACGTATACTGTTCTATAAATGCGTAATCGTAGGTCCGTGACGGACCCGGCGCTATAATTTCGTAAATTTACAAAATATACAAAAATAAAAATAACGTTTTAAACGAGAAAAAAAATAACAATAATAATAATAATAATAAAGCAAATAGAACCGACATTGTGGTACATGACAAGAAAAACAAAACTTGTCTTCTCATCGAAATATCAGTTCCAGATGATGCGAATGTACAACTAAAAGAGGCAGAAAAAATAATTAAATACAAAGATCTGGAGCTGGAGATAAGAAGAATGTGGGGCACAAAAACAACTACAGTACCGGTAATAATATGAGCTCAAGGAACAATCAAGAATGGAATGTTGCAGTATCTACAAAGGATCCCAGATAGAATTTGCATGAAGGAAGTGCAGAAAATTGTTCTGCTTAGCACCGCCCATATCCTGCGTAAAGTGTTAGGTTAATTCGCTGTGAACTCGGGCAGAGAACTGCAGGACTTAATCCATGCGCACCGGAAAAGGAGTTCATTCCCCAAATCTGTGATGAAAGCAAATAATAATAATAATCGTTTTCTAATATTTATAAATTTTTATTTTTCGCCTGTAAATATTGTAGGCAAGTCATTTATTACTTTTATTGCAGCAACAGCAGTGGTCGTTGTCTGCAAAAAAAAATAATAATAATAATAATAAACGAAAATTTTCGAAATAAAAAATATATTCGGATACGGAGAGAGAGAGAGAGAGAGAGAGAGAGAGAGAAACGACCAATAATAATTTATAACGTTTCGATTATTGACGAGGCGTCGGTGGTATATTATTTTAAATATTCATCATACACTGCGAGATTTATTCATGAAAATGCCCGTCGGGCGACGCGGCTCCAATCGATTCTAAGTACGTATAGTACTATTATATTTTAATAATATTTTTTCACACTAAACAATATAATGTATTGTTATTACGTTACATTACGGTCGTATAGTAGAGAATTGTTGTTTTTCTCTTACAGTGACTTCCCTCGAAACGAAATATAATGTTTTGTTGAAAGCGCATTAGAATTTTCGCGTTCTAATTGATACGTCGTATAGTAAAGAACAGTTTTGAAAATAATATTCAGTACACGTATTCGTACGAACGGACGGGGAAAAAAAAATTATTTCAAATTATTTTCCGAATACTTAGCGTATATTTATTCGAACGATATAAAATAAATGATACGAATACTACACGTTTTTTCGAATAAAATAATGTTAACAATTTTTTATTTTTTTTTTCAAACATTTGAACGTTATTTCAATTGGTATACATTTAGAGCGAGGCATTTTTACAGTTTTAACTCTACAAACGTCGAAAGCGTTTTAACTTAAAGCTTTTCGTGTAGTTTTATTTCGTTTTCCACAAGAGTGTCTACGATACGTTATGACGCAATTACTAAAATCGTAAGTGTGTGATGTGCACTATGATAAACGATTTAAATTTCATAAATTATTAATTAAAAATTGTCCTACATATTATACGTACCGAGTTGTCAAAATGGAAACGTTAAAATTCCAAAAAAATAATAAAAACGTGTTTCAACTAATTCGTATAAATAGGTTTCGATTTTTAGACGTTTAATGGCTGTGTACACATAGCATTTACGTCGCTATAAACACGCTAAAGGTATATTTTATTCCGTTTCGTTACTTTTTCTTTTCTCGCTTACTAATGCCCCTTTTTTTCACAAGTCATATACACATATATATATATTTTTTATTAACTCGTTGACTGGAATGGATCAACTTAAACCGCACATACATACCGGTTTTTATTTAAAAATAATTTTAAGTCCTAAAAAAATAAAAAAAAAATCGTACACGCGCGTTACGTCTTATAAAATCGCGCTCGCTACAATATTGTTGCAACAGAAATATTATATTATATTTCGTCTTCGGTGTTCATTAACCCTATATATATATATTGTGCGGGTAACTGATAAAAAAATCAAAAGGGAAAATCGTCGCTTACAGCGTGAAAACGTTTAAACGATTCGTTCAATTTCAAAATCGATAATATCATCAGCGGGACGTAGTTCGGCAAGTATCTCCTCCCACATATCCTGAGCCGGTATCGGGTCCATCGTTCCTTTTCTATTATCCGCGCAATACGGATGAGAAAAAAAAAATCGCCAACAAAATCACCATACGCGTATATTATAATATATTGTACGCGAATGGCGATAAACGCATAGCGACGCGGAGCAGGTGGTGACTCGTATTATAATTACAAATATATATATATGATGTTTATCTGCTGCGCTGCAACTATGAGAACCACTATATATATGTGTGTATAATAATAATAATAATAATAATAATAATAATAATAATAATAATAATAATAATAATAATAATAATAATAAAATAAAAATACGCGTGCGCGTACGTGTGTCTTATAATACACGCACTCCGCCGCGGTACCCGTACCCGGGCAAACCCTATAATTACGGACGACACCGGAGAGCCGTCAGTGTTTTCTCTCTACTCTTTTGTCGGCTCTTGGAGCGCACGTTGCGTGGGCGTGGCCAAACACTCCCGCGAGCCATGTATCGCGCGTACGCAAACACACTTGGACATTCCACGGACACGACGGTGATCGGACTGTTGTGACGATGATAATACCTAATACATAATAACGAAAATAATAATAATAATAACGGATGTAGTTGATGCCTAAACACCCCCATAAAAACGCCCTAAAGAAATGAATTTATCGCTTTAAAAACACAAAAATGCCATATAAAATCCTATACGCCTTTTAGAAACCTATAGTTCGCAATTTAAAAACAGAAGAAAAAGAACTTTACATTTTTTTAAATTACTTAAATTATTATTATTATAATTTTATTGATTACAATTAATAATATACACTTGCGTATTCGACAACTAACGTTCTTATTAGATATAATAGAAAAAGAACGGTAAATAAATAAATAAATTATACCGTGATATTTCCTGCGAATTTCTCGTACGAATCGATGTGTCACATCATTTTTGCTCATTTCTGCCTGATTTCGACGTCATGACGACTTAGGGCGTCACGAGTGTCGCGCGAGCGCCAAAATCGGACAGGAATGAGCAAATGTAAATGATGTTATATATCGATTCGTACGAGAATTTTACAGGAAATATCATGGCGTATTTATTTTTACATTTATATCGAAATCCTACAAATAAGAAATATTTAAAAACTTAGGCTTTGATAAAAGAAGACAAATTTCAAAACTTTCGTCATTGGGTCGCCCCACTGAATGTGTGTAAAAATTTACGGTACTGATTTCAGAAACGCCCTGTATATTTTATAATTCTTATTTGAAGTTTTTATCAAATAAAGTTTAAACTACGTTTTTTTCCCCGACTAAAACGTACGCAAAAATTTTAAATTATAAGTGAAAAAAAAAAAATATTACGAAAAACAATAATAATAGTGAATATTGAAAACTAGTTTTAAAATGACCTAAAAGTATCGAAAACGATCTTAAAATGATCTAAAAATAATTTTTTAAAAGCCGAATAATGTAAAAAAATGCAAATAAAAATTAGTTTTTTAGATTCGTATGTTATTGAATTACATTTTTGGCATCACCTAAGACGTTCTAAAAAAAAAATGCAAAAGCCATCAACATCCGGACCCTAATAATAACAACAACAAGAAGAACAAAAACAATAATATTAATAATATCCCGGTACACCCATAAGCTTTATACGCACCCTAACCCCGCGCAAATACTATTGTGTTCGGAAAATATGCACACACAGTAAAAAGTACGTATACGCGTGTGCGGGAAAAAACAAATCTTCGTCGTCCTACGCGCCTCCTCGAACCGCGGCCGCAGTACACTATATACCGCGTCATATAACGACAGCGTGCGGGGGCCGTCGATATTTACACAATATAGTATTTCGTATATAAGGACCTGCCTTTATATCTATATATTATTATTATTATTATTATTATTATTAGAATATTTGTTCGTGTCATTTCGCGTTGGTTTTCTTCGTCGTTTTCGAAAACCCGCGTTATTGTACCCCGTTGGAGCTGCGTACAATAACCACCGCTTGAAAGTTTTGGCGAGGAATTTCGTTTAAGTTTTGTTACGAATAGCGTGTTTATTGTGGGGAAAAATTATGAACATTAAACGAAATTTACGGGAGAGGCCGAAATAAAAAAAAAAACAGGGAAATATTACCCGTATGAATTGAAACTCGCAGGAAAATGTAGGAAAATACAGGAAAGTAAATCGCAGGAAAACATTGTACGGGAATACGTATTCGAATGCGTTATTTACATTATGTATATATTTTTAATTATTTACATTATTCGTATTTATAACCTAACCGTTCCTGCGTTTTGATTTCCGGTTAAATATTCGTCCGAACCGTTCGAATCGCCAGCGGCTGGTTACTGCGATTTCCAACACACATGCGATTGTATTATAAAAAGGATTCGTCTAGTCGAACGATCACGCCAGGACCTCCCATTATTTTTTTCTCGTGTTTTTCAAATCGAGCTCCTGTTTAGTACACCTCGATATACGTGTCGGTTTTGATCTTTTGGTAATCGACTCGGATTTACTTTGCAGTTAAATATTAATAAATGTCCTATATGCCACACACACACACTTAAAATGTATATGGACACAACTGCCACGCGTTACGTAGGCAATATGTGAATCGATTTCCTTAAACAATTAACTTTATATATATATGTCTGCAGTTATATAATGCTGAGAAATAAGAGCATTTAAGGTAATAAGTTAATATTAACCTACTCGTTTAACTCGTTAATTTCGTATACAGTTAACTTGTGAATGTAGTTAAGCTATGCGCGGAGAACAATTTATTTCCTACAGTTATTTTTGTTCGTACAGAACTGAGTTTAATTCGATTAAAAAATAATAACCGTAGTGGTAACAATGGTTCCTGACTGGTGGTGGTCTGTGGACTTATCGGTCGGCGTGTCAAATATTTTTTTTTTCATTTATATAGATTTTTAATTTAACTTGATTAAAGTGTCGTCTTGTACACCTAGACAAACGTGCATGGATTGTGAAATTCTCTTTCGTTTCTTAGCGCAAAGTACTCGTTTCTCTACTAAATCGGTTTGCACGCGCTGCAGTCAATAAATAAGTTTTTCTAAATATTTTCCTCGAAATTTTTTACTGTATTGTTGACCCATTTCCTGTAAAGTAATTATATTCAACGTTATTAGGTGACGAGAGAAATATTGCAAAATCGGTGACGGTTGAAAATAAAAAAAAAAAGCGTTTCGCAGTTTGAGTTGAATCGGGGGGAACCACTGCGGTCTGTAGTGAACGTAACTGCTTCTATCACTGTTCCGAGGTGCCAATAATATTGAAAAGTTTTTTTTCTACTTCTAAATTAACTACCGTTTTGTAATTTTTAAATGAAAATATAATTTCCTCAAAATTGCAAAGTTACAAGTGTGTTATGCCCATACCGGTTGCTTCCTGTATAATAATTATTATTATTCTTGGTAGTGTGTACTCTTAGAGTAAGAAAATACATGCAATTTTATTACTGAAATATATTTATTTGTGAGTCGTAGTTAAACGTTTAAGTGTTTAATTATATTTATTATTAATTAACTTAATATAGTTGATTCAACATATACTGTGTAAACGTATTGACTGACGACGACGAGCCGGACGGGCGATGGCGACGGCAGTCGTGTAATGCTTACAAAGCGTTTACATCGCGTACAATGTTATATTATACGCTTATTTTATATATTATTATATTATAGTCTTCATATTAAAACGAGGGGTTCTTAACAAGTAAATCGATTTTTAAATATTCAAAAAAAAAACTTCCGTATCGTTGACCCCCTTTTGTAACCACACGCACTTAAGAGGATGCTATACTGAAAGTAAAACAAATGCAATTTACCGTAACTTTGCGTGAAAACTAGTTTGTGCGAACATAAAACAGAACTTAATCTATGTCGTAGCGTTTTTATTTTTTTCATAAATTGATTCAATTTAGTATTATTCATGTAAAAAAATCATGGAAGTAAAAATAGACGGTAAAATAACTCAAAGAAGACCGAGAGTAAATCCTTCTTCGAAGAAATCTTCCTTTCGATGGGTTTTACCTCTTACCAACAGTTAAAGAAGACGGGCAAGTGACAGACACGAATGGATACAACGACAAGGCTTGGCCTTTAGACGCTAATAATAAATGTAAAAAAAAAGACAAATTATAAAAGTTTAACAGTTAATAATTACTTAATTTAAAATGACTTTATAAAAAAAAAAAATAAAAACGCTACGACATAGATTATGGGTTCTCTTCTATGTGGTACCAAAAATTTGATCGTTTTATTTTGATTGTAGCCCCGACGTTTTTATGTTCGCGTAAACCAGTTTTTACTCTCTTATTTGAGATGTGCGTAGCATCCTCTTAAGAAAATATTACACGCGTATTCTACGTAAACGTGTAAAAACGCGTAGAGTTAAATAATAATTTTAATAAATATAAAAAAAACCGCATTTCCCCCCCCCCACACACACACACACGTAATAACGCGAGCTATAAATTTCGAAATACTATCGATTCGCTTAATCGTACAGATTTATATGGTGTAGAGCTGGTGATTTTAATAATTTCGTTGTAGGTATATTTATGTGTATATATATATATATATATATATATATATATATATATTTTTTTTTTAATACACTAGCGTCGCCCGTGTAATTTTCGTATGGAATAGTGTTAGGACGAGACCCGCCGAACGACTCGATAATATAAATACGTATCCCGGACGTCTTTGACGCGTATTCCAGTCCGAAATAGATTAAAGGGGAAAGAGAAAAAAAATCCGTGATTCTTTAATATTATTTTTAATTTTTTTTTTTTTTTACTCCGTCTTTCCCCGTTCTCCTCGTAAATTATTTTACCGCCGTAACACGTATATAATATATATATATATTTATTATTATTATTTTTTTAATACCAAGTCCGTTCCACATAATATACGAATAACAGCAGCGGCGCGCGGCGTCCTTTGCTTCACACCAAATTTGCCGGGCACACAAACAAAAACGCGCTCGCCGATACGTCTCCCCTCACCACCCCCCCCACAGCGAGTGCGCACACAGAGAACCGGTTGATTTATGTGTATTATTATTATTATTATACACATAGCCGTGTGTGTACATTTTCGAAACCGGTCGTGGCCCACAGGCGCTGCAACACCTACCACACCAACCTACCGTATTCCCACATACGCGCGCACACCGAGCACCGCCGACAAACGTGTAGTGTTTTACAATATGTTGTATTACATAAAGCTGGCGTTGTGCGTACTGTACGTGGCGAACGGAGACTAGCGGCCGCCACCGCCGTTCGCGTTTTTATTACGAGACCAGTGCCGGATTTATTGGCGTTGCAGGGGGTGAATTGCAGCACCCGGGCCACGAGCTTGATGGTTAAATGAGGGGGGGACTCACATTTGTTTTTAGAATTCCTGTTCATCGGCAATTACATCAGTGGCGTCATTTCAGTTTTCGAAAGGGGGAGGCAAAAGATTTAACCGGCCCATTTAACTGTTTCCCACTTACATTTGATCAAGAATTTAGATTGGTATATCTATTATGATTTATGAAAAAAAAATTATAAAAGTAATTATTTAAAAAAAAAAAAATTGCCAATACACAACTCCTTAAATTAAAGGCGTCACCAATTTCCAATATCACCAATATTTGTTTGTTTTTAATAAAAGAGGCCTACCAATTAATGCTGCACCCGGGCCTCTAAAAACATAGATCCGGCACTAATTTCGACGATAAATAACCCCGCCGTCGATCCGTTATTATTAACGTTTTAACGCGATGAATTTAACGTTTGAGAATCAAACGTTCGGACGACTGTATTGGTCGTAGGGTTGCCAACCGTCCTGCATTTATTTGATTCGTCCTGCGTCCGAATACGCTTGAAACTATTTACGCAGGACAATCCTACTTTTCAATACACGGACGTTATAATGTAGTTTAAGGTCTATGAAAAAACGACTTTTTGAAAAAGAAATTGCCGAAATATACCGTAGCCGGCGGAACAGCGAACGGGTCCGGGATTCAATAAGCAAATTTAGTAAAAGGGTTGATGACTTTTTTTTTTGCGTCCCAGGAATCGGGTTTTCGGCAAAAACCGATAATGCCAGCCAGTGGCGTACTTACGGGGAGGTTTCGGGTTAACCCCCCCCCCAGGATCATAGAAAAAAAAAGATTAAAAATTATAGAGTTGTAACAGTATTCTACCAGAAGGAGTGCTCCGATCTTTATACGTGCGTAGCATTATTTTCCTGTAATAAATTGCATCTAGTTGGTACTTTAAAGTGGGCATTTACCGGAAAATTTACATAAAAAATGCAATTTCGTCTAAATTGCAGATTACGTTTTTTTTCGTAATTTTTAAAACTAACGGTCGTAAAAATTTGTCATTTTCACCAAATACGTAACTATGTAGACTGTATTAACGAGGCAAATTTTTCAAAAAAATCTTGAAAATCGTTAAGTCACAATTTATTTTTATAACCAATTCAAATATATGTATATTTTTTATTTAATTTATTTTTATAATATTGTCTAATTCGAAATATTATAAAGACGAAATTTTAATGTTTTATATAACCCCCCCTCCCCCCTCAGAGAGAAATTGAAAGTACGCCACTGATGCCGGCACTGTTCTACATTTTACATTTTAATATAGTTGGCAACCCTAGATGATCCTGTTGGAAACGACGTGAGACATCAATATTTTCTGCGGTAGTACCTAGGCGTTTGAAGTTAACATACGCGGAATACCAATCGAGAGAGTACGACATTTCATATACCTATTGGATTTGGAAATAGAATAACGGATGACAATAATATTTATGTGAATCAGATGTTATACAGTAAAAGCCTTTCAAAGTGATGACAAATTAATTACTGCAAATTAGACTTTGACTGAATAATTTGGGTAAAACATTATTATATGTTTGTATGTATATTGTGTGTAGCATAGATGTGTATGATTGGACGTTAGCGGAGAAGAAAAAAAAATTAAAGGCTTCTGAAGTGCGACGATATACGACGGAATACAATACGGTATCCTTTTGGGCTGAAAAAGTTGAACAAAATTCGAGGTACCTACACCGCATGGAGATACATCTGTACATGGATGTGTCTTGTGGTTACTATATATACCTATATATTCATATTATATACTACCTATAGTCGATATAGGAATTTTAAATTAGTAACAGTTTCGTTCATGACGGTATCGTCATCATGGTGACATTCTCGGTATCGGGCAAATTTTCGAAATAACCCCCAGCCATAAGACATATCCATGTCAATAAAGATGTACAAATTAGTATACAAGACAAAAAGAAATTATAATGATTAATAACGTTTAGACGGGATAGGTCATATACTATAAACGCCATGAGACCCTGCTTAAAATAATTATTATTGAATGCGATGTAGAAGTTGGAAGGCCAAGAATACGTATTACAGATCTTAAAATGCATGAGAAAATATTAGTCTGCACCTATAGGCTATATGTGTGTGTGTATGTATGTGTGTGTTTGATAATAGTAACCGTGTCGATTTCATATTATTTAGGATACTGTAATAGAAAACCGACGAAATTTACTAGGTACTTTTTCAATAGTATATACGTATTAGGATGGTGTTCGTCAATAACACTATAACCGCATACATCATACACATTCGTTAATCGTATTTGCGGTTTCAACCATCGTCGTCGTCACATTCACTTTTCCCTTTTTTCAATCTATCTATTTAGCAAACTGTATAATCAGCTGTATATCCTTTCTGGACGTCGTATCGTCATCGTCCGCAATCGAGTTAATTTAATAAAACAGTTGAAGTTTATAGGAGAGAGAATTTTTCTGCTAACCGGTATTATATACTAGATGTGAACTCCATCATTTTTTTGTTTAAGTTAATGATATTCCTTCTCTATAAGTTGCTATTATTGATATTATTTTCATTCTGGATTCTGTGTAAAGCGAATCACATCTTTTAATTGATATTTGACATGTATTTTGATTTTCTCATAGCAAGTCACCTTAGGCGTACCTAATAAAAAACAACCCGATAACAATAATTGTAACAAAATTATCGACAAATTCGTTTTGTTGTTATAGACGACTTTATATTTGTTCAAGATCGAAAATTGTAATACCTTTCCCACAGGATACAATGGTTTATCATTGTTTTCAAATTCAAAATAATAATATAAGTCTCTAAATCATTTCACTTTAAACGAACGTCCTCAGCTCGCTACCTTTTAATATTGATAATATTTTTTTGTTGGTTTCGTCTCTAAATTTGAAGTTTACTTGGCAAATGTTGTTTTTGTAGGTGCGCGGCACGAATTTTTCGTTGAAATATGTTTCAAAAACGGTTTACCAGTTTAATATTATATAAGACATTGTACACGAGGCATGTACCACCGAGTTTAAATCGAATCTCGAAAACCCGCGGCGACATAATGATATACAAAATACGCGTTTAGGTGTGTATGTGTGTGTGTATTACAATTTAACGCGTGATGGTTGCATTATAATATAACCGTAGACCTCCTAGAGGATAAATTGTGTGAACGAAGGTGATGATATGGATATCTTGGGTGGCCCGTGAGTCTGTGCATAACGTATGGGCATTACATGTTATATAAGGCAAATCATATTACGATACGTTCTATCGCAGTCGAGTTTAAATATTTTAATAAATATTTATATACGAAAAGGAATTTAATAACAGAGTCTTATGTACATTTTTAACCATTTTTCGGGAGAAACAAAAAAAAACGCTTGTGCTTTCAATCAATCAGCATTTAAAATCTTTAAAAAAATCAGCGTTTGATTTCCCGAAATTTACTGTGTGTTTGACTAATGTTTAATTAATAATATTTTAATAATTGTTGATAAAATTGAAATTAAAATTATACGGAAAACGTGATATAAAGATAATGTTTATTTGGAAAAAAATCGTTGAAAAACGTTTCGATTTTTAATACGATTCCGATTACAGGTTTTTAATTATTTTGGTTTTATTTTTGATCCCAAAAAATTGATTTGAAAAACGTTATACCGTATCCGATTGACATTTTTGAAAATCTATTACTTTTAAATTTCTAACGCTTATAAAACAATAATTTCTAAAGGAAAATAGCAGTAAATATGTCTGGAGACACGAGGTTTTCGCAGTTTATTTATTTTTATCGATAATAAATGACATCGAGAGCAATGGGCCATTAGTTATGAAGTTTCGCAGTTTATGTACACTGTATATTATTATAAATAAATTGTAGACAAAAAACATGTGTGAAAAAACGACGAAACCGTGTTAGATAATACAGTGCACTGCACACGCATGTTGATTATTTATTTATTGCGAACGTTTAATTTTTTTAAATTAAGTAAAAAAAAAAAAAAAAATTACTGCACAACGTAAAAGCATTTTTTTTTTAAAGCGATAATTTATTTTATTTTTACTATAATCGCTAATCCCGCGTTTTTTATCTATATTATTATTTACTCTTTTATTACATCTAATAAATCGTAAATCCATTTTGTTTTTTTTTGTCTAGAGAAATATTCTTTAAACATTTTTAAAAATGTATTTAATTTAAAATGAAAAACCGAAAACGGGTAATTTTATTTGACTTGCTCCTTCCCCCCCATTTGGCAATTCTTTTCCCAGGACATTATCTTCTTTAATATTATATACCGCAGTTACTGCGGCAATACTAATTTACATTTTTAATTTTGTTTATATATACGGCGCAATCTTTGTTCTAAAACAATAATTTTTATGCCGTATAAACACGTATATATCTACATAATATCATTTAATATACGTACGTACCGTTAAAAATTGTAAACACGGCGATTTTCACGTAATTCGAGTGGTTTATGACCCGTACGAAAAAAAAGTACTGTACATAACGGCGCCAATTACACATAATATAACCAAGTACCTTCGCGCGCGCATTAATAATATAATAAAACACATATTTTTTTTATTATGTACTGTTACGTTTTGATATCAAGTATGCATTTAATTACTTCGGACAATGGATGACAACGATTGCGTACGACGATTTTCGAAACGTTTTTTCAATATTATAAAATAAAATTTCGCATGTCTCAACTCTAAAACGGATGTATCGTCATGTAAATTTTAGCTGTTTTTTTACGCTATTTTTCGCGGTGAGTATACGCTTTCTAGAATCGAAAAACGCGTCAAAAGTAATTTTTGTGCACGATTTGCTATCGGAACGTGGCACGTGTAAAGTCTACTCCCATACTAAAAATCGTTGGTCAATGACACAATACATTTTTCACTTAATTCAGAAAAATCTAAAACACTGGAAGTTTATTAAAAATAAATTAATGTGTATTAACTATTTTAACACGCTTCAAATAGGTTACTAAATACGTTTGGCCACACCGGGTTGGTGCAGTGACATAAGGAGCATAAATATTTAATATAATACACCGCTACACCAAGTTTGTCAGTTTGTTTTTGCGTAACTTCCAATAATTATTTGTATTATGAATATTTGAGACAATTACTTTTCTAAACGACCAATGTAAAACTTTGTGTAAACACACAACAGTTATTTTAATTGGGTTTCAGATAATATACTGGGTTGTAGGCCTGTAATTTTAATCCCCTCAAGCACCCCTCCCCAAAATTATTACTTAATTATTTAATTAATCAACTTACCGAAACAAACCGCATGCAGACAAATGTAAAGAAGACAAAGGCGATGGTTCTGATTAAAGAAAGCAGAGTGTCATCTTTATTAACGTACCATTAGATAACTAAGCGATCGATCAGGTAGCACAGTATAAATATTTAGGAAACAATAACATGCAGTGACAGCAGTCGCCCAGTGGAAATAAAACAGCGAATAGCCATGGCAAAGGGATCGTTCACTCAAAAAAGACAACTATACTCACTATATAGTCACTAACAGAATGTTATCCTAAAGGCAAGAAATAACTTTGTCTAAAGCTACATACGTATGGAGAATTTTGCTGAATGATTGTGAAACTTGGACGTACAACAGTATAGGAAAAATTAACACTAGAAGCAATGAAAATATGGACTTGGAGAATACTACTTAGTACTGGTTGGACTGAAAGGAGAAATTCTGCAAATCCTAGGAGAAAAGATAGCGGAAAACTAATAGAACACTTAATAAGACATAGGCAGCGTATTAGAAGAAAGGATAAATGGCCGTAAAAGGAGAGGGAGGAAGAATGAGGAAGACGTTTATACGGGATTTGATTGGAATGGCTTGATGTAACGAGTATGACCATACGAAGACAATTAGAGAGAGAAAGAGAGTTGAACAGAAGTCTATTTTCGCTACGACCAGTCTTTAGAAAAATAAGACTATTGAAATATATTACCGTGTACAATGGACATAAACCGATCAGGATTTCATGAATATTCACGCAGATTACGAATTAAATAATATTTGGTCAAGTGGATTATGAATTTGTTCATTTCATGAACCGCGGGGAATATTTCGGGATTTCGTTGATTTTCACCATCTGAACACATCCGATTGCGTGTGTTCAGATCGTGAAATGATTGATTTCACTAAATGATATAATACAGTCTAAATAAATGTTTAAGGCACGCAACGAAAGTTTTCGGCGAGACTCGTTATCCTATCGCGGGGAGAACGTACGAAAATTTAAGATTTATGTTTGAAAAGTCTACGCGTGGTACCTAATAATTAACCGCGGTATACCGAAATGAAATATTGCGTATATAATAATATTATTAGTACGTATTGAAACGGATTTTTTTTTCCCCCGTTCTTGTCTTATATTATACACACAACTGCAGGCTCCGCTGTGTATACACTCGGCCTACCTATGTATTCCAATGCCGAATTACTCGTACTGCCGGACCACAAGACTAACGTTATACAAATGACGCCTGGGGGGAGCGCGAGTTTTTATCATTACGATTATTATTATTTTAGGAACGTAAACGCGTAGGCGATTAAAAACGCCCGTTCTACGATATTATTATTTATTTATATATATAATTTATTTATTTTTTTAAAATGATCTCTCTCTCTCTCTCTCTCTCTCATCTCGTCCATTTCTCATTCTCTAATAAACAAGTTATAATCAACGTGGCGGCGCGAACTAAAAAGCAAACCAAACAACAGTAATTTAAAATTTAAATAGTTATTACACCGCCGCCGCCGCCGCTGCGCCGACGTGGTTCGCGATTCGCGCCCGCGGTACCGCCGTGTTTTTATACCGAATACACCACCGTCAGTGTAATAGGTGCTTATGTAATCTATGAAATCACAGTGAGACCAGGCCCGGACTGGGAGGACACCGGCCTACTATTCTCAGTAAGCAGGCGGTCCGTGTAGATACAATATAAAAAAAAAATTTAGGCATAAAAACGGTTTTTAAAGACTTTTTTTTTTTTTTTGCTCATTAATTTTTTTCTTATATATAAACCCCCCCTCGCCGAAATTTTTTTTCCTCGCCCGAAGTTTTAAATTATAATCCAAAAAGTAAACTATTTAATCTCGCCTTTGTACATTCTTATCTGTTACATTTACCGAAAACCAACATCCCGGTGCCTTTGGCATAGTTATTCCGTGTGCTCTGAAAACGTGACACCCGTATTTTCTGTCTCCGTCTAACCAACTGATGTAGACACTATGCCTTATTACTTTCTCTACACTATTCCTGTACTTTGCTATTATATATTCATTAAAACCAATAAATTTTATTAAATATTAAAATTAAAATAAATACATTTATTTGCATGAGCATGAAAGTATTGTTTGAAAGTTGTATTTTAAATTAAGGATATATATAAATCGTAATAAAATCATTACTGTATACATATTTTATATATTACCTATATACTTTATTATTTTATACAAAACTTGTCAGGATTGACAAAAACTTGGACATTGTAGGAGATGCATTTTTAATTATATTTAAAATATCATCAAAGTCATCTACTTCCTCTAATAATTCTTTTTCCACGGACATAAGAAGGAATGTTTCCGAGTTTTCATTGGATAGTGGAAGATCGTAAGCGGTTTTTAATAATTTTCAACTTGCTAAGTACTCGTTCGCAATTCACTCGACTTGACTTGTAGACAAATCACATGTTTTGCGATTTATCAGAACAAACGTACACAAAAATACGCGTTTAATCGATTACAAAAATTTAAAAAAAACTCAATTATTTTATAACAAAATTGAGGCGTGCGGCCTACTGTGCTGTAGAACAGTAGCACAGTAGCCCAGTCCGGGCCTGAGTGAGACAGTGGCGTATTTTCATCATTTTTCTGGATGGTATGAGGGGAGGGGGCAGCGGTTTATATTACCTATATACCCACTTTAAAAATAATTTGTATTGAAATGTTGAACACAAAATTTAACACGTTTAAAGTGAAAAATAAGTTTCTAAATAATGTTCAAAGTTATTTCAATATAAAAGCGTATTATCAAATTATGTAATATTATCAGTGTCGTATATTACAATATTTTAACGGTATAACTACGGAGGTATTTTAACAAAATGTGTTCACAATTTATCCGCACAGGCCACACAGTAGAAACGTGTTCACATTTTGACACTCGGAGGAAAAATGATTAAGGACAATTTAGTAGAAAATATGGGTGGTGAACCACGTTTGGGTAAATTTACTCAGAAAGCAAGACGTTAGCGTTCAAACTTACACAACGTCTGGGTACATCTAGTAACGACACGTTTGGGTACGTTTAGGAATTTACATAGGTAAATATGTTTAGGTACATATGTTTTAAAATTATATTAAATACAGATAAAATGCATCGTTGACTTGAAGTCTATAATCTTTAACTGATCATACATTTTTCAGAATGTTAACTTTTTTCATAATCTATAGATAGCTAAAATTTCAAAGAGATATTATCATTTAACTACCCGTATTCAGTTCAGTTCGATTATTTTCTCTAAACAGTGCACCAACGCTGTAAAAATTAAAATTGAAAAATTATGTTGGTAAATGTGATGAACCCTAAACGTATTATTTTCCTGATGGCACGATGCGCTTAAATGTTGTATTAATTTTACCCGAACGTGCAGCGGAAAAAAAACGTTGTACCCAAACGGTCTCTAAATTTTCAGGTAAATATTGTGTTATGTACCCAAACGTTTTGCGGCCGAAAATATTATATCGTATATAGTGTATGAATAGATGTGTAATGACGTCTCGGATTTCGGTGAATAAGAGTTTGATATTTATTACCTTTGTCGCGATAAATGCTCGTGAAATAGAACTGATTATTTCATAAAGCATAGCAGTGGCACACAGAGGTTTCACAACTGCGCATGCAGTAGGTGAGACGAAATTTTTCCAAAACTTTTTTTAAAAATGTCATACTATTTATAGCAATTATAGGTTTAGAGGTATTTAATTCGTAAGAAGTGTTGGTTTTTGTCAGGGACTGGAACCTTAATGATTTTATCGGTTCTGGTTTCGGTTCGTTCTTGAAAAAAAAAATGTCTGTTCCGGTTCATGGAAATCATGAATTTCGGTTTCGGTTCCGTTTCCGGTTAATACCGGTGCTAACCAGTACTTCAAAATATCGAAATTACGATTAAAAAGCGATAATATATTAATTCATATAATGTGGAGTAATTATTATTACGGATTTAATAATTTTTTTAGCGCACCAATTTTTTGTTCAGTGTGGTTTTTCACCTTCAGCATACAAGTATACCCAGTATAAGTAGCCCGTCTAATCGTTTAGAGTTGATACACTTTTGTATTTTTCTGGGAAGTTTATATTAGAAATGTATTGGACTTTTACATAATCTCTTGTGATAAAATATATTAGTGATATAATATGAAAACATGTATTTCCAAATATCGGTTCCGATTTTGGAAAAAAAAAAAAAATTAGGGTTACGGTTAGGTTACACCGAAGCTCCGCTCAGAATCGTTTCAATGATACATATGCTATTTATATCATTGCTTTCAAATTCATAGCGATAAAAATACACTCTAAAATCTTTATCCAAGTTTTTATTAACCTTTTCATTGACCTCTTTTTTTCGATAACTTCCACAAGTACATTGTCCGAAT
This sequence comes from Slavum lentiscoides, assembly GCA_032441835.1. Taxonomy (NCBI): domain Eukaryota; kingdom Metazoa; phylum Arthropoda; class Insecta; order Hemiptera; family Aphididae; genus Slavum; species Slavum lentiscoides. The sequence goes on from CM063706.1 coordinate 30,721,801, forward strand.
AAAATGGGAAGTCCCGGGTCCGATTTAAGTTTTAGCTACGGGGGTCCGTGGCTCAATCGCAATAATTGCAAACCACCGGTGTAATGTGTATGAAATATCTGTACAAACGGCAAAAACGAACAAAACGATGATATGATTTTTGAACTTTTTGACTCGTATAAACAGCCGTTTATCTCCCCGGGACTGTATTGATATAGCGTGTGTAAACACGCTACCGGACGACAGGACTGTAGCGTGTGTGTGTGTGTGTGTGTGTGTGTATGTAAACACCCGGTTACCGATTATTATAATTATTATTGCGTATAGGTATACGTGTTAGCGTGTACCGGCGTGTGAGTTATGACGCGTCGGTGGCGAAGGAGGTGGATCGTCTTTGGGATGTAGAACAAAAAAATATTTTAAACACACCCCCTCCCCCACCGGTCTCACCCGCAAACTCGAAATCGTGTGTTCTCCGTCGTGAAGAAGAACGAACGTGCGCGCGAGTATAGTAAAACCGTCCGTGTGCACCGCTCTCTCTAGCACGCGGAGGGAACGCATCACGTCCGCCGCCGCCGCCGCCGCGTCGGCTCGCGCACCCTAATTACTGGGCACCACACCGTCTAATTGCCCCGCACCTGGTACCGCGCGCTGCGCATGTTCTCACTCGACCCGCGCCGTCGCAACGCACTGCAGACCCGCCGCCGCCGCCGCCGCCGCCGTTGTCTCGCTAGTTCTCGCCCCGCGGCTCACGCGCACACGGATCTTATTTGTACCGACGCAATGTGCTGCGCATTCGTCCGGGGTCTACCGCGTGTTTGTTGTGTACCGGTTGATCGCTATAAAACGGTTCACCGACTCGTGTACCGAAATGAATAAAACAAAACGTATGGGCCTGCAGTGTTGTACGTACACTTGTACGAATATCGGGTGTACTGCTGCTGCTGCTGCTGCTGCTGCTCAGTGGCGTCATTTCAGTTTTCGAAGGGGGGGAGGCAAAATATTTAACCGGCCTATTTAACATTTTTACTTTGTCAGCTATAATAAATATGTATCATAAATGACTATATAGTACATAAATATTACCTGTGATTCAAGTTTTGAACTTTCTCTTGTCATGCGACGTGAAAAATTTCTAAAAATGACGTTTTGTATGACCGTTCTTTGAGCAGCTTGTTCAAATTTTTTTCCTCTTTTTCTTGCCGTCTTCGCCTGCACAACGCCTTTAGCTGTTTTCATTTTTTATTCTTTACACTTGCCACTCACAATTTATATATACATAATATATATATATATATATACACAAAATATACGTTTGAAACGTCAAACAACGGCTAAAGAAATTCGTCTAACAAGTTCGTAAACTGTCAAAAGTACATCATAATCTTCGAATTAGATAACGTTCAGTAATTTACGCAACGTCTTTAACGATAACCGTGTTTATCGAAAAACACCCAGAACCGCGGTAAGTTGTAACCGCGAATTAATCATGGTTTAATCGTGGTTATAACCTGCATACTTTTTATTTTATTATTAATTTAATTTTAATCCACTGTTTGCCACGTGATTTTTTTTATTGCTCATTACTATAGATTTGGTTAGAATAATTTATATTTACGTCATATCATCACGAATCATGTCGGCCTACTGTTAACAACGGGGGGGGGGCTACCCTGCCCCCCACCAAATGACGCCACTGCTGCTGCTGCTGCTGCTGGTACGGACGGTATATATTAATATGTATTTACACGAAAAATAAAGAGAAAAAACCGTGTGTATAATACTTTATTATGGCGTGTGTGTGTTTTAATGTTCCGTGCACGGTCCGCCGGACCGGACCGAACCATTATTATTAGCCGGCCATACACGAGCGGATTTCATGACGGATTTGGTCGTCGAAGGATCAAGTCCGCTTGTGTGTAATGACCGACGGATGTGGAATCCTTTTGGTGCGAGAAAATCCGATGAAATAAGTCCTACGGATCAAATCGTTTGTGGGCAATTATAACATTGTTGAGATTCATATACCTAGATAAATTCATCTAGATAATATTTTCCTATCTTTTATCTCATTTAAATGAAATTTTTTTACTTATCCGAAGGTTATGTTAGATAAAAAAATAATTATCTTCCTCGTTATTATCTAGATAAAACATTTCAAAAAAACGAAAATTTTAACCAGTTTACTTATTATTATTATTTTTTTTAGTATTTTTGCAATAAACAAGAAATTTTTCCAGGACACATGGTACCCACACACGCGCACACACATATGTATATAAATATATAATATGTGTGTATATTATATACCCTTTGTAATAACTAATAACACGATTATTCAAAAACAATTTATAATTATTATTTTAACCAGATACCAAATACCACATTAGACCGGACCGGATTTCTAAACGACCGCAACCGTAATTGTTAATTTTTACTATTGGCGAATCTTGTGTTTGGTTTTCATTTTTCTCCGTTGTGTGTTGTTGCGAAATTCTTGTTTTCACTCCGAAAAAGTCGGACGTCTTTCGTCTGAAATACGATTATTTTCACTGTAACACCATTTTTTTCATTATTCATTCGCTCGAAATTTATTAAATAATATTTCACGCCTCTATACCACACTACGTCGTGTGTTGAAATTATGTTGACGTCATTAAGTAGCCGTACACTAGAGGATTCGGTCCTCGTAAATCCTCAAAAATTCCTAATTGTGTGCGGTTTTCTAAGGATTCAATCATTGTAACAGAAAAATCCGGCAGATTTTGTCCAACGGAACGAATCTGTCACTCCTCCGCTAAATTAAAAAGACCGGTTCCGGCGGACTTTGGTCATTTATTATCATAAGATATCGTTTGTCTGTTTGTCAATAGTTTGATTTTTTTTTTTGATAAGCAACATTTATTACAACTAGACGGTCTTGTGTTGGTATTGCCTGGCGCATTACTGTGTTCTGTTCGGTTATGCGCGGTCCAAGTAAATCTATGTGAAAATTAAACGCGTAATACTGGATTAAATACAATTTATTAACACTACATTATATTGTATAATATATCAAAGTGTTCTAACATTATTATTTTTAAAAAAATTAAAGTTTAAGAAATACACTAAGAGTCGATCGAAATCAGGTTTTGCCATCAACAAATACTTTTTCAAATCATTTGGGTTCATTTTTGTTCAACTCTTGTAATAATTGACATACAACCAAATAAGTCTCTTCCATCGAGTCAGTTTTTCATCCACTATTACGAATGACTTTTGTTTTTGATGGATGACCACCAATCCTGCAGCGGCTATCAACTATTTTTTTCTCGAAGGTTTGATCATTATTTTCTCAGTTACATTCAAATATACGTAAATTGAATAAAAGTATAAAATAACAATTATTTGATTGATAATCGAATATATCATATTCATAGTAAAAAAATATAGTAATAACAATTGACAAATCAACTGTAATCGGTCGTATTTAAATCCGCAGGACATTCAGAAAGTCTTGAAAGACCAGAAGACCTATAGTCTGCAGTATAAAAATCAACGAATTTTCTCCATTAAACAGTGGGCTAAATCTGCCGAAGGATACGCTCCGTGAAGTTAAGGGGATTTTCATTTTTAGGTTAGTGTGCACAACGAAAAATCTAGTCTGACGGACCGAATTCACCGAAGACCTAATAAGGATTCAGTCCGTCGGACCAGATCCTTTAAAAAGTTCACTCGTGTATGGATATCTATTACGGTCGTTTTACTTGATAATCATATAAAATTCCCATTTCTAATAATATGCTTGTTCAAACGATTATTAGAAGAAAAAAAGGACAGGACCGGACCGACCGAAATAATATAGCCGAAACCGGACAGAGCTGAAATGAATTTTTTGTGTAAACCGTACCGAACCGAATTAGTGTGAATTTGGACTGGAATAGAACCGAATTTTTTCTTTCGAAATCGGACTGCATCAAGCATTTGATTCGTTTTAATTTCTTCGGGCCGGACTAAATCGGACCGTGGTCCGGTCCGCGGACCGTGCAGAGCAATAGTGCGTTGTGAAGCGCAAAAGAAAGCGGTTCGACCAAAAGTGTCTTACGCATTACGTCTTGTATGGGTTTAATAATATAAGCGGCCGGTACAAGCGAGTAATAATAACGGGACGAGCGCGAAGCACCGCAATCGTAGCGTGACTCGTATCATCATTTTCTCCGCCGCCACCGACTTATTTTATTTTATAATTAGAGCTCGGAATTAAATGCTCTAAAAATATCGTAAAATGGGTTTTAAAAAATGCATTTATGACCTAAAAGCTCTAAAAAAAATATACATAACCAAAAAAAAAAAGCTTTTTGACACTTTTCAATGATAGTATCATAAAATACACGACTCGTGAGTAAATATAGTCGAATACGTATTCGAGTACAAGTAAATCGTCGAATAATTCGTTAAAACATTAAAATATTAATGCGATATGTATATAATAACAATTATTGTATAAAAGTAACCCTGTCGTTTTAAAATTTTCAAAAAAAATTTCTGCAAACGCAGAGCCCCCATCGTCATCACGTCAAATAAAGCGCTCCGGAATATTAGTATCTGCAGCAGCTGGTGGCGTGACTGTGCAAGGCACGCAGTTTTCGCGTCGCCCAGTCATTACAATATTGTTTTGTAGTCGCCGCCCTGGTCGGTTTTATTTTTTATTTTTTTATTATGGCTCTAAATAGTCGTAAAATATATATATACATACATTTATTTTTTTTATTTTATATTTATATGTATTTTTTCTGCGTGAAAATTATCTCACCACTCGCTTGTCCGTAAGTCGAAAGGACAAGTCGCGTCGATACAAAAATCTAATTTTTTACGTCGTTTATATTAATAATGCGAAACGTTCGATTACTTTTTACGTTATCGAAATATAAATACGTTGAAAAAGTTTTTTGAAATTTTCATAAATTTTTCAAAAGTACTTTTTACCGGTTTACCGGGATTATAAGGACAAAAATTATTTAGAGCAGCAACGTATGTATCCAGAGAGGGGTCCATGAGATCCGGACCCCCACGGAATTTTTTCCGTTCTTATATTGATATTATTAATATTAATGTTTTTTCCGATATTTTTTAAACAGGCCCCTGCCCCCAAAATAAAATCCTGGTTGCGTGTCTGATTTAGAGTATTGTCTGTAAAAATTTGTATACCACGTGAAAATACAAAATAATTTCATACGTATATTTTACCGCTACATATTATATTATAATTCTATGACTTTATGTGCAAATCGGATTAAAATATAGTTATAAACTATGAAATACAGGTTGATTAACTGCAAAAACAGTTTGACAAAGAAAAAAAAAACCACCGAAAACTAAATATTATATAAAAAAAAAAGTATTTGTTGGTATAGCTGGCGATGTGCAAGTGTCTGTAACGCACCACGTTTGACACGAGTTCGTTGAATAATCGACCGATCGTTTAAAACCGAATCATTTAAACAAACACGCGTATAAGTACGCTTACAGACTTATTAATAATACTCGTTGTACACGAGTACACCTACTTACGTTATGTGTACATTATACACAATGACCGTCATATTATATTCTTTATTTGGCGTCGTGTTTGTTGGACAAATTAGTTAACAACAACGTGCACCTCATAGTCCTGCACGCGCGCACACACGGTATATTATATAAATACGGTCGAGCGTTTGATTAATGTTCTCGTGTATGTACGTATGTAATGTACTTAGTGTGTGAGTGTTGCCGTGGTAGGTGCACTTAAAGCACCGATTTGTTTATGTATTATATTACGTGTGAATAACGTTTACACACAACACATAATAATAATAATAATAATAATAATAATAATAATAATAATAATAATAATAATAATAATAATAATAATAATAATAATAATAATAATAATAATAATAGTCGTTGTGTCAGAGAAAAATCGACATCCGAGTGTGGAAAATATAATATCGCCCTCGTCGACCTATACATTTTTTATAATATCGAGAAAACGGGGTTTTTTTTTACGTATTCTGGATTATAGAGAAATCTATGTTTTTTTCCCCGTATACGTCATTTAAAATTTTCATTATAAACTTATGTGACTAACAAAACGAAAAAAAAAAACGAATTGACACGATTCAGTCGATATCGCGCCTTGTGTTCGGGCACACAAAAAAAAAACCGTAGCGAAACGTGATAATCAAAACGACAATATTATTATTGTTACCGATTACGTATAGGCGGTTCGCGAGAAACAAGTGTTCAACGCTCTTGTTTTACTCCAGTTGCCTCCCAATTCATTTCGGTGTGAATTTCAATAGGACTAGGTTTATTCTCGTTTTAGGACCAGATTACAATTTTTTTTTTTACCGAATGGTTTCCGAAATTAATTCTTTCACCAAACGTTTAACCGTGTTTTGTTTGTTTAAAATACGTAAATAATATAAAATAATATTTTTTTAATTCGTTAAAATTAAATTAATATATATACATTAAAAAAAAAAAAATACTAGTGAAGTTATATTTTTCTTTTTTTACTTCGAAAGTTAATTTAAAAAAAAGTAAACGAACTCTGTTGAATGTTCATTTTTTTTTTTTTTTGTAATAAGTAAAATGAAAAAAAATAGCGCGAATAATGAAACAAGGCGTCTCACGTATTGTATTCTTTATCACTACTATGATTATATCGTCAAAGTATTAAAAGTTATGCAAAAACGAAACTTGCCAATTCTACGAAAAAAGTTCAAAATGTTATTTTACTTTTAACACTGAGCTAGTCAAGAATATATTTTGTTTAATACGTAAAATACGTTTTTCAAAATATTTATTAAATCGTGTTTTCTGAATATACGATATGTGACGGATACGTTCGTCGTAGGTTTGATTTTCAAAAGCATGCAATAGTTTTAACATATATATTCGAATATGAATATTCCGAACAATTTTTTTCCTCATTTTTATTCTGTCGCAAAATAATTATATACCCATATACGACAGACGACTTTTGTTCCATGATAAATATTTTATTTTATTATTATTATTATTATTATATAAAGATATCCTTATAAATTGATCGTCTATATAATATAAATGAAATATTTACTACTATCCCAATTTAGAATTCGAAAATGAAATCGCGTCAATACAAATTTTTTGACATTATTTTTTACGTATTATTTGAATAAATATTCTGAATGTTTTTGTAACGTAAACTTTACGATACTGATTTAGTTAAAAGTCAAATAATTATTCGAATACGCGTATGAGTGGCATTATAACGTGTGAATATTTAAGTACATTTTTTTAAGTTTTCGCTTAATGAAATCGATAATAACGAATCTTTTTGAACTTTAAGATTTTTCCACGAAATTCACTGTAGTAAACCGAATTCGTGTGTTTTCTTAAATAAAACCAAATACGTGCACGATTTTTCGTTTAACGAAAACTGTTGATACACAGTTTTACATAATATTATCGTTTTCGAGTTTTTTTTTAATAAACCTTGGGTCACATTATTATTGATTACTGTACTTTTACAAAAATATCACGATGCCTATATTAACTACTTGTATATACCCGTTATAATACAATAATATACGATGTCTTCGATGTTTTTATTTTTTTTATAAATCATTCGAAAAAAAAAACATCTTTATATGTAAAAAAAAAGTATATATTATATATAAATCTATTCGATGTTTTTAATTTTGGCAACATATCAAACAAATTATGTCACGTCCTAAATCAATTTTTAATATACATTCAAAGTATACATATAATATTGTATTAAATTTACATTTAAATTGTTGTTTCAATAAAAAAAAAACATATTTTTATATTTTTGATAGCACTAAACCCGTGTATATTATAATAATAACTATTATTATTATGTGACAACGACACACTATATTCATTTAAAATAACCATTGCGTTTGTTATTTTCTTGTCATGAATAATATATTCCTTGTTTCGTTTATTAAAAACAGTTTTCTTTCCGGATTCACAGTACTCACATGTCTCCTTCTTTTTTCAGTTGACCTACGTGTATACAATATACATATATATATATATATATATATATATATATATATATATATATATATTTAGTCGATATCGCAGAGACGGGAAATGTTAGCGATAATGTAATATTTTGTAGTTAATTCGATTAATAATAATATAAAATTTTTCATTTTACGTTTTTGATTTCGTACATGAAAAATGATCCTTTTAATTAAAAAAAAGAGTAATTTATTTAATATTATATAGGCAACAGGATAAAACGGGGTTTGTGTTCCTAATATGATTTTTATTTTCGGTGGTGTTCGGTAAACGGGGGTTTTTTTCTTTTATATTTACTTCGGAAAAAATTTTTTATGAACATTTAACAGTTCGTCGTTCACAGACATCTCCACAACGTAATGTTCAATATTAAATCAATTCTAATTTCTCGATTGTGGTTGATGCCCCCCTATCAAACGGTATACACAATATAGTATAACGTATATTTGGTATTTACAATTTTGTACGAGTATATTGTACTTCACTACTGACATTATACACATAAATCATTGTATTAAAAATTTCCATTTTCATTCCTGACATTTCCTGAACCTTTAACGACCAATAAAATAAAATGTACCGTAATTGCATTATACGTGCGCATCTGTATAATAATAATAATAATAATAATAATAATAATAATAATAATAATAATAATAATAATAATAATAATAATAATAATAATAATAATTAATAATAATTAATGGCCGACCAAACCATCGTTGAAGACAATGAGTGTTCCTCGTATTACAACACTTCCTACACAAATAATAATTCTTACTTTACATAGGAAATGGCGTACCTAATGGAAATATAATATTTACCACAATATTCCATTATGACCATAGTATGTATTTTCATAATATTCACAAAATCGATTCACTACGTCCAGTACCCCGCGAATAACACTATGGTATTTTTATTTTTTGTATTTTCTACACATTATTTTTTTAACATAAAGTCACGTATGTATATTGTATATGCAGTGTAACATGTTTATGTATAGGTTAGGCGACCGACGGGTCAAATTAATTCTTAACACGCAATTAAGTCGTTAACGTTTTGTTTTTATGATTTATTTATTTATTCACGATTTTTTTTTCTTACCTAAAAGATTAATTCCGCGACAATAATACATATATTATATTTGTGTGAAAAATTATACTGGTTTAGGCCAAACGAAAATATTGATAATGGTAAAAAAAAAATCGCTGTTCACGAGATTCACGTTTTCGAATCACGTGCTGCCTGCATCACCAGGCTAATGGCACGCCAAAATACGAGGTAGTTGTCCTTAACGATTACGACGTTTGTCGAATCACATTCTGCCGCACAATGGACAGGAAAAAAAAAAGGAAGAAATTTATTATTATTTTTCGTACACTTTCGAAAATTCTGCTACGATATATTTCAGTAGTCACTTTTATTTTCGTTTTTTTTTTTTTTTTGTTTCATGATTATATTATTTGTTCAAATATTAAACGAGTTATACACCCATACACCGTTAAAAAACCAAAATTCTCTATGTATACGTTTAGAATAATATTGCGTAAACTTATTAAAATACAAATATAGAAAATACGGAATATTCATAAAGAATTCTCGTTCCACTATATATTTGAAAATTATTTTAAGAATATCATCTTTTTTTTTTAACAACGTGTATTTGTTTAATCGGTTTAAAATTGTTGGGAAGAAGTTTTTCTATATACTATAAATAATGTTGGCAATCGTTGAATCTCTGTTAAAACTCGTATTATATTTTTAAGTAATCAAACCAAAATAATTTTGGCTTGAAAAATTTGCGTTCACATATAATTATTGAACTCATTACAATATTGTGGTGTAACTTCTGTCAATCGGAAGTAATTCACATACGCATTTTTCATTTTTACAGAAAAGAACTTCTATTTCCAATACATATAACAGAATAAAATACTATAATTTCTTATTATAAATTAAAACACCCGAAAGCACTCGGATCGGAATAAACAAAACCGTTAAGTTTAATTATCGCGTAGGGGAATCGATAAAAAGAAAAATCAATATGAAAAGGATTGTATGAAAAAATAGAATTTCTTTGGCAAAAAAAAAAAATAAAATCACGTCATTAAAACGTAATAAAAATGTGGTTTTTTTTTTTTAAACACAATATACCATATACCATTACCATAAATATTTTTACATCTATAATTTAAACGCATTTAATAAAATATTTTAATTTAATTTAACCTGTCGCATAAGTTCTCGTTTACATTTCTATACATTTTAACGAATTTCAAAAATTTACTCCCTCTGAATATAGCGGACACCTCCCCGAATAACGGACAAAATTTCGGTTTGTCTTAAGCAGTGGTTCCCAAACTTTTTTTCGCGACACATTATTATTAGTCACTATAAGTCACGGTACACTTTGGATAAATATTGTCTGCTTTCCAAATATAAGTGGTTTAGGACCGGGAAACATAAAAAAGTTGTCGCGGCACACCTTTTAAATTTCACGGCACACCCTTTGGGAAACACTGGTCTAGAGTGTCCGCTATTCAGAGGTTTCACTGTATTACGCGCGCGCCTATATAGGACAGCGGCAATTTATATACATATATATATATATATATATCAGGGGCGTATTTAGAAATTTTTTTTTTTTGTGGGGGCAGAGGGCTGAGGCATTGCGTTAATATCATTGTTGAATTATTACTAAATTCTAATCCAAGACTAAATCTTAAAAATAGGACAAATTTGCAAATCCTCAACATTTTAAAAACAACTACATATTAAGAATTAATTAAAAATATTACATCCTATAGCCGTAGAGCAAAGTAATGCATAAAGAAAGTTCCTGAAATTTCCCGGGGGGGTTGAAACCCCATCAGCCCCCCATAAATACGGCCATGATATATATAATATTATATATTATATAGTAAACGAGGCCGAGGAAAGAATATCGGGTGAGACGGCGACTGCGATCTGCTGCAGCAGCAGCAGCAGCAGCAGCAGCGCGAGCCGGTCTCGAACAAAAGACGACAGCCGTTGGCCGCCGGCGGCGTAAGCGGCCCAGCGTGCCGGGACGAGTAGTGTCGGGGCGGAAGAGTTATACGTATAATATACCGCCGCTTCGGAGCCGACCGAGCCCGTTTATAAAATACGTGTATATATTATAATACGAATTTTTATTTTTTTTTTATTTTTTGTTTATACGCCTACCCGACACGTCATATTACATATTATACTGCGGCTGTGTATCTATACTACCATTTAAATGGAATGTTGTAGCGTCAAACTGTCTGGTACGTCTGCTGCTCCAAGTCTTTGTGCGCGCGCGCGCGCGCGTGTGTGTACACGTGTGAAAGCAAAGCACACACGTCGGTGCGGTGAAATCGGTAATACGAGTTATTATTATTATTATTATTATAACCCGATGGAATATTATGTGTTTTTTTTATTATTATTATTATTGTTGTACGGCCAAAGTAAATTACGACCACCGCGCGCGTACCTATTACTAAACGTTTGACCGTTACCGCGACGACGTGCAGTTATACCGACCGAATATTATATTTGAAAAAAAAAATTGTTTTTTTTTTTGTGCATTTCTGAGTGTGTTTCTTATATAGCCACGCTGTGTTCGAATCGGGGAGAGGGGGGAGACGCGTAGCTCTTCTAGTTCCTTTCAAAAAAAAAAAAATTTTCAAAGGAAAGGGGGAGGGGGGAAAGCGCTTAAATTATCGAATCGGTGTGTTCGCAGGGAACCGAATAGACGCGTGTGAATTATACGTGAAAATGTGTACATAAATCGTTTTTATTCTCGTATGGTGATATACGACTCGTATACATTGACATACGCGGTTGTGGAGCTTGGACGACAACGACGGTATAACGGATAGGAGGCTAAAAACAAGGTATTGAGAAAAATCTGTGGCCCACGAATATGGGGAGTTGGCGAAGAAACAGGAGCGTATTTGACTTCAATTTATGGTGATGGGGAGGGCGAAACGAAAGGTTTCTTCTTTTTTTTTTAACACCAATCTTTTCATTTTTAATAATCAATGTTTTTGTAATTTAGCCATACAATTATATGCCATAATATAATAACATTTTATGTCTATTGGGGGCGATCGCACCTACCGTCCCTCTCTCAAATACGCTCTTGCGAAAAAGATACAATAGGGAACTGCAAGAAACGATGGGCTTAGCACCGGTAACTATATAACTTCATCAAAGGTCATCAAAGAATCCAATGGCTAGGCCATATTCTAAGAAGAGGAGAAAACGACCATCTATGAGTGGCTTTCGAATGGAAACCTCAAGGAAAACGACCACGGAGACGCGCCAGAAAGTGGTGGATTGACGGGGTGAATAAAGATCTGAACGCAGTGGGTCTAGAAGACTGGCATGGAATTGGGCAAAACGGTGAAAAATGGCGAGATATTGTAGCGATGGCTAAAACTCTTGTAGAGTAGGATGGCCAGGATAAGATAAAGAAGAAGGAGAAGAAGATAAGATATAAAACGCTGTGCAATACGCTACTTTATTGACATTTTATTTTTTTTATCGAAATAATAATTTATTGACGTGGGAAAATCGGTAAAATTAATAATAATTATTATAAGTTTTCGATATGCTCGGGGAAGCCATGATAACGGATATTTGTAGGGGGAGGGGACTGTTGGAAAATATTTTATTGAAAGGTATACTCTCGGAATATGTTTTCGTGGACCTGTGTTTATTTGGAAAAGTATATTGTCGGAAACTTATTTTAATGGAATGTATTCTATTGGAAATACGTAATGTCGGAATAGTATTTGCTCGGAAATAAATACGTGTTTTGGGAAATTAAAATTTCGGAATACTTATATTTTTCTGGAACTGTATTTTGTCGAGAACTTATTTTAACGGAAAAAGATTTTTTCGGAAGCGTATTTTTCATGAACTGTATGATTCCAAAGAAATATTGTTCATGAAAAATACAGTTCCAATGGAATATGTTTCCAACAAATTATTTTTCCAGACGAATATGATTCCAAAAATATATTTTCCAACATGATATGCGTCCTGTATTTTATAGCAGTATAATACGATAAAATTCGGTCGCCAAGGTATTTAATAACCTTAATATTATTCGATATTAAATTATTTAAATTCAATATTTATTAAATATTATTGGTTATTTAATAATATTTTCGAATATATAATATATTGGAAACAACAAAATAATTGTGAAATATATGTTAATATCTGTAATTTCTCGAAACGTTCTTGAGTTTCGTTGATCTCTGAGAACTGTGGAATTAAATTCTCATCGCAGTGATTGTCATTCGAATTATCAATTGGAAAATTGTTATTCGGACGTGAATAAATATGACGCCTAGTCCTAAACGAATTGATTAAAATATCATCTATAAAGTGGTCCGCTCTTGTTGACCTGCACTGTATCGACTACCGATTTCTCGTTTAATACGTCGGTATGTTATGTGTGTGTATATAAGAAATGTAGTGTATAATAGACCAGTAGTGTATCCAGGATTTTTATTTGGAGGAGAGGGGAGCTGAGGCTGATAATTAATTAATTTATATGTTAATTATTAATATGTACTCGTATAGACGGTACCCACCAAAAAAACTGATTATTTATTCATTTCAGGGGGGCGGCTGCAGCCCCATCAGCCCCCCTCCTGTCTATGCCACTGTAATAGACGTCAAAGTGTTGTTGGAATGCGCTTATGTTACGAAGTTGTAAATTTTTTTAGAAAACGTTCACTTTTTTCTTACTTACTAGAACTCTTCTTCTATCTGTGTATTAAGCAGTGGCGTCGATTACCTAATTTATCTATGACATATGTCATAGTAGATTTTGTAACTGGGGGCCCATAAAATCCAAATCCAATCTTAAGTGTAGGATTAAAATATTTGTTCAGATAAAAAATAAAAAATAAATAGCTTATACATTGCATTATGTGGGTGCTCTCATTCGCATCTAGTTGTTAAATGGAAAAAAAATTGATGTATGATGTCAAAGAATTTTTTAAACACATCGGCGCCACTGGTATTAAGTATATATGTATATATTGTAATGTTTATAAACACTAAAATGATTGACCAATCAAGCATAAGTTAAGTGTATTTACAGTGGGAATGTAAAATTTAATTGGACACTAAAAATGTCAAATACTAATGACTTCTGAATATTTGCATTTTATGTTATACCGCGTATTCGAGAAAATATGTGGGTGGGCCGACTTTATAAATTACTAAAAATCGTATGCTGTGCCACAGTCTATATAAAATATGCGATAATTTAAAATTTTTCGAAATTTGTACACCTTATTTTTAAAAAATATTTTAATGAAATTGTGTGAAAAATCCTCATTTCATATACATACATTTAGAACACTGATTTAATGAAGACAATCTTTTTTTTTTTAAACTTATTTGCAGACAAAAGCGAATTTGTACATTTCACAATTTAATAATTTAAAAATTATATTAATATTAAATAATATATCTATTTTATTAACGGCTAATCCTTCAGTTATATTTACTATACACCATATGTATCTATAATGATCTATACCATTAATCAGCAGCATAAAATAACTCTAACTAAAATGAAGATGCATTTTTGTGTCCGTTTAAATGATGGTTAGGTTATATTAAATATAACCCAACCACTATTAAATTTTAATAATTATTATCCGAGTCAAATCGAATAATAACAATTTTGTTGATTTAAACGTTTAAGACATTTCAAAGACGTACGTCGTGACTTTTGGTGCAGCTATTGGTCTGTATACGATTTTTATTCGTTAGCGTCAAAGTCCAAATAGGAAAATTTAAATTTACCGTTTTTTTTTTTGTAAACCATAATCGCTTATTTTTCCTCGTATATTTACTTCTCTGTTAATAATAATATTCAAAGAGAAAAACAAAAAGCAACATCGAATATCGGTAAGTTAATTGGCGCTTTTGGTAAACAAGTACTTTTTTTTTTTTTTGTTCTAATCAAACACGAAACGTACAACAAATACCGTCGATCGGGTTCAACGAAACCATCAACTAAGTCAACAACATGCATAATATTATAAATATTATAGTGATATACGATATGAGTGATTCCGATCGAAACGCGTTTCGGTAAACCTTTTTAACGGCCGATGTATTTTTCACTTAATATTTCAGAACGATAACGGAATACGATTGCCACGTTAAAACGAAAATAATTGTTCGGGAAAACATGTTTTAAATTACGCCTTTTCTTCAAGTCGTGTTCGTATATAGAGTGTTTTTTTTTATCACGAACCAGACTATATACGTAACTAGGAATTTGTTATAGAAAAAGTATTTTTTTTTTTGCGAACTCTCATTTGTTATCATATTATAATAATATAAAATGTCGGTTTTAATTATTCAAAAAAAAAAATTATTTAAATGCGGTTTTCCTATTTGAAAATTCACGTTTCAAAATATATATTCGGTTACGTATTTGTATTATTTTCGCGGAATACTTTTTATCAGTATTCGAACTGGGACAATTAAAGAAGAGGAGCTCTACAAATAATAATAATAATAATAATAATAAAAAAAAGCGGTCTATAAAGAAATGTTCTTCAATATAATGTGGGGACTACGTCTTTCCATCCCCCAACATTATCACCCAAACATTCCGAAATCGAAATTAAAATCGAAAAATTAATTTTTTCAATTTTTTGTTTATATAGCCATGGCCGTTCCAATGTACGATTATACGATAAATGTAATAAAATAGCACGTGATTGATTTTCGAATCACACGAATATATTATTATGTTCGATACACACATGGTGAATTGATCGTAGTCTGCACTATTCGCTTTTTGTCTTGATTACGTATATTGAAACGAATTCGTCTCGTCCTTGTCGATTTCATTTTTCGTCGAATAACTGCTGTATATAATTAATATATATATATATATATATATATATATATATATATACGTAAAATATTATTTATGAATTTATATTCAGATAAAATCGTCTGAAACGCGCCTACTTAACATTAAGTACATTAACCCCAAACGCATACGTGTTTTATAACATATTGTCGATAATATAGCCAGTCCAGAAACATTTGTTTTTCTCAACTATTTGTTTTGAACGGTATTGAACACGCGGAAATTGTGAAACAAATTAATTAACCGAAATCATTTATGAAAAAATAAAATAATATTATATTATCGATATTTTCAAAAAAAAACAACAACTCGTACACAAATTACAGTGTTTAATTGAATTACGATTTATGAGTATTTTATTTTTTCAGTTTTTTTTTTTATCACGTAATAGTCTTGTTTTGTATCACTATTGCCCAATTTAAACGAGTATACGTAATATATTATTATAAACGTTTTATTTGTAATGAATACGGTATATTACGGATCCGCATGAGATCGTCACGCTAAACTCCGACTCGTAATTAAAATAGAAAAAAAAAAGATTTTTCATTTAAATAATATATGTATTTTCAATTAAATTATTTTATTTTTATCATACGTTTAGCGAATATTCGTAACGTTTTATTATAATATTCGAATTATTTACACGTATTCGCGTTTTTCGAAAGGAGGATATCCACTATATAATTATATTGTTATTTTACACAAAAAAATTTATTTGTTCCTTTTTTTTTTAAATTTTCATTTCAGGTTTGGAAACAATGGTCGGACCGTTAAACTTTGCAGAGAGAAGACGAGATGAGGCGTGAATAGAACGCAATACTACGTAGTGCTATGCGTCTCTTCGGACCATTTCATATATTATTACAGACTTATCAATTGGGATATCGTATGCTATACTATAATATTATACCGTTGTAATTTTATTGTACGCGTATTTTGATATAGTGTTATATAATTTAGACGTAAGTAAAACGATTTTTAGATGAAATTTGGTGAATAATAATAATAATAATAATTTTTCGTTTATAAAAGAGAATTAATAAATATTATATTATGTTAAATACTAATAAGTAGTGTCGACGAGTTGTGTGATTTATTGTACAATTTTGTACTGTATATGTAGGTACATCTATAATATAAAAAAATAATACGTTGTCTGTAGTGTTTCTACGATAATAACTTTATACATATATTCTGGCAGTTGTTGTTAAGAAGTACAGAAGACACGATTCGAGAAATAATAATTTATATTGTTTTGTTGCTTTAAATATAATTCGAATAATATAACAAAGTCACAGCTATTATTGTATCGTTTATACTTGTGTGAATATTTTGCCGGATCCGTTTGAAAATTGTCGAGTTTGAAAAATACACGGTAAATATTACAATTGACGCTTTTGTTGTTTGCCTTTTTTTTTCTTTCGAAAACTACCGCAGGAAATTTGAGAAATTTAATTTATTATTAAATTTTTTGAATATAAAAGACAATTTATATGAATGTTTATTAACCACGAGAAACACACGAATACAAAATCGGAAAATAAGATATGGATAATTGGCATAATAATTTATACCCATAACTAGGAAGTAACAAGTAACAAGTTACTGAAATTCTCTCACGTTTTAACTGAATTTGGTGGATATAACACCTAATGATTGACATGACTCGTTACTAGTGTGGTTACTGTCTTATACGGGATTTGAACTGAACCTTCGGCAATGATTTTTATAATTAAAACAGTCGATATATTTTCATCTCAAGCTACTGTTATAATTTCCTACATTACAGCTGTTTATTCATTATTTCATTAAATTATGCAGTTCATTCCTTTTTCAGTAAAATGTGATTTGATAAATTCACTTTATTTTTATAGTGACTTGATAACTTATCGAAATTACTTAATGAAGGTAAGTAACTGAGTGACTTAATACGCTTACTAAAACTGAGTCACTTGGACACCTTTGATTATACCTAGGCATTATCCATAATACCAGTTAGTTTCAGGCAATGCGAATAAAACATAACATAAGCACAATTGTATTTTTAATATTAAACGTAGGAATTGTAAAAAATGTCAAATCTGTTTTATGTGCGTTACAAAAAAAAAATCATTATTATATAATAATTATGTTAAACGTAACTAAATAATTATAGATATTAGCCAACACAAATTTCCTCGTTCATTCACAGCAAAAAAATTAAGCCGTTCATGAAATAATCAACTAAGCCAACACACACGATTCAAACGAATCATTCATAATAATTACAGTGATTCCCTTAGTGTCCTGTTAGCATTTAAAATAAAATCTGCGAATAAAAAAAAAAAATCACTGAAAATTACAATCTAAATTTGTAGAGTCATAAGGCTAAACTGAAATTAATCAGATCAGAATAAAAGACAAAGTACCTGCAAATGAAAAAATTTTTAACCGATAATATAATTTAGTAAAACTTCAATAATGTTCACTTTATGTACCTGTTGCCTTGTGTTGCGGTTCTCAATTGTTTTGTTTTTTAAACCATTTAGATGCTATAGGAAAATCCACGGAATCAGAAGTTGTAATTCTAAATAAAAATACCGTAAATAAGAATTCGACAAATAAATTCGTATGCGCCGTATGTAGGACGCATGCTTTAATATAATAATATAGTATTAAAACTAAATGTGTTTTCGTGTCGCATGAAATTTATTGTTTGAAATTTAAATTTGATTTCAGACGAATGAGTCCCCTGGAGGCTTACTAGTAAGTTTCTTCGAATCACAGTTTGAGAAACGCAGGTCTAATAGATTTTAAACATTTTGCACGCTACGATAATGTTTTAAACAAAATATCGAAATGCCCGTTGGGTCTTTTTGTTTCGTATTTTTTTATGAAATGGATGGCTTAAGTTCTGATGCTAATGGACTGTAGCAATGTGTAGGCAAGAAGATCGGTAAATATCAAAAAGAATTTTTCCTAGACGACAGTGTAAAAAGAGGGTACACAAACGCATACTATCATTAAACGCAATTAATAATTTGCATTCGTATAAGAGTCAGCAATTCCTGTGTCTACAAGCACTAGAATAAGTACCCCGCAAGAATTTTATTAGATTGTTTAAAAAAAAGATCGACTTTATCTGACTTTATCTGACAACAAAAACAAAAGTCATAGTATAATATATAAATATATATATATAAATTAAATTATATTTAAAAATATTCATTTACTTTGAGAATGCTGCATTTTCAAATGATACTATACGAATGATTTGTGGAAATTCTACCGAATAAAATAAATAGTAAATTAAAAAACAAGCGATTACATTACTGTTACTATAATAACGTAACTCTATATTATGTACTGTATGAAGTGTTTCGTATTGGTAATTAAAATTTATTGGTAAAAAAGTTAAAAGCAATAAGTAAAAAAAAAATCCGTTTAGGTAAATAATAGGTTATTTAATCTACGCACTTGTTAAAATTCGCAGTTATAACATCCGAAAAAATTTAAATATAATTTTTTTTATATATTTCTTTTTTCCTATAAAAGTATAGGGCAATAAAAAAATTGTATTTTTTTCCGCTGCATGAAAAAATATTGAATCTTTGATACGTTTTTTAAATTTGGTCACAATTTAATAATTTTTTTTATTTATTAAATTTTTTTTTTAAACCGATAGATTACATTTGAGGGATCCTAACATGTAAAATAACTTGGTACTACACCTTCACAAAGCACGATCTCCTACCTCTTGTGAAATTAAATTTGATTATGGATAGATTTAATATCTTTAGATCACCCTCAATTTCATCCATTCACTTCTTCTTGGGCCTTCCTCTTTTTTTCTCTTCTACATTCAATTCTATAATCTTTCTCACAGCTTCTGTATCATCTCTCCGGAAAACATGTCAGAACCATCTCAACCTATTCTTTCTCATTTCCTCCACAATGGATACCTACAATCCTACGCACTGCCCCCTTACACGTATTCGTTCTTATCCTATCATTCCTAAAAATTCACATCTATCTTTGGCCAACATTCTGGACCATACAACGTTGCTGGTCTCACAACTGTTCTATATAAAATCTACCTTACAATCCGCTGTGAAATATCCAAACGCACATAATACCTATACTCACCTTTATAGGACTATGACTTGTGGAAAAATCTTTATAATATGCGCACGCGAGTGTTCGTAAGACAATAATAATAATACAGAATTGTAGGCTCGTCCGCGATGAGGACCCCGTGAAATTTCGACGTGGCACGATTCTCGCGGAATCGAATTATCGGCTCGTGAAGAAGAGGCCGCGCGCGTATAGCGCCTCCGCGGCGTGACTAAATAACCTCGTCTTTGGTCCGCTGGTCGAGAACCACTCGACCGCCAAGTGCTTAAAAAACATATTTATTGTAAATATATATAAAACCTGAAATCACTTAAACTAAAATTTACTAGTAAAAAATAATGGTATTCGTAAGAACGCGTTTTTATACTAGGCACACTTCATTTTTCCTTACGGCCATGGTATAAAATCGAATTGTTTGTTTTGCGCCCAGTTTTTACTACATTTTTAAAAAGAAAAAAAAGATCTAGTTTTTTCACAATGACTTCACAGTAAATTTTAGTTTAATTTTTACCTTCGTTATTCAACATTGTTATTTTTAATTTCCAAAACATTTTTCGAAAGAAAATTAGGAGATTTATACTTTTATTTAAATATACTTCAAAATAAGGATTTATGTAGTACAAAATGTGTATGTATTACAAATTTAAAAAAAGTGTTTAACGTGATTTATTGTTTCAAATGCTTTTTCGTTAAAAAAGAAAATTATTATATACAAAATTATTTATTACTATATTAATTACGTTTATACTATTAAGAGAGAAAAATATATATTTGTATGTAAGTGGTAAACTCGAAAGGTTAGGTACGAATCCGAAAATTATTTTACTCTTGAATACAGCTAGGTATACATTATTCCATAGAGGCCATATACTTTTATAATTTATTAAAAAGTAATTAAAAATTCTTGGTAAAAACTTTATGTAACATGCGTTGTTATATTACTGAGTGTCGGTGATGGCAAATTACCTAATCCGAAAGGTTTTTATCCCGGTAGATAGTAAATTGGGGAGCATATTGTAGAATCTATTAACGATCAGTCAACGAATTTTACCTGAATATAGAGAATTTGCTCCAAACGAGTCATAACTGACGCTAATAATATATATATATATATATATATATATATATATACATACAAAAAATAATAATAATAATGACCGGAATCGAACATCATCTTTGCATAATACATTGTATATACAATATACGTAACTGCAGCAGATATCTGGCCTTGTTCAATGTATAATGTTGAAAGAAAATGTATACACGTATGTACTCGTACGTATATGCGAATCATAAAATCAGGCCAAAAGTATTATGCAACATAAAGAAAAAATATAATAGTTGTATAATGAATAAAAATTTGGAAATTTGAGTTTGTTAAAAAAAAATATCTATCACATTTAATAAACGTTTTGATGATTATAATATTATGATTGTGATTCAAATACGCGCAAGTACCCACGCAATGCTGCAAATAAAAATTGTTTTTAAAAATTACTCAATATAGGTAATAGACATATTACAGGATATATTAAACTCTTAAAATGATACAAACAATTATTTTTCAAAGAAATACTGTGTAATAATATAATAAACACAATATTAACAAATATAATATTATATAATAATAACATTATAATATTGTGTTAGGCATCGTAAATAATACGCGTAAAATTATTATTTATCGAGACTATTCGATAAAAATTAAATGGAATTATTAAGAAGCGCAATTATAGAAATATTTAACTAGGTGCTTGTTATCATTACCCGGCGATAGCTGATGGACATACGTACATATAGTAGTGTATGCCACGAGAAAATCGTTTTATCAGCGAGAATACCTTATAAAAAAAAAAAAAAATTTTAAATTACAACAAATTATTATTATTGATTCGCGTACAAAGTACGCGATAGAAATTATTTAAGCGCAATTAATTTAATTGTAGTAATAGTAAAAGTGTGTAAAAAATAATTAAAACAAAACGATAGCGTTTTAAACTTTATATATATATATATATATTTATTTATTTTAAAAATACTACTTGAAATATTAAATGTAGACGAGTATTCTTTTTGGTAATTATATACTCGTTCTATCATAACCGATAATTTTTCGACCGACGTACGTATATACACGGCTGCTGTGGTATGTCATCGTTTTAAAACATGTGATTAATAAGTATAATATTCAGTTTCCGTCGTCGGTAATATGTCGGGAAATGTGCACAATATCAAATATATCAATAACATTAAACACGTATTTTCTTCAAATATATATATATATATATTGTAAAAAAAATTTCTCTCGTACAACACGTATATATATATATATATATATATTTAAACATAATTTTTTGTTAAGCAATAGAAAAAAAATGAAAGTTTATAAATAAAAACTAAGATATTTTCGCGATTTTTAAACGTGATATTTTGTATTTTAAATAATAATTTGTGTAAAAAATATAAATGTGAAATTTAAACGAGGTCGTCTTCTTCGATTTTTCAACGTTATTTCGGCCGATTTCTTACCATTTATTCCATTTCCATATAATTTTCAATATTTTTCAATTTTCCAATACAATTTGTTATTTAATCATATTATTATTACATATATATTTAACGTAAATATAAATGTAAGTATAACAGAGCCGTAACTAGGGTTGAAGCGAGCGAGGCGCTTGCCTTGGGCGCCTGATGCTGGGGGGCGGCGCAAAAATATTAAAGTATTAACTTAAGAAAAAATATTATTGACAATACAATATTTAACCATAGACATAGCAGAATAGACTGAGCACAGAAAGTGAAACGTGATGTCAAGATAGAAGTGAGATGGACATACATTTGTGGGCTATCATTAATCGGTTCGCCGAATCGGTTAGTCTGGCCCCGATAACGACATCAGTTTATGAAACTGAAAGTGAACAAATTTTATGTACTGCATAACGCATATTACTATTTTAATAATTTTACTTAGTATTTGCTGGTCAAATTATACACTTTTATTGAGAATTATATACTTGTGGCTAAAAATGTTATTTCTTGTTTTGTTCGAAACCTAATTACAAATTTTCAGAGTTTTCCGGATTTTATTAAAAAATATTAAAAGTTGCGAGTGTCAAATCCCACCCACCCAGGAGGTGCATTGCTATAGTTCTGCCTCAGGATAAAAAATGGCTCGGTACAAGATTTACAAATGCAATTTCACATTGAACATTAACAGTTAAAAAAATAATAAAAATTATTTGTGATTTTATTAATCATATTTATTATTATATAAAATATGAGGCATACGAATAAAACATATTTTGATTTCAGAACAATACTCAATTGCAAAATATTTAAATTATATGTTTACGTTCCGTCTTTCTTTATGCTTTTCAAAATCAATTGTTACTTTTTTACGGTCTATATTTAAAGCTACGCTTTTTTTTTTTTTAATAATATTGCCGGAAAAGCGAGTGTTTCTTGATTCATAAATATGATTTAATTAGTTTTGGTCGGGAAAATGATCGTTTTAAACCGTTTATTATTAAAGAATGAGTTAAACAATTTTTTACACTATATAGAAGCATTTAAAAAAGGATCGTTAAAATTCGACAATCAATTGACTTTGTATATTCTTTAAAGATTTCGTGTTAGAATTTTTCACTGCGAAATCAGTTCTGCACCATTAATATTTCGTTAAATCAATTAATGGAAAAATACAAGTGCGCAAGTTTTACTAAACAAGGAGTCATACCGAACAAACCAAGTACTAAAACTTAATAAATTAAAAATTGTTCTTCTTTCACTTCGCCTTTATCCCACACGAGTAGAATCAGCTATTCTTATTTTTGCCCTTCACGTTCGTCCTATCGATAACCGTCTTTGCATCTACTCCACAAACCTACATACTCTCATTAAAATCACTTTGACCTACTTCTCTATCGACTTCCTACAACAACTAACTCACCCAACTAAACGAATCCCTCTTTTTTTCTTGTAAGATCAATGTTAAGTCATGTCGATCGATACGTACAAACGCGTTTGTCAGACTAAAACTTTGGATGATAACCGATTATTCATATCGGTTCTCGTAAAGGTTGAGTTCGCTGTTCAACGTAAATATCACTGATATTTCTTATACAATCTAGCAATTATTATTTCACGAGATTTTGCGAAAACACGTGTTTTTAAACGTGGATCCTTTCACAACACTCAGAATAAGTGGATACGAATGGAAAACGTCAATTTGAAGGAAAAAAATTAGTAGGACATCTGCCCACCGAAAGAAGCAGGAGTCTGTTATTTTTGTGCAATCGTCGTAAAACCGACTAGGCAGGTACGTTATAAAGAGCGAGTAATATTCCAGTGCGCAAGCAAAGTTATACCGTTTGCACCGTGTAAAAATATAATAATCGATTTGGCGAAAGAAAAATAATTGACTCGATGACGATATTTTATTATGAAATAATCCGCAGACATCTGCTGCCCGCGAGTGCTGCCGCGTAACGCTGACGGCTTCTGCTCTCCACACCGTCCGATTAAACAAAATAATAAAAAAAAATAAAACACAATAAAAACGCACTGGACTGCGAGCGTGTAGGTGTATACAATATAATATTATATTATTATTATTATTATTTCTCGCTTTTTGATGAGAACCGAGAATCGTAGGTATGACGTATACAAATGTTATTATATTATTATTATTATTATTATTATTATATAGTACGCCGTATACCAGCGCAGTCGATGAAAGTAAACTAGATTCCATTCCACTCAAAGTGATTTTCTCAATGATTTCCTATTGTACCGGTTCGGTCAACCGTGCGCTCGTGCGATTGTCACGGCAAGTTTTCTGAATTCGTATACACAAAAATACACAATGCAATACGCGATATTATAGTATTTACAATCATGCGCGCAATAACGCGTCGTGTGTATTTGAAAAGAGTCAAAGAGCCAACTAGGCGGTGGTGGAGGCGTGTCCAGAATCAAAATCCAGGACATGCGTGGTTATAAGAATAATTTGTATAACATACACGTTTTTTTTTTTTTTAAGGGAATTTTCAATATATTTTTGTACTTTGAAGTCAGTTATTATATTTATTTAGCGAATTGAATTCATCTATTTTTCATTTTAGCCGACTCGTCAATAATCTTTGTAGGATCTTCCAATAACTCAGAACTGAATCGTCTGATACCAACGCTAAATTATGAAGACGCGTAGTCCGTAAGTTTCATATTCAAGTTACTATTCATATATTACTACTATTAGTAATATTTTATAAAACTTAAAGTAAATACTTGGAAAATCTTTGCTAAGTTCAAAGTCACTCGTTATTTGTTTTTACTCTCATTTTTTAACCATTCTGTGGTATTTATGGTATTTCGATTTTAGGACACGCTGAAATTTAGGTAATTTGATAAATATTGAGGTAAAAAAAAACGGGTTAAATTTGATAATAAAATGTAGAGGGCGTGTGCTTACTCTTCATTTTATTATCGAATTTAACCTATTTTTACCTCAATATTTATGTACCTAAATTTCAGCGTGTCCTAAAATCAATATGCCATAAATACTATAAGAACTGTTGATAAATTAAAGAAAAAACAAATAACGAATTGCTTTGAGCTTAACAAAGATTTTCCAAGTATTTAATTTAAGGTTTTATAGTATATTACTAATAGTAACTTTTAGTACTCATAAAAATATAATTAATAATAAATACTTAAATAACGTTTATATATTTAATATTAGTACAATCGACAATTTTTGTAGAAATATCTCTTTGGGAAACACCTATTAAGTAGTCATTTGTCTAAAATAAAATTATTATAAATTGTGTTACATAATTGACTTTCATAATCAAAATAGTACAACTATGATTTTCAGAGAAACTAATGTTCAAAATTTTAAGTGAATATATTATTAGAAACAAATAATTTAATTCCACCTTTAGAACGCATGAACATAAATAATATAAACAAAAATGTCATATATATTGCCTCTATTATAATACGATATTTGGTCGAAGATTGTACTACACGAGTATATGAATATAAATGAATTATTATACTATTAATATCGAAAATTTAAAGTTATTCAAAAAATATGTTAAACAATTATATCTGTCCTTGATTAAAAAATGTTAATAATATTGTAATTTTCTCATTCATTTATTTCAAATTTATACGTTACTTTGTGCTCTTTGAATTTTATTCGTTAATTCATTCATTTATGCACAAAAATCAATCGATAGTAACAGCTAAAAACATCATTTAATTGTGTCGGTCAAGTCGTATTTTTATTGCCCAGTTGTTTATTTTCTAAGATATTTTCTAACGCAGTACTATTAACAAATTTTTCAATATAATAAAACAGGATTAGGTGTAATGCAAACGATCCGTCCCACGTTGTTGTAGAGTATTACTGTTATATACTGTAAGTACCGTATTATAATACGCGTAAAGGTTATCAGCTACGCGTATATATTATATCGAGTGAACGGGGGAAAAAACAAACAAACGATTATTTCGAGAGACCTGGAGAACGTATAATATATAATGTTATATTTTAATATTATTGTATTATACAAAAAATTGTATCTTAAGAAGGAATGGAAAAAAACCCAGTTCGTACAAAAAGTTTAATGAAAACCCTAATTATACGTAAATTACACGCTGTATGAACGTATAAAGTAAGTGTGTATTACACCATATATTATAATATAGCAGAGTGTGGTGAAAAACAATAATTATAAGCTGCTCTCGCGAGAATAATAATCGTAATAACACGATGAGTTGGCGAGTGACGACGAGAGAAGGCGCTGACAAGACGCGACTGCTGTCCATGCGTATCTTACGTGTGAATTAATTATACACTATAAAAAAAAAAAAATAATAATAATAATAAAAAGAACACGTTTCACATTACGTTATTATACAAATGATGTTCTGTTCCCGGACATATGCCCGAATCCATTCGCCCGAAAGCACTACGGCCCAAACGGACAAATGACCGAATTATTTTTTCCCGAATGACTTTTACCCGAATCCATTCGCCCGAATGACCAACCGCTCAAAGTTTTTTCATTTTGAAATAATCGCTTCGAACCGCTTGAACGCATTTCTATGGTTAAAAATTGACGTTTTTAGATTTTCCGTTATGACCGCTATATCATTTCAATGCTAAATTTGTAATAAAACAAAATTTTTGCATTGTGTAATAAAACTAAATTTTTGCATACATAAAACTAAATTTTTGGATTTTAAAATTATATTAAGCTTCTACGGGATATCGCGCACAACATTAATTTATCTCAATTTTTCATTGCATGATAAGATTTTTTATCAATATTTTGTTTGTTGCATGAAACATACGTTGTGCCATTTTGATGTGTAAACATCTGTTACGGCGGTATGTGGGTAAATCTCGGGAAATGGGACGAAAATGTGTAAGCTGTTTTCATCACAACTAATAATAATATTTAACAATATTAATAATATTAATTAATTGTGTAATGTGTAAGCTGTTGTCATGACAACTAATAATAATATTTATTATCGAAATTACTTTAAATAAAGATACCAATATTCCCAAATCTCAATCACAATTCTGTTCTATTTTTACCGCTCACGCGATGTTGACACATCAATGTCTCGAGTACTTTATTTTTTATTCGGGTGTTGTGCATTCGGGTACAGGTCATTCGGGAATAAAAATTCGGGCATTTGTTTATTCGGGCATTCGTCCGTTCAAGCGTTGGTCCGTTCGGGAAAATGGATTCGAGCATTTGTATGGGAAATGCGATATAATGCCTGTGTGTGTGTTTTTTTTTAATTGACTTCTGTTAATTTTTTGAAAAAAAAAATACATTCCGAGCACTCGATCGCTCACTATATAATACAGATAATTTTTTTTTTTTATCAAGAGTTTGTGCGAAAAGTGTGCGACAAACAAATTTTATTTGCTTGGTATTCGTTATTAAATCATATTAACAAGATTATTTGTAGACCGTTTAGAAAATTATGTCCCCACTTCTTATACTTCAAACAAAATATGTAAACGTACAATATGACTATATATATATATATATATAAATTCTAAATAAAAATTATTTATATTTCCCTAAATATAGCGTAGTGCCTGATAAAATAACAACCCTGTATACCGTATAATGCCTATGCCTATGCGCTTCGAGAGTAGTTTATCATATAATTATATATAACTAACTATACGTTTTTATCTCTCTAAAAAAAACCACCTGTTCGTTGTTTTTCAACTCGTTGGACATATTATCTGTTATTTATATATAACGTGATGCTATATATACATTCGGTCATTAAAAATGTGCACCTATATTTGATAATTTTTTTATATAACACCTTCTTTCATTAGAGTTTGTAAATTATATATAATTGTTTTAAAAATATAATCATATATATGTGGTATATTATTGACTGAACACTAAACGATATTCGTATGTTTTTCAAGTATATATGTATATATATGTGTGTTTATATATAGATATAAATTATATCTATATATTTAATATATAATATAATATAATATATATATATATATATATATATTTTTACTTTTATAATATTAATATAATTAAATGAATTTAACTAAATTGTAATATTGTTATTTGCTAACAAAAAAAAAAAAAAGTAAAATAGGCCTTTTGTTTTAATTACAATAAATTAAATGACAATATGTTATCACTGTATATATAGACGATAACGAAATGTCTACAGAATTAAAAATAATGATAATAATAGTAATAATTAGATGATATTTATTTAAAACATAATTTTACCGTTTATACGATTAAATTTTAATTATCGCATTAATTAATTAAAATATATATATGTAAGGTGTGTTTGAACGTTATCGTTAAACAAACTTACACTGGCTCGACAGTAAAAAAAAAATAATAATAAAAATTGGCGACCGGTCAAATATTATAACAAATAATATCTCCTGTCAGTAAATACTAATAAATACATGAAAAAAAATAGGTTCATATCAAACACTGATATAGTTGCGTAAGTACATTTTATCTACATTACAGTGTTAATTATTAGAACTATACGCGTACAATGTATAAATAATGGACATTAGATTCCCATTGAGATTAGTCCTTTTCTGTCATTAAACGTATATGTAAAATTCGAAATTATATATACTGCGGAAACAGTGGTTTTTTTAACTTTAAGTAAAAATAATATTTTGTGTATTTTTATCTAAAATAAACATTTCAATGTGTTTCAGTGTTTTTGAATCTGGCAATTATATAATTGAATCGAGTTTATTTGGTACTGAATATTTATTTTTAAGGTAAATACAAAAAATTAGAATATATTATGTTAGGTAGAGTTAATTATTTAAATGAATAATATTAAAATAACGGCTCGCAACAGAGAAATTGGTAATGTTTTATAAATCATAACTATTGAATTCCTTTATTTCGTTCAAAAATTTTTATTCAGAAGATATAGTTGTGGATCGATATGTTCAGAGTATTTATTAATTGGAATAGATAGAGAATACACAATTTAGAATAACTATTCTAATAATGTAATTATTATTCAAATATTTTGCACATATTATCGATAAAAAGTTTCAAAAATTTTTTTTTTATTTATAGGTGCGATTCGATTTTTGAATAAGTTAACTTAAGGTATATAAAATGTACACGTACAAAGAACAGAAAAAAAAATGGAATAAAAATAAAAACTAAAATCGCTTCTAATATACGCACAGGATAGCAGTAGAGCCATAATTGCAACAATACAACGATAACAAGGATATACTACAAAAGAAAAAAAAATTTTTGATTTATATTCGTGAATTGAAAAGAAATTATATTTTTTATAAACAATACTCCGTAATGAAAATTAAAGTACAGAAAATAGTATTTAGAATACACGTTCGCCAATAAGAATATATTTATAATATTTTTTGAACACTTAATAACAAAACGGATTAACTTATTTGGACTTCCATTGCTTGTGTCGATTATTGCCGTTTTGTCAAATTATTATTATTATTATTATAGTGGTATTTATACTAAACATTTCGACTAATTAAATTTCGAAATGTCAAAATAATTTTCGAAACTGTAATACCAGAAATTCGATAATGAAAATTGAAATAAAATCTGAAAAATTATAACAGGTATAAATATTCAAAATCATATTATTGAATTTCACTCAAATCCGTGCAGCTCATTAATTTTGAAATTAACTGTAACTACGACGTTCGTTGTGCACGCGGTACTGCAGATTGGATACGAGGTACAGATATTTGAATTTCTATGCGGAATATTTTTCGTGTTATTATCTAAAATTATTGAATTTTATCGCTATATAATATAATTATTGATAATATTTTAATAATTCTACTTAAACGTCCAACAACTATTATCGTTGTATATTATTATTAATCATAATATCATTATATTTTTAAGTGATAAATTAATGATAATTTAAGTGAAATGCAATCTTCTCGGTAGACAGTTCAGGCGATCATTATTTACTCATCATCATCTTCAGAGTCGCACTCGTGTTACCAACGCATTTAATAAACGAAGTAGCCGCACACGTAATAGAATAGGCAGTTGCCAGAGGCATTAAATTTTTTAGTGATTTTTTTTTTTTAATACACTTTTTATCCATATCACAAAAACAAAAAGAAGATGAAAATTCATTATATTATACTTACGAAAAACAATATTGTCATTTTATTAACAAACACGGAAATTTTGTATGTAATTCGTACAATTATAATATATTTTACTATTTTAATTTACACGTAAAACTCTTGTGGACTGTGGTAGTTCAATATTTTCTTGTATTTACAATATTACCTCCTATTACCTATTTTAAATTTTCTATATATTTATTTTTATTTTAATGAGAATTGTAACTATCAGTTTATAATTTTAGACGCGTTTAACATCATTTCACGAATAAATTGAATTGATAAATAGACTGAAAATAGTTGAGAATGTTTTCAAAATTGGACAGTAAAAAAAATTAATTAATATATTATATAAAGATATTGCCTGCTCGCGCCAAACTCTTTCGAAGCCATTGTTTGTCGTATCAAATATGATTCGCGTCGGCAGTTTTAAACGGTAAAATTTTTTTACAAAATTTTAATTTTAAGTATTTGATAACTGTGAGTATTCGTAATTTTTTAACGTTATTAAAATCACGACGAAATTTCCTAAATTTTTTCCCCACACATCTATTGAAAATCGAAATAGGCGTACAGTATCGAAATGGTCTATACAAACTTTAAAATAACGCTCGCCTGAACGATTTCATTTTATATATTGCTCGTGTAAATTATTTGAAGAAAAAAAAAACATTCAAACAGGTTTGCATTCGTACCGACATAATATTATGTGGATAATGTAGGAGCCATTATGCGTAACTGTGGCATAGAGTAGCTCTCATTTGAACAACTTCGGCAAAAATCGAAATTTAACAGAATTATCTGCAGTGGTTTATACGTTAAGGCAATACATCAATCGTGTGATATTTTACAGATCTTAGAAAACTACGAAGAAAAAAAATTAAACATTCAACAGTTTATTAGAAGTTAAGTTCTTTCTCTGAAAAAATAAAAATAAAATTTCCAACGGGTAATGTTTTTGTCATGGACAACGTAGGATAGGGAAGATACCGTCTCACCGAGTTCTAGGATTTTCAACGCCTCAACGGCCCGCAAAACTGTAAATGTCACAATTCATATTATGTTTTTATAAGCTACACAGTTATATTTCAACTAATGGTACATACAAATGTACATGTCAATGAAGATCCATATGTGGCGAGGTTGTAAATGTTGAATTATTCTCCAAGCAAAGTAACATGTTACGATCTACAATAGTAATTATAAATATTCCCTTCCTCTTGGATAATTTCTAGATTTATCCATATAAACGAATAAAGCTGGTAGATACTGCAAGGGACGTCTTTGAGGGGAGCGGCGTCCTCTCTTTGGAAATAAGGTGTATAAAATTGATTTTAAACACGGAATAACCCTTAATTAACCCTATTGCCCATAATAATATCCCTATCATCCCTGTCAACCCTTGAATGAACTCCAGATCCTCACCTATAGCTAGGTCACTTCAAATTACTATAAACCCAACGTATTATGCAGTCTTTGGATTACACGTAAATGAAATCAAAAGCGTATTTTTTTTTTGTGATTTGAGTTTATAATAATATTTTCTAGTATAACAGTCGTTAAAGTGCTGGAGTGTATTTTAATATAGTCAGGTAGGATATTACCAACTTACATTATACAATCTTACAAGCACCATTGAATTAATACAGTGAGTTGGCTGTTAAGAACGCGAAGATCTTCCAACGTTTACTTTTTATTTTCGGCCCTGTATCGCGTTTAACCCGACCCTAATATCGCGCTGCCCACCGAGTCGCGAACTCGGTAACTGGCCGAGCCTAACCGCGGGCCTGGTCGTGGAATTTTTACACAATCTCAAACGAAAGCTGTTCTCCCTAACAGTGTTTTCAGACGGCACTCGCGTAGCGTCTTCTCCTTTATGGGAACGGTTTCGGTTCGATACGAGTTCGAGTCTTCGAACGGAATGGTATTGAAAAAACGTGCGGTTTTGCGGACGGCCGTTGTTGAAATGCAGGCCGTGAAACAATCGTCGGGATTCTGTGACTGCAACGACGATTTTCGTCACGCGGTCAGTTGAACACGGTTAACCTCAATTCGCGTTTGAAATTAATAAATATGATTTTCTTACACCCGAAACCGCACGGATGCGGCAGCACATAACGATCAATAATAATAAATTATTGTCGCGGCGAGAATCATAATAATGTTATAATGGTACTAGATGAATTACCCGACTTGGCCAGTGCGCGATTTTCATAATTACTATTTATATATTTTTGAATAATTATTATTTTAAATTCGATTCTGTTATTCATACCGTGATATAATATTATGACACAAATATTATTTGAGATATGGGGATGGTATAGGGCGTAATTTTAAACAATTTTCCCCGGGCGTCAAAATTTCTAGTTCCGCCTCTGGTATCTACGGATTTTTAGTTTGATATTCGAAAAACTCGTACATGATTTTCAATGAATTTGTTGATACTGCTAATTTTTGACAATTGCCATATCCTCATCCATCCTCATCATTCAAAGTTCCACTACCGACTCGTAGGATTAATTTAGAAAATTCTGCTTCGTGTAAATCTCTCGTCAATAGGACTCGCACATTTATACAGTAAAATCGTAACATTTCAGTAAAAAACATCCCCTACGTTCCCGTTCTCAGACACAAAATTAAAAAAATTAGTGGTGTGGAGGCACTCGGGGAAGAATTTCGAACAATTCTGTGAATAAAATAATAGTAAAATAATTAAAACGCCTCGCCGAAAAACCGTAAAAATCAAAAATAATACATCTCCTCCCCTCTCCACTACAGACAAAAAATGAAAAAATAGGCGACGCGGGGACACTCGAGGAAGAATTCGGAACAACCCTGTTGAAAAAAAAACGTAAAAAATTTCAGTAATTCAGTACCTACACACAAAAGGCCTGTTCTTTAATATACATAAGGAATTCTTCAAGTGGCCCGTCATAAACTGTTACATTGAACATAATATCTGAACATGGAGGAAATAAAGAAAAAGGCATTATTAATTTTAATTAATTTTAGTACCTGCCGTTAGTTACACAGACCACAGTGTAATTTCAAATTTGTAAACCGTAAAATAGATACTTTTGTCAAGAATATGCCGTCTACAGAATACAGAATATATCCCGCTTGCCTCCGGCCATACGTACAACGTGCGCTGGTATATGTATTGAAACGATACCACAGTAAGAATAGTATAGATTTTTATCTGTCTATATTATAGGATGACCATAAAAATAAATGAACACTGGATACTTACTAAAAAAAAAAAAAAACAAATTAAAAGCGATGTAAGTGTTAGTACACAGTAATTTTAACACTCCAGGACAGTTATAGTTTTGAACAAGCGTAATATTCCACAAATAATGTAATACGTTTTGTCACGAAGAATTCAAAATTGTGACGAACGATACTCAAGAGTTGTTGAGTATAGTTGATTTAACGAACGTCTGCCATTATATTACATTTTTAAGCTTCAAAACGAAAAATTACCTCTTTTACGAATTAAATTCTATAATTTGTATATATAGCAAAAAGTGCATAATAGGTATTTACGCATATTCATTGCTATCAAACATATCAAAATATTGATTATAATGACGCGAAATATTTTGTAAAAAAAAAAAAAAATGGTTAAGGTACATGTTTTAAAAAGTTCTTAATCAGGATATACTAAAAAAGTATAAGAACCGTTGTTTTATAGAATAGATTTGTCAGATATCTTAAAAACAAAATAATATATTTTTTTAAATTCGATAACCGTGTGGCCACCAGAATTATAAAGAATAATTTTATTTTTTTTCGAAATACTTATTCGAATAAACGGATAATAATAGTGTTCCATTCGTTTTCCGAATACTTTATATTTGAAATTTACGTTGTTAATTTTGTAACATAAGTGTACATAAGTTAATATGATTTTTGCTGTACTGCACGCATTAATCATAATGCCAGAATTCACGTATAGCCGTATAGGACAGTGCAATTATTATAATACATATCATATATATATATATATATATATATATAATATACACGATGATTATTGTGGTAAGAGAATTTTGTGAAATTTTCGATTCATAAAATATACTTCATTAGATTTATTGGTGGCAAAAATTTACGAAATATTATAAAAATTTAAAACGTATTATTTTTTCCGCAAATCGATCGTTTTTATTCGTGATAGTTGAAAAAAGTATTTTTCGTCGAATACAAATACACCAGTTAAATTATTCAGAATAGGTTTTCGAATATTTTTTTTAACTATTCAAAATATTATTCTAATATTTTAAAAGTATGGTATTCACTAGTAAATGACTTCAACTAACGTTACGTCATAATTATAGCGATCTCGTAGTTATTTGATTTTTAGTAAAAAATTGAATTATCAAAATCAATAACAGTTGACAATTAAATAATATTTTTAAAATTTATAAAACATGTTATCACTAGTAATAATAATTACTTTAAAAAATAACTACAGTAACTTAACGAATTAATACGTATAGTAACATTCAAGATATATAACTGTGCCATGACGCGACGAATAATATCGAGAAACTCGACCAACTTTGTTTGTTATTACATCGAACAATTTGATAGCGTTTGCCTGTATTTATACATTCATTCGCACAAAATAGTCGCTAGATTATATTTGTGAAATAGTTTTAGTTACGAATTAATTATATTATCTTTTTTTTTAACAAATAAGACATTTAAAAAATTTAATCCCGTAATAACAATTAACGTCAAATTAACATTAATATAAAGGTGTACGGTTTAAACAGGTCTTAAACATTCAAACAGAAATCTAGTTCATCAAATTCCAATGATATAATAGTTACAAATTTGGCAAATTTAACAATATTGTTAAATATGAAGTTAAAGGAAAATATTAATAATAATAATAATAATAATAATAATAATAAAAAGTGATAAAGTAAAAGAGTAATAGCATCACACCGTATACCCCCATCTCCACCGACACCAACACATTGACCAATGGCGTCCGTACGTACACCACACAAGCGCATGTAACTTCATTGTTCTAAAATAATATTATGTTCCGTGTCGATTGTAGCGACCGCTCCGAAACAATAATTCTATATGCATACACAAATATATTATTATAATATTATTATGTATTTTATTATATACATAGGTGTGCGCACGGGAGCAGCACGCGTGGGTAAACAATATATGCCTTAACGCCTTCACTTTAATAGTGAGAGTCAGATAGCGTTCTGGAAGGGCGACTTGGAAAGGATTTATTATTATTATTATTATTATTATTATTATTATTATTATTATTATTAAGTTACCGAAAATTAAATGTTTATACGATAATAATAATAATAATAATAATAATAATAATAATAATAATAATAATAATAATAATAATAATAATAATAATAATAATAATAATAATAATAATAATAATAATAATAAATTGTTATTAGTTTCTCTTTAATTTTGTTTATTAAACACAATAAGCATAAAAAATTTCAAGTTTAATATTTATGATATGTATTTTTAGATTCTGAGTAAAGCTATTGGTTTTACAAAGATGTTTTTTTCTGCGTACGACTCAGTCGAAAATTACTTCGATCGTTACACACGTATGTGTTTTCCAGTAGCAGATTTTTCTGGAGTAGTACTTTAAAAAGGGGGTGAGGGTCATTTTTACATTTTCCCAAGTGCTTTTTAACGCGGTATTTTGTTAAAACGATTTTGTCAAAATGCATTATTTTACTCATGTATTATGATAAATAATATTGCACAGAACATCGGCTCGGAATCATTTTATCGAATGAAACGATTGATAAATTGTTTTTATAAGTTTATAGTAATCTTATTCTTAATCTTAATTTTAATATTTGAATCATCGTGCTATAAACATTAGCAAAAAAAAAGTGGGTCCCCGTCGCATAATACACAAAATCTGAAAAATAAATCGGTCGTCACCGAATTATTTATCGTCAACAATAATATAAATGGGGTTACGTTTCTTTTTTTTATGTGAAACTTCTATTGTGCTTGGGGAATAATAATGAGGAAAAAACACTGAGATATAACGTGTTTTTTAAACGTTGCTATTCATGATACTAATTGTGTACTAAATATTTTTGTAAAAAAAAAAAAAAATAAGTAATTGTGAAAAGTCGACTTTAAAATGGTCGTAGGGAGGAATTGGGTAAACGTTACCACAGCCTCCTTCCCCACATAAATAAAATCGGGTTTCCGGCGGTAAGCGGGTGGCTTACAAATCTCAAATTTGGTCCTATAAAGTCGTGTTAATGACGTACTTAATATCTAAATATTTTCTGTTTTATTGCAATTAAATTATTCCACCTAGTTTGGCAGTGTAAGTGCTGCTCTATTTCCATTAAATTCGGCGAATGGCACAGGGTAGGCTGTCCTACGATTATTCGCCGTCCTTGGTTCTGGAACCTAAAATTGTCCAGGAAAAATATTTGCTCTTTCTCGTGCTTAAGATTCGGACATTTCCTACTCGTGTTTATTTATTAAGCCTTAATAACGTCCACGTCATCGCGAGGAAAAATTTGTGATTTTTCAGTTGTCCATCCCTTTTTACCGTCAGAATCACTTGACTAAATAATCGCACTCTCCTTGGTTTTAATTCACTCAGCACACTTAATTCCGGTCCATTCCCATTATTTCCTTCGTAATTTTATTCAATGTCTTCGAGTTTTAAGATCTATTTTAATATCGTTTTAAGCAGTAAGGTCCTCATCGATTCTTTTGAGAACATACGTATATAATTATAAATGTGATTTAAAAAAAGCGCGAGTTTATTACGAATGAAAATCAAATTAATTTGTCATTTTTAATTTCTTTCGAAAATTATTATAAAATTGTAATATTCATATGAGTCGAAAAAGAAATTGTTTTCGTAATTTATCTTCTTTGCCGTCTATTAATTTTCGTTTACATTAAAGATGCCGTTGTAACGCAACGGTTTCCTGTATAAAAAAAACAATAATAAACAACCGTCTCAAAAATAGACAGAAATTATTAAAACCACTATTCGTACATTTTATATTTCTTCGTGAAACGAATGAGAGTATACTCGGTATATTCTTGATTTTTTTTTTTTAATAAAAAAGCTAGAGGTTATACGGCGTATACATGTGAACACTATACTGGTTTTACGTTCAATTATATAATTCTTTTTTTTTTTTTCTTTACTCTTCACTTTTCTTTATTATTTTTTGTGTACGTTATAAATACGTGTATGATTATGTAATTACACACATGTTTTAATTGTTGTACCGTATTATTACACTGTTGATGAAGGCTAATAAAACAAAACGTATTTGCATCGAAAAAAAGAACGTTTTTTTTTGGGGAAATTAAAAGGGAAACAGATTGATGAGTTGGCTCGTGATAAAAAAAAAAAAAAATAAAGATATTTCAAAAATATACCGCCCTGTAGTCTTATTGTGTGTTGACGAAAAACGAGTGAATTCGACGAAATCGATACGCGTGTCTATGTGTCTACGTCACGGAAACGATAACCGGAAACATAACGTCGATGTTTCCGATTTATTTGTTCTCCGCGGTCTGATCAGCAGCGCACTGGAAACGTTCGTGTTACAACTCCGTCGTGGTGACCGCCGGCCATTGTGACGGTCCGGTCTCGGTCCGTTGGTTAACGCTGCAGTTTTACTACACACAACCCAACCCCTACCACTACCTCATATGTAATATAATATCGTACAGGGTGATCCGCTGATGTCACAAGATAATTGTCCGGTTCTCCTTTGATATGTGTGTGTGTCTGCTCGGAAATTTTCCGAAATTCTATTCGCAAACAATACCACGTGATAATTAGGGCCCTGCATACACTTGCACGTTTGTATTTATTAATATAGAAAAGTAACTAGGTAAGACACAAATTCGAATCTTGGCCTCAGGAGTTGTGGCGTGTACGAAATTTGGTTTTGCACGTTTTGGAACGTTTTGAATCGTTACGCATATTTTAGCATTTTTCAAAAACACGATGCGTATATCGAAGAAAAAAAACGTAACAACTAATGACGACTGTAAAATTTATAATAAACGGCGATAATAATATGCACACGTTCATCCAACCATTTGAAAGTTTATATTTATGATAAATTGTTTCGCTCCGTTCTGCAATACAGTGATCGGCGACTCCGTCTGAACCATTGCCCAATCTAACGTAAACATAGGCGTGCGCAGGAATTTTGTATGGGGTGTGCCATGAAGGAAATTGGGCCGCTTTCCCTTATATGAGCCTAAGCAAATCTAACCTAACTCTCAACCTAAAAATGATAAACGATTAATAAATGATAAGTAATATACTAACTGATAACTGGTTGGTTTGATAAGTTTGATTTATTTATTGGTCACCTAAAGTTGTTCATAGTGTTCGTAACATCATACATTAGCCTTAGCATATTGCCAATTGCCATTTTTGCTAGAGCGCCTAATTTATTTTCTCTAATTTTTATTATCTATAGCTTAAAATTCAAACAAAGTCCCCGAACGAATGAAAGTTGTACAAAAAGCCACGGGACACGGGGTGTGCCACGACACACCCGGCACACCCTGTGCGCACGCCTATGAACGTAAACGTTTTTTTCAGAAGCGTTGTGTTGTTGTTTTGTTTTGTCGAAAAACTAAAACGCAATGCGATTTATCAACAAGACTTGAAACATACAAACGCGCATTGGATCGATTTTAAACGGAAGCAAAGCTCGTACACAAACTATGTATTTCTTAGTGATATTACGATTATCACGGGCTTAACCGAAGTGTGTCAGGAGTGGGTCATCATCGCCCGGCACCTCCCGGCTGAACGTTCGCATTTTTTACTAAAACGCTATATCGAAATAACAGGGAAAATAAGAAAATACACGAATTTACAAATTTTATCAAAATCGTACGAGTACAGCACAGTTGTTTTCTCGAAAAATTGAAAAACAAGAATTAAATCGGGCAGTAAAAATATTATACAATATCGTCAA
Organism: Slavum lentiscoides; assembly: GCA_032441835.1. Lineage (NCBI taxonomy): Eukaryota > Metazoa > Arthropoda > Insecta > Hemiptera > Aphididae > Slavum > Slavum lentiscoides. The sequence continues at coordinate 30,761,588 of CM063706.1, forward strand.
TATCCAATATAATCACGTCTACTGGTAAATAAATCGTTTCGCGTATTCCGTTTGATTTAATATGAAAAACAATATAGCGGTCGTGAAAGAAAAGGAACAGATTTGTTAAAGATTTGCATTGGTGTACGTAATAATAAATCATGAATTATTAAAATTATACATAAAAATATATTACGTATTTGATTATTAAACGTTAATAGTTATGAAAATAATTACAAATTATACATTAATTAAGAAACGGGAATAAAAACCCGTTCGTTTCAGTATCCGTGAGTGTAAAATGTTTATTTGTCCTGTCTCAGAAAAAAGTGTTTGCATTCTCTCCTGATTACTTACCATATTTCACGCTTATATATTTAAACAATGGTGACGAATGAAAGAGAAAAAAATCATCGAAACCGCTTGAGCATAGCACTACTCCGTATCATCTTACTAGTACCTATGTTATATAGACGTAATCTGAATATATCTCCGCATTGTCGCGTTCATTAGTTTTGAAAGACATCGCGTCTGTTACATAAATAATTTCGAATTTTCTGCTCTATTACACAATACAAATATTAAATAATATACATTATTACAATAATTATTTACACCGCAATAGTAGAAATTTAATTATAATAATGGCTATAGGAACACAGCAGTGGATTTTGACGTTCGCCGTTTAAATTTGGACACCACAGTATACTTTTTTGTATATATCAATAAATTCGAACGTACCTAATATATTTTAACATATTTACAATACGTTTTTGTGAAAAAATAATAATAAATGTGTTTACTACCGCGGGGCCCAAACAAAATGTTTTCCGAGCCGAATAAATACAGATTTTTAATATTTAGAATTTTTCAAATGAAAGAATAAAAATTATGCGAATATTTTTAAAACTAGAACCGCTTCGTAATAAATCGCTTTGTAATTCTTTCAATTAAACAATTTTATTTTTCGAATATATATATAATTAAATTATCGTTTACACTTTGTTTCGTTATTAATTTTTAGTTTAGGATTTGAAGATTGAACAAACGTTTTACATCTTTCGTTTTATTTGTTCCGTATTTGTTGTGTATGTGATGTGAATAAATTTCCGAAATATGGTCGTTAATATATTATTGTGTGTATCCATTACCTAGCGTTTTGCTCGGTAATTTTGATGGTTTTTATAATTAATGGTGTTTGTAAAACCACGATTTCGATAATTATTGCCTGGTCTAGTGTACATTAATCTTTGATTTCGTGTAGACGTCGAATATATATATAATTAAATTATCGTTTACACTTTGTTTCGTTATTAATTTTTAGTTTAGGATTTGAAGATTGAACAAACGTTTTACATCTTTCGTTTTATTTGTTCCGTATTTGTTGTGTATGTGATGTGAATAAATTTCCGAAATATGGTCGTTAATATATTATTGTGTGTATCCATTACCTAGCGTTTTGCTCGGTAATTTTGATGGTTTTTATAATTAATGGTGTTTGTAAAACCACGATTTCGATAATTATTGCCTGGTCTAGTGTACATTAATCTTTGATTTCGTGTAGACGGACAAGTACCTGAAACATTAAAAATAATAAATAATCAAAAACTATTTGAAAACGTCTTTTTAAAAAAATAATCAATGCCATTACCAGGATTAGTCATTTGATTATGACGTTGAAGATTATTCCGATTATTATTTGGCCTACGATAATTATTGAGTTGTTCGCAATCACCATTTCGTTCGTCGTGATCACAGCGGCCACTTAATACTTCTGTAGTAATCTCAGATTCCTAAAACGTGAGATATATGTGAATGACTTTATCGATAATTTATTTGACAAGTAAAACGATAATTTTATTAATCGAACTCTTACAGATTCGGCTGATTCCGTATAGGAAGACACCGTAGAAGCTGTGCTTATAGTCTTTCTGGATACACTGACATTGTTATTAATTTCACGTGCTCTCAAATAATTGTTGATGATAATTCTCTGAGTACTTTGCAAAGCATACGTATCTCTTATCCACTGACGATAGAGTATGACTTTGTCATTAATTTGTATGATCTGTCCAAGTATACTGGATAAAAAAAAAAAATTAATTTTTTTTTACATCACATATACTAATAGGAACACTTATTTCGGAAAAATGAATATTTAAAAATATACACAAACCTATAACTAGGGGAATAAACTTGAGGATCGAGGGCAGCCGTTAGTGTATTGAATGCATATTCGAATGCATTTTTCACTTGGAGCATATCGTACGAACCTCGACCAATGTCATTTCCAGGTTCTAATACATCCTCAATACACAAAATACCCGGCCGAAAACCGTCTACCATGTTTCTTTGGACCTATAAAACACAAATAATTGAACGTTTATATTGCAGAAAACTGTAAACGGATCGTCTTTTTTACTTCGTCTTTTGATATGTATTGACCACCGTCCTTCAATCGTATAGCCGTACACGTATAATCGAATTTTTTTCCATAAAGTTCAAAAAATTCTATTATCAATACTCCTAAATTGGCAGTAGAGTAATTCAACTCTCCCCTGGGATGTAACTATACGTGAAAATAACAATTACCCACACTATTTTATGTAATAATAGTACGTATTTTATCAATATTATTGTCCCGTACCTGGAGAAAACTGACAACCATATAGATTAAGCTATATGTAGAAATGCCTCCGTAGAACACTTCATTCAAATTCCTCTGAGTTAAAAATTGTTTTAACACTAACACAAGCTTAGAAAGCATCGGGAAGACATCCATGTAGTGTTTTATCAATTCAACCGATTTTACGCCATTGTTCATGTTGAAACTGATGTCTACTCTAACATCTGTAGCCCTGTCTGTCATTTTGATAATTGGAACCTAAAAAAAATATGTCGAAATAACGATGTATGATTTAGAAGAAAAAAAATTGTAAACAATATAACATTATATTAACTAAGTACATCCTATACAACTTACAAATGCTTTGTCAAGGACTTGAATATTTTCATTAGAGCAGACACCATTTTTGATTAGGCCTTGTGCAAGCGAATGCAACGGTAACGTATCCCAGTCACCTATAACTACCAGATCCATGTCACTAGAAAAAAATACAATATTACAATTACACAAATTTACAGTGAACGAAATACACGACAATTACAAGTATACATTACATTGTTTTTTTTATATTTTATAGAAACATCTTACCTGGTGGGCAAATAAAGTCCAGTTGGAAAACTACCAAACACTTTAACCATGGCTTTAGGCCATTTAGCTTGTACAATATTAGTCAAGCGTTCCAATACATCCAGCCTCATGCAGTGTTCTTCGTGTGTGGCTGACATATAATCAAAAAAGTCTTCTATCTCTTTATGGAGTCTAAATCATTAAAGACAATAAAGAATAAAATTATCTTTATACTTTTTTTTTTTTTTTTAATACTTCAGACTTACGTGCAAATCGGTTGGCGGTCATAACTTTTACCGTATCTCCATGGGCATCCACCGAATTTGCGAGTGTTATGTGACCGCATATTGTCCATATTGTATGTAATTGCTATGTTTTGTGAACAAACAGTTCTTATAAAGATTATTCGTATTAATTTCTTGGTCGTATCTTCTGTAAAGAAATCAAACTTCCGTTTCAATGAAAAATATTCGTTTATTTCCTCCTGTTGTACAGTTTATCAGTACCTAATCGTAGTTATGTTGTTGCAGTATTCTGGTAAACAATTTTTAACCAAATACGCTGGAAAACTTTTATAGACAAAAATCCATTTTTAAGCAAATTGACGTGAACAATTCAATAATTATTTGTATTACTGTTTACTATCTAACGGTTTGAAATAAAACCATAGTTACGGTATTTTTTAACATAAAATAATAAACATGGAAATAAGGCTAATGTTATAAATATTTCATTCTTCAAAATTAAAATAAATCAATTTTTTCATTTTAAGTAAATATTAATTTCAATCACTTTCTCGAATCTTGAATTTTATTAATATTATAAAAATAATTATATATGTGACAATATAATATTCAGTAATAAATAACGGTGACATTTTACACTTCCACATTTTTTTGACAAATCCTGTTTAAGCAAATAAATCATATCATAAATATGAATAACGATAAACACGAATGTGCTTAATTAATTTTTTATCGTTAATTTCTGAAGACAAAATTGGGTCGAGGTTAGGTTTGGATCTGGTTTTCATTGTGTAGTTCAGTATAAAAATTATTATAATAATCGATAATTTCAATAGAATTATCGAATGATTTTTTTCAATTTTGTCTTTTCTCTTGCAATACGTAATGTTTGCTTATTTTTAATAAATAATTTGTAATCTATATGGTAGATAAGTAGAAGATTAAAATTAAATATTCTGTAAGTTCGTTTGAGGTCCTTTTTATATAATAAATTATGATTTTTGTAATTTTAAACGTTTTCCCAGTGGAATTTTTTTTCAACGTCCTTTTCATAATAATTAACACGTTTTAAATGTATGATTTATCTGGAATTTGATGTCCAGATGATTGAATCAGTATCGATCATAATCATAATCATAATCGGTATATTTTTTTTGGGCATTTTAAAAGTAATAAATTAACATGTACGGGTGCTAGTGTATAAGAATGCTCAACAATTAACGTCATACCGTCGAATTGAAGATTTTTCATATCATAAATGAATATTAGACATTTGTTTATCTATACTATAAGACCAAAGCCAATAATCCATGTTAAAATATTCAAAAAACGTGTCTTCAAAATTATAAACTGACATTTTAAAATATTATTATTTATAACTCACAATTATTATTGGGTCGTACTTTATTTAATAGTTCGGTAATTGGTTTTAACGTTAGCGAGACGTTAGGAACGTTGTTTTTAAATCTATTTAATGTGATAAATTTACCTTTAATATTTTATTTTGTCTTAATTAATTCGTTGAATACTGAACTATGATTATATCATTACAAATGACATGTAATTTTGCAAAAACAATGATCATTATTATAATGGCAAAACTATCAAAGCCGTTTCGATATCTTCCGTTATCACGTCCATAATCTTTGCTGATCACTTCTATTTTTTTCCTTCTCAGCTTGCCGGTTTATTGAGAACCGTCGCTGCCATGACGAATTTCTCTACATCTTCTTCTTTAGTGTGCGATTTCAAAAGTCGCTTTCTCTTTTATATCATCTATTCTATTTAAATCATCTCTGGGTTACCACCCAAAGTTTTCCTAGGATTAGTTTTTTTATTTAATATTGTTTTATTAATATTTCTTTTATTATTTTACCATCGCTTATTCAAATCTGTCTAAGGCATATTATAGGATAGAATATTTGGCCTTATAACTCCTTATATATTATTTGTTCTTCTGTAATTTCACTCGAAGAACTTTGGTTTATAATTGGATCAAACAAATGTATTTGATTCGAACAACATTGAAACTAATATTAAAAACAAAATATTTTTATTTGTAATAATATTTGTTTTATGGTACTTTTATATTTACTCAATCCGAATATATCGTACTGTTTTGTAGAAAAAATAATTAGTATTAGTAATAACTACATATAGAATCGTATAATACAATCTGCAGGCAACATAAAATGGCATTTCATAAAAACAAATTTGTATATTTCCGGTATGTCATTTTTGCGCGGAATCTGTATCAAATATGAGATTTTAGCTGTGGCACGATCGGAGGTGGTTTTAGAGTGATCGAACACGTGTCAATAAACTTGAGTGTCTGTATTTTGATATTATTATACAATTTTTTTTTTTTTTACTTTTCTCCTCTCTAAAATCGAAGATAATTTTTAAGTTTAACGGAGGAAAAAATGTTTAGAACGTTAAACATTAAATTTGTTACGAATTGTGACTAAGAATATGTGAATTTATAAGAACAGAAAAAAATCTCAACAGTCAATATAAATATTAATATTTAAAACATTTCTAATTTGTATTATATATACTACATATATATATATATATATATATATACTTTTTCTTAAATAATTTTATGATACCTACTGTGTATATCCCTCACCTGATAACGCGTGTCTGTAAGTGAACTCATTGATAGCTCTTACTTCTAGGCCCAAAATTATGCAAATGAAGAATGTTAATGAACAAATAATAAGTATTTCTTTATATTACATTCTACGGTTCGACATACGAGTATTTTCAAATAAAATTGTATTCACCAGTGTTGTAAAAAGAACACTTTTTAAAAGTTTTTAAATATATTTTTTTCTAGTATTTAAATATTATTTCAAATATTGAAATACTTTTGGAAAATATTTGGAATAGTTTCGAAATATTTTCGTTATCTTTACGTATTTAAAATCAAAATAGTTTATTATTTTTTAACATACGAAGACAACGGTAGTTTACGTAATTAAATACTGAAAAATATCACTGTGGCATTTTTCGAAATCAAAAGTATAATTTATCTTTAAATTAAAACAACGCTATTATAAATCAGAATTGATCGTGTGTACACGTTATCACAATAAACGTAATTAAAGCAAATGTATTTTTCACCGTAATAACAATAACATAATATAACGATGTAAGTATGTCCTATTATAGCAAACTGATAATTATTACATAAATATCGTGTGTATTACACATAAAATAAGCCATAACCCATAATGTATGAGTAATATCCAAAAAAAAAAAAAAAATAAAAGATACATTAGCGATTCAAAATCAAAACATATTTTTCTGATGAACTATACTGTTCGTAATAGCGAATGAGTCTTAATGTGCAAAGTGAAGTAAATAATTTCTCGTCATAAATTTTATTGGTTAAGACACGTATAAGTTATCATTTAATACACAAGTGATAATTTGATACACAAATATACCGAGATAAAAATACGTACAAAACGAAAATCCTTCAAAATACGAACTAATGAAATCGATTAACAAACGTATTTCCAAGACTGAATTACGTGAAAAGTTATTTCAAATGCCTATTCAAACACAAAAATCGAAAAGTATTTAAACGTATTAAACTCACGCAGTATATAAGTTTCATGCAATCTCTAATACGTTATATATATATATACGAGCGTTTCATCCCTTTCATAATAAGCGAGAACAGTCGCCGGCCTGCAAAAGCCACCCTCGTAAGTACAATATACTGTATTGTACTGTATACAATCGGTTTCATTAGCGACGATTCGACACGGTCTGATTTTTCTTTGCACAATCCACCCCTCTAGCACCCTTTCTTTTTCTCACTCTAATTTTATGTGTACGTTCATGGGCGTAGCTAGTTTTTCAATCGGGAGAGGAGGGGGGAAGACAAATTTTTTTTCTATGACAGGACAAAAATTAATTTAACACGCACGGATATTGAAATAAACGATTTTTTTTATTACCATTTCTAAACGACTAAATTAATGAGTGCCTAATTTACAAATTAAAAATATTATTTATGCCAACGTCAATTGCCGAGGATCTTCAGCAAATCTGCTTTTTGTTATTTGCATTTTTTGTAGCATTTTTTCCTTTTGCTTCTAGAACTAATTTCCTTTGCATACTCAACAGAATGCAGAGAACAGAAAATAATTTAAATTTTAGGTAATCAATAGCATTTCAATTAATATGAAAATATTTATGATACGACAAAATTATTTTAATTTACCATTCACACGATTCTCAATCACAGTCGAACACTACCCATGACTTTATTCTCTTCTTAATGTGCTAAACGATCTCTCAATGATGATACGTTGTACTCGTACAAGGCTAAGATAGAGAAATATGCAGAATCATGCTTTATTTTTAGAAAGAAAATATCGATTGTTTTAATTAACATTGCTCATTTCCAAAACTGTTAGTTCACTTTTGGTCAGTTATTTATCTTTCCAGACGTTGTACCACGGTGCAGCCTCACTATCAATTAATTTTAAACGATAATAATCGGCATATTTAAAGGATGTAGTAGAAAGATCGAAAAAGCTGGTAAGTTTTCACGAGAAATCTTCGCTAATCGCTACAATCATACATATCAACGAATTGAACTGCAGTGACCGCTTAACAGAATTCATCTGAATTTTGACGATGGAGGATTCGAAAGATTTTATTGTTGCCCGGCAAAAAGATTCAGAGTTATAAATTATAACAACTGCAAATTACAATTCATTAGAATATTATAATTATTTTTATCTTGTTAATATTGTAAAAATTCTCGTTTGTTTAAAATTTTAAATGCAAAGCATAACGTTTAGTTTAAAATCCAAATAAAACGAAATAAAAGTCAAAATCAAGCGTATGCTTTTATAAAAAAAAAAAAAAAAAATTGATCAATTTCAATATAAATTGCTCGTAGGTAAAGGAAAAAGAGCAATAACCTTCTTCTAATATCACGTCTCGTCGAACGACAAAATGTCTTTTTTCCATTTTTCTAATTAAAATAACGCGATGAAGTAAACTACAAAGAATTTAAAAAAAAAAAAAAAAAGCGTAATTCAATAGAAATGAAACGATTGTGTATAAAATCAATTGTTTTTTCGTTCTCGAGTAAAACGCGTGCCGAAAAGAAAAGAAAAAACGTTTTTCATCATAAAACGGAAATGCGTTCACGGCGAACTTCGCAGCGTCTACGACGTTCTAAAGACTTCGTATCCGAAAAACAGAAAAAACAATAGAACACTGTTATTTTAATTTATTTTGAAAAGAATCGATTGTTACTGGTGTAGTGTACATAAATGTATACAGAGAAAAAAAAACACAACAATAATTATAGTAAGCAAAAAAAAAAACTGTTATTATAAAACAGGCGTAGTATAACATTCTTTACGGCTCGACGACGTGGTCACGCGACGTCCTAGCTGGTATACACACACACACACATTCTAATACAATATAATTTATATTCTCGCAGTAATTTCTCCCCGTCATCGTCGTCCGGTAAAAAGCAAATATTATAACCCTTTTTCGTATAACTTTGTGTGTGTGTTTGGGACACGATCAAATAACGAGTGGCGCGCGAGCGGCCGATATGTGCGTGGGAGTTAGTGGGGTTTGGGGTGTAGTGTTTAATGACTGACACTCACTACGAAAAATGGAAACGCTCGAGACACGCGCGCTTTCACAAGTACTCGTATACAGGGTGTTTTAAAGTGGGCGAATTTCACGGGGAAAGAAACGGACATTCCTTGTAACACCGGCTCGTACGATCGCTTTTAGCTGTATATTGATCCGAGTGTATCGTTTTACTGCACTAGGAATCCAATGAGTCAGAATCAGAGATCACGGATCATTTTCCTTGGTTGAAACTATATTCGAAAGATTCAGCGGGCTTTCGGTGATGATCCTACGTGGACTGAATACAAAACTGAATGGTGGAACGAACCGATTCAAAGGCGGAGGGATGAAAAGAAAAAGAAGAAATGTTTTAGACAAGTTTAGACAACTGAGAATTCGGTACACTGTAATTTGGCAATGCGGATAGGGTCGGCAAAGTCAGTGTCAATGTCGTTGAAAAAAACTATTCCTTTTGAAAGTGTCACGGCACACGTTGCACTTCGGAAATAGTGATACCGCTTTTAAAAGACACTATAGTCGCGGGTTTATGGACACCACCCAGAAATAAAGGTGTAATCGTCGCAACGGGAACGTTCGACATCTCCGATATCAAAAAAAGACACGAAGTAACGTTAAAACGATGATGACTGTTAATTTTGACTTTTGTGGAACATCAGGTACACGCGATTATCGGCCAAGACATTACTGAACAGTAATATTTAATAGTTATTCGTCTACTTCGTTGATGCCGTACGTTGTAACTTGTAAATGACAAAACTATTGTGGTCAGCCGTGTTGCACCGTTCAATTGTTCGCACTTTATTTAAATTTTCATGGTTAAACACGGCCAATTCTACGATTTGTAAACCCTCTTACTCTCCCGTCATGGTTTTTTTTGTGATTTTTTCGTATTCCCTAAACTACATTTACCATTAAACGAGTCACACTAATTTGAGACACGCGAAGACATTATGAAGAACGTGACACCCGGCTAAACCATCTACTCCCAAAGAAGCATTCCAAAGATGTTTTTAACAATAGTGGCACCGCAGGGAGAAGTACGTCAAATTCCGTTGAGAATATTTTTTAAAAAATTGAGATTTCCAAATCCCTTGTAAGGCTTTGTACTCGTTTTTCCGAACAAAAATTCGGTTAAATAACTTTGAACATTGTATAGACCGAGCAAAAGTAAAACACACTGTGGCCTATGTGTGTGCAACAGTGATAGAATTTGAGGTCACTATTCAAGGACCACTTAAACAGTCAAATCAAATATATATAAATAATAAAGACGATAGTGCAGTACATGCATGCAAAAATGCAGTACATCTAGTTTAAGGATTTGTACAAAATAAAGATAATCGTGAATGCTGAAAAAAATTGTCATTTAATGCGAAAAACATTAATTTCTTCCAAATATTGAATTTCAAATACTTAAAAAAAGTTTGGATATAGATATTTAAAAAAATTAAGTATGTTTAGAATTACGCACATGTTTTACTTTGTATTAAATTTTCAGCATTTCGGTCCTAAATTTTGCTATTTTTTAACATTTTTAATCAAAAAATAGAAATTTTTCAAATTTTCAAAATTGTCAAAATGTTAGGTTTAATTCGTAACATTGACCTAATTATTCCGAAAAATATTGTACAGAATATGTTTGGTGTTGAATTAAAAAACATCTAGTTTTCCTCGTAAAAATGTTTTGAATTACCTATATATACCTATATTAAAAAAAAAAACGATATTCAATTTTGTGAAAATCGGACATGTCGGTAATTTTTTTGTAGATTTTTAAAGTCTAACATCAAATATTTTATAATGTATAAAATTAAACCCATATCCATTTTCATTCGAATTGCGTCCCGACACAATTATTATACGTCTATATATTATGAACTGTGTTTGACGTAAAAAGCATATTTATTTTCTCTTCTCGGATTAAACAGAACGTGTACTCTCCGTATACAGTAATTTTAAATCACTATATAATATATATATATAGATTAATAATAATGGCTTCAGTCGAATATTTCAGGATGTTAATACATTATATAGAAAATTGTAAAAGTAATTTTTTAAATTAAAGTAAAGTGAAGGTGAACTCTTAATGAAATAAAAAATAATAATAATAATTACTAATTGATATTGTATATATTTTCATACATTTATACAACTCTCAGTTCTCTCTAAATAATAATTTTAAAAAATACTGCACGCATTACGGAGGCAGTTTGTGTGCAGCCGGTATTTCGTTCAATAATTGTACGTATTATAATATATTATATTAGGATAGACATTTTCTAATAACTACGTTCTTTTTTTAATTCAGTGTGGAGTGGAGTCATTTTACAATAGGTGAAGCGTACACTGGTTAAATGCATTCTGATTTCACTGATAATTCGGATTTTTAAAAAATTTGATTATTTCACAAACGTATTACTAATGTAAGTAAATCACACGTAACCAACAAGTTTTTTCGAAAAATAAAAAATAATAAGATTTTTTTATTTTTTTGAAAATGCACCAAGACTACTGAATTTTACTCGTTAAAATACCGTTTTTCAGCTTGGCGTACAAAACAAACGATTGTCACTGATGCCGCAGTGATGCGTTATGTAAAAATTAAAAATTAATAAACGAAAAAAATAAGTAATTACAGTTAGTTTTATGCGAATTCTTGTTTACTTATGGGAATGTCGTCAGTGGCATATTTATGATTTCGTTACCCTGGGTACACGTTTAATCCTCTGATCTCCCTACTGAGTGCAAAAAAAAAAAAAAATGATGTCGAAAGTCTAATTTATTCGCGACACTACACAAATTTTCAGCATATTCTTCAACCGAAGCGAGGAAGCTGTTGGTTTTGCAATGTTTATATTTTTCCGTGTAAAAATTTTCGCCTAGAAAGAATGCTCGGATGTGATCTTGTCATATGCGCGTTACGTTCCAATGGCGAATATATCGTGTCCAGTCGGTTCTAGGAATAGTTTTTCGATTTTCTCACATCAATTTTCTCAAGCGCAATACAAAACAACCCGAAAATATGAAGAAATTCTATTTTCTCGATAGTTTTCAAACTTAACATAAAAAACTACCAAAAAAAAAGGTATTGTGAATTACTCGGATAAAGATTTTAGAGTGTATATTGTTAGCGCTATAAATTTGAATATGCAATGATACACGATCGCATCGGATAAAACGATTCTGAACAACGGAGCTTCGGTGTAATATTTTGTGTACATATAACAAAACCTAAATCTTTTTATGAATTAAACGCCTCAAAACATATAATTATTCCTACAAATAGTCCAAAATTAAAAGAAAGTTTTTGAAATTTTTTTTTTTTCTTAATATTATAATATAAAGTTACATATTTGACGAATATTTCAATTTTCTACACGATTATCGGTTTCAAAATTGCGAAGAAATAACCGATTTAGACGAAATCGCGTTTTTACGTAATATTCCGGTAATTTTTGTGTTATGTTTTTAGACGCTTCTTATACAATATTATAAAATTAAAATTCACAATATATTTCTGGTGAAATCGAAAAATGACCGCGCTAAAAAGTACCGACTATTATACGCCGTTTGCTACCGGAAACAAACCGCGAGACTGTGAAGATCGGAGCACTCCTTCTTGTAGATTTTTTGGGTACAGATATAAAAAAAAATAAAACACAGCTTTGTAAAACCAATAGATTCCTCGCTCCGCTCAAAATCTAAACTATATATATTAATACATTAAATAAAAATTAAATATTTTATAATAAAATCGAGTTATATGTAAAAAGATATTGATTTTAATATGAACGAAATATTATTTGAATGCATTTAGATATGGACTGAAAATACATTTGATGAATTCGCAAACAAACTGCGAGACTGTAAAGATCGGAACACTCTTTCTGGTAGAATTTTTGTTTTTTTTGTTTGCGGACACAAAAATAAAACACATTATTGTAAAACCAATGCAGTCCTCGCTCCGCTCAGAATCTAATAACCGACAAAAAAAAAAAAACGTACTAATTTTTGTGAATTTAATCCGCGCAAACCGACTCCACCCTGTATATTTGTACACGTATTTATATTTATAATATTATACTGTATTACTACAACGCTCACGGAACGGTGTTACGCGGTAAAGGGTTTACACTGCACTACATATTATATTATAATAATAATATATACTGCAATGGGGACGCGGGGCAGAAGGTGTCGGGAAAAATTAAAATTAACATAACGCGATGCCGCCGCCACGAATCGCACGCTTCGCCCGTCACCGCCGCCGTCACTCCCAGACACGGAAAACCGTTATTGTTTAACTATAATAATTATAAAAATAATAATAAATAATAATAATAATAATAATAACAATAATACCGACTTCTGCAGCGGTTGTTTACATTAAAATTAATGTTATGTAAATTGTTGTCGGACTACGCGCGCCAAATCGACAGTGCGAAGGCAATAAACATAAGGTAAACGCCGTTTATGTAATTTTTCAGGACACAGAAATATCGCGCACTTTTTTTTTTTTTGTACGGTTTTAACGAACGCGTTTTTGTTTTAATATATTTTTTTTTTTATATACTATTCTATGGTAATTTTTTCCAGCGAAATAATAGAAAAAATCAAACGTTTTTCAATATTGTACACGTAACACATATTATATTATGTAGGTATTCTACGCGATTTCGTTTACCGGAAAACAGTTGCTCGATAATCGATAGAATATTTTAGATTCCGAGCGGTCGATGAATCTATTGTTTTTACAGTGATGTTTATTTATTTTATTTTTTTCTATCCTGTGTACAGATTTTCGACCAGAAGGAGTGCTCCGATCTCTTCGGTCACAGTTTGTTTCCCGCAACAATTCGCATCTAATTGGTACTTTAAAGAGAGAACACACCTTTTAGTGGAATCGTTTGGTACAGACACGAAACAAATCATCATTGTAAAACCAATACGTTCCACGTTCTGCTCAGAATCTAAAACGTAGGAAAAAAGTATTCAGGACACATAGTTAAATATATACGTTTAAAAAATAATCGGAATAGTATTCGAATGTAATATAAATAATGTATATAAATATTTTTATTTTAATAACAAATATTCGATTACTTAACGAGTCTGTAGATAAATGTTAATGATTTATTCTGTATTTATTACAATGTTTGTAATATAAATGTGTTTAGTAGTATTTACACGAAAACGTTTTTAACGAGAATCTGATATGCGCGATTGCGGCGAACGACATTGTGACGTGTGCTCACCACTCACCAGCCACATGGACGATTCCACCACTTTGAAAATTTTGTATAAAAAACTAAGTGAGAATACCAACATTTAATATCATAACCATAGAATGACATACCATGTCAAATGTCCATACATCCTGAAAACCGTTATTAAATTTCGAAATCGAATAACGTAATATTTTTTTTTCTTATACAAATTTCGAGACCCGTGCAAAACCCACAGTGAAAATCAAATTCGAAACCGAAATAATTTAGTAATTCGGTTTGCAAGTCCTGCGTGTATAATAATCGTTTATACTTTTATGAAAACCGAAAAGAGACCGCATTATTGGTCTTGCGGAGGAAATAACGTTTGGAAGTACACATACATACACGTACGTTTGTTCGTTTTAAAACCTAATTCTGGTAAAAAAAAAAAAAATATTATTTTTGAAAATTTTCCTCGTCCGTAAACAATTATATAATATTATGCAAAAAAAAAAAAATAATCACACGGATCCTATTAAAAAAAAACGTCAAATATAAAAAATACGTTACACGTCCGTACCGTTTTTTTTTTTTGTATATTATTTATACAGAGTAACGATTTTTCAAAACGAGTCTTATGATCTCGGGCCGCGGTACGGAACACTCGTCGGGAATATAATTAAGCGAAATAAATCAAAAATTATATTATATATCGGCTATCGTCGTTAAACACGTTTGTTTTTAGCATGTGCACAGTTTTAAAACGGTCTTCGTGCATAAGACGCTTGTGTATTGATGCGTATAATTATGCGTATACGTCGACGGGATATTATTTTAAATTACACGCTCTATTGCTACGTGATTCATATAATATTATTACATACGGTTGATTGATGTTTTGACGATGGATGACCTAGAAAAATGGAAAAATTTCGCAATTGGCAATTATATATATATATATATATATATGCTTTTACGCAGTATTGTATAAAGATAAATATTAATTTATCTAGATAACGATAAAAGATAATTTTTTTAGACTATTATACAATTCCTAACGTATAAATGATAATCATCATTAGGATTAAAAAAAAATATTTTTATAATATTGATAATGATTGAACTTGAACTTTACATCTTATAATGACTGGAAAAGTGGAAAATTAACATTAAACATTTCTACTAGTATAATTATTTTTAGTACGTGTATTTTTCAACAATTGTATTAATAGTTTATAAATCAATCAGTGGTCACTGAAAACAGAAATGTTATGAGTCAAAGAAAATAAAAGAATTAAACTAAAAAAGCCTAACTAGTGTTTAAACACTCTAAACGCACCTTTAAATAATACATTGAGATTTGAGGCGCTTATAATGTGACAAGTTTATTTTAGTATATTTTATATTATTAAGGTGTATTTATTGTTATTAGTTATCGGAACGTTTTCAAATAAACGATTAAATAGAAATTTAACAAATCCAACATTGTGACACAGAAAAAAAGATTATTTTGGATTTCTGTAATTAAATTTATTTAGGTTAGAAGATTGAAAAAAAAATTAACTGAGAATCTCGAATTTTGGTAGGTATTGGATAAATAATGAGCACTTATTAATGACTCAGATAGCTCATTTTAAATTCATCTTCTTCTTAGGTAAATCGGCCCCTAGGACCATCCCGACACACAACCTTGCCTCCAGTTTTCCCTATCCGATGCCTGTATCCTCCAGTCTAAACCTCCTACTAACGCTTCCACATCCTTCCTTACTACGTCCTCCCATCTCAAACGTGGTCTTCCCAGCGGTCTTTTCCCAGTAGGATTTTCTTCCATTACTACTCGCACGATTGGATTTTGACTACGCCAAGCATGCCCAGCCCACTGTAATCTTTTGTTCCGTATCGTTTCCAGTATACTCGGTTTAAAAAAAGAGTGTTTCTAATTCATCATTTTTTCTTATTCTCCATTTACCACTTAGCGTGTCCTTTACAGGTCCAAACATCTTTCACTGTATTTTTCTCTCTAAAACTAAGAGTTTTTTTTTAATCACTTTTTCTTAACGGCCATGTTTCAGCTCCATAAGTAATTACAGGTCGTATTAATGTAATGTTTAATTGTATTTTTATATTAATTGACAGTGATCGTGATCCCAGTAACTTTGGTAGACCATAGACATCTATTTTCAGCCTAAATTTTCGCCATAATTTCTTTTTCAATTTCATTTTTCTCAGACAGTACAGACCCTAGGTTTTTGAATTGTTTCGTTCTTTTGAAATTTCGGTTGTTGACATTTAATGTTGTATATAATCTCGTGGTGTCCCGTCTTCCTTTTGAATTCATCTATATAAGATAAAAGATTTTAAAAAATGATCTAGATAAATCTATCTAGATAATATACAACACTGTTAGTACGCGTATATTATGTGTACAGGAATCATAATATTACATATGGTATACTGGTAATAATGTATGGCACTCAAATAACGCCGGTTAGGTTTTTTCGTAATGAACCTCGAGACATTTTTCGTCTCGTTTATAAGTGCGAAAAAAGCTAAAAAAAAAAAAAAACAATTTAATTTAATTTGCCCTTTCGTTGTTCCCCTTGTCCCTGACAATGTACATGATTAGATTATAATCATTACTGTGGTTTGTCATTTGGCGACATCATTGAATAGTTTAATTAATAACATATAGGCGTATAGATTGATACGAGTGGACTCTCGCACTTAATTTGTAAACATTTTTTTAAATCAGTAAGAAAAAAAATTGAAACGTTATGGACTGCAAACAAATTCAAAACATTTTTCTTTTTTTTCCTTTTTTAATATTGAGGGTGGCCACTTTGGGTATTTTTTTATGATGAACTATGATACACGGCAGGATGTTTTTATTTATTTATGAACAACAAGTCAATTATTTTTTTTAATTACTATTTACAAATCAAAGTTAAATATTTTTTTTTTGTTTTATTTAGTTTAAATTTTTTTTAAATATATAATTAATATATATGTTTTGAATTTTTAATAGTTATGTTTCTATGATAGTATTATCATTTTTTTTTCTTATTTAAACTTAATTTTTAAATGAACAAAATTTTTAATTATTATACTCTGAATTCCTAATGTCCATTACACCGGGCATATTTGTACATTTTTTGAGGCTATAGATTAAAAAAAAAAAATTGTCTTGTAAATATAAAAGAAGAACCAAAGGGGTAATAGGTACACAGAATCATAATTTATAATCCAAAAATTAAATATATTTTTCTATCGTTAAAGTACCTAGTCATTTAAATTCGTAAGTAGGTACACATATAACACATTATTCGAAAAACTACAATACTAATAGTTATAATAACACATTATCTTCGTTATAACTTATAATTATTTCAATTTTAAAAAAACTAATCGATACATTTTAGAAATAATATTTACGAATCATATAGAAAAAAACAATTCAACTTCAGTATAAAAAATAAATAATAATTATTTTTTTTTTTTTCTATTATAGAAAATTAGGTTATTTGAAAAGAAAAAATACCACAAATATTTAATTGAAAATAACCTTGTATGATACGTACATTGTGCGATGTATTTACTTAAATATAATCGTGTATATGTGAGGCATAACTAGAATATGGAATAAAACCAGTCTTGTAAACTACTGGAATATCTAACTTTATTAAAATAAAAGTGAACCAATATGTTTTTATAGCTTACGTCTATAGAGGACATTTCGGTTTTACAATATACATACATATTATATGAATTAATTTTATAAATTTTACATATGTCATTTATTAAGTCAAATTGCTAACGAATAATTTATTGAGAAGTCAAAATTTAAATCTCACCGATATAAAAAAGCCACGTTTCGTTGACATTATATTATTACGGAAAAATATTTGAATACTTGTTTTAATTATAAGAATTTAAATATTTTATGTACATTTTTGAAATAATATTTAAATAGTTATTTAGAACAATTGCACTCTATTAATTCGGAATACTTTTCAAAATATTGTTCACAATATTAGTAACGAATTAATAAACTAATAATTCTGATAAACTTGTATATATAAAAACATTATATTTATCTGTATTAATGAATACACAATCAAAGCGAAAATGTTGTAAAAAATAAAAATATGTAGGATTTGTTGTACTATAATTTTTATATTATATTATATTTTTTAACTCAGCAATATCATTTTATTGTAGTATTCATAATTTTCTCTATATAATTTTGTTCTTTTTTATTCTATTATTGTAGTATTATTCTTTATCATACAATACACGATAATGAACTTTTTTTTTATCGAAACCGATAGTAAATAAACATATTTAATATAACAGTTTCTTTATATATTTTATTTTTTTTTTGTATACGTTCAAATGTATCATTTACGAGTACCTATCAATTTATAATTTTCATTTTAGATTCTGAGCGAAGCGATGAATCTATTGTATTTATAATGATGTGATTTTTTTTTTACAGTGATGTTTATTTTTAATTTTTTTTTTCTATCTTGTGCACAGATTTTCGACCAGCAGGAGTGCTCCGATCTCTTCGGTCACAGTTCGTTTCCGGCAGCGATTCGCATCTAGCTGGTACTTTAGAGAGATCATTTTTTGATTTTCTCAATAGTTTTTTTAACGCTACGCGATAAACTACCGAAAAATTACGATAAACCACTAAAAATGGGATTTTGTCAATATCACTTATAGATTTTTCGCTATAATTTCGAAAATAATCATTCTGTTGTCTTGAAATTCTCAACAAAATTGTATTTTTGTACTATACAACTTTAAGGCAATTTTAGGCTATTTATAGCTAATTCTAGATTTTGAGATTTTTCATTCATAAAACAGTTTATTTTGAGTTTTTTGACTTGAAATTCGGACACATCGTCAGACATATATTATATTAATTTTGTACAAAAAATATACAAATTGTATTACACCGGAAATCCGCTCAGAATAGTTTTATCGAACGCAATGATTTATCAATTCACTTAAGCGATATCCACAACACCATGCGGCTCGCTACCTTTTTTATTTTTATTACTATTTCTTTTCGCATATAATTTTATTCTTTTATTTATTTAATTTTAACTATTTAATTAATTTTAATAATAGTAATATAATAATAAAATAATATGTATTTGATTTTTCAAGGGTACTTTTTTTTAATTGTCGGATAGAAATGCATTCTGGGGACCGCAGACACTAAACACGTCAATAGACGTGTTTTTCGTGCTTCGAAAATACACTTTAAGTGTTTAAGGTACTCTAATCGTCTATGCGTGCGTGTGCGTGTGTTTTTATTTATTGAAAAATAATTACGCACGATTTTCGGTTTTTAATTTGCGTTCGCTCGAAAAATGTAAATAACATTTAAGTTTTCGTGGTATGTTTGGAAAACAAATTATGCATTAAGTATAGGTTTAGTGTCTATTATATTCACACGAGCGTAATACATATTATATAAACTGGTATAGTGAAATTCATCAACAGATATATATTTATAAATAATTATACATTAGTGTTTTTTATATAAGTAGTGCGGAGATCAATATAGATATTTGGCGATCATTCAATAGAACGAGATAAATAAATATTATTAAAATTATCAATTAGAAATAAAGTAAAAAATTTGATTTCGCTCAACACTGTCACAATATTTGTATTATTTTTAACGCCTCGGGTAATTCTTATTTTCCATAGAAAAAAATTAAATAACGAGCAGTAGTAAGCGAATTACTCGGGGTAAGATTTTAGAGTGTATTGTTATCACTCTAAATTTGAAAGCAATGATAAATCGTTGCATTTGATAAAACGATTCTGAGCGGAGCATCGGTGTTATAAAAAGAAAACACATCATTGTAGAAACAATAGATGCATCGCTCCGCTCAGGATATAAAAAATAATAACTTGTCGGTAGTTTTTGGTTTAAAGTTTTAAAGGCTTTTGGAAAAATCAAACAATGACCTCTCTAAACTCTACAGTACTAAATAAATGCGATTTGTTGCCGGAAACAAACTGTGACCGAAGAAATCGGAGCATTCCTTCTGGTTGAATTTTGGGTACAGACATAAAAAAAAACACATCATTGTAAAAACAATAGATTCATCGCTTCGCTCAGAATCTAAAAAAATGTCAAATATGTACACAATAAGTATATTACGTTGTGTAATGTATATATTTAAAAAAAAATGATGTGGACTTCCCTCGAAACATTTCCAGGACGATTTAGAGGATTAAATGATGGACGTTGAGATGATTTCAAGACTTTTTGTAACCGAGTTATGGCCACTTTATATACGCTACAGTTTCCACATAGGATGGGATTGAATTAAACTCGCGCGAATAGATCGCAGTGAATAAATAAATCATCGGATTATTATTATCCGATGATAGTCGTAAAATCGTCGTAGCAGCTATTGCGCGCGTTATTGCTGTGTGAACGGATTTTGAAAATCGAGAACCTTCGTCGTCGTCGTCGGTGTGGTCTTCAAAGGATATAAGAAAAAATATATAATATTCGAACCGTCTGATCGCGGCACATCGATATAAAAATAATATTATTATTATTACACACCAAATTAGACGTTAATGTTCGTTTTTCGTGACCGCGCGCGCGCACTCGAAAGAAACCAAAAAGAAAAAAAAAATACAATCTGTTGGATATAATATCGAGGTAAGCTTATACGTATATACGTATACGCGTGTATACCTCGTCTATATAGGCCGCTTGGATCTCCGCCTTTCGAATCGATTCCAAACCGGTTGCAATCATAATCGGTCGGCGGCAAACGGTGTAAAAAGAAATACTTCAACGGTGTAATTTCCACGTGTTTTATATACAGTAAAAAATATGTCTATTATGACGCTATTAATAATAACACGCGCTTGTATTATAATATATTGTTTATATTAATGGAATCGAAAAATAAATATTACGTATATAGATGGTGCGTATTATAATAATTATACGTGTATACATATATATACACACACACACCTACGTACACATTATAATAATATTATATACAGGGTGATTTTTTTTATTATTATTATTCTCAACACGTTTTATTTCGGTGTTTTTGTTTTTTTTTAATTTTTTTATTCGTTGTACGATCGTTTAAGTATTTTTTTTTTGTACATCATTTTCATCCTTATTATACTTCCTTTTGCTATACATAATACATATTATAATATAATATAATATATTATATTATATATATATATATGTGTGTGTGTGTATAATTATCATATCTATATATATAAAAATGGAGCCAAAAATGTATAACAATTCATCAATTAAGAACGGCTAGGCCGATTTGGCTCAAATTTTTTTTAATTGTTCTTAATTGCCAGGAGAAGGTTTTTACGAAAAAAATTTTTGGAAAAAACCTTTTTTTACAAATTTTTTTAAAATTTTTTGATGATTGTTTTTTTGGCAAAACAACGTTTGCCGAGTCAGCTAGTATATTATAATACATAAACGAATCCGTAAACTTTTGAAACGGTCACAAAAAATATTGTTCCCATACCGTCTTAGAAGAAACTTATATTTTCGAGTGGCCGCTTTTCGCGTACATAATATATTATAGCCCCGAAAGAGGTAATTCAGTATTTCGATAGCATTTAACAGCCCACGTTATAATGTTATAGACAGTGGCGTAACTAAGAGGGATCAGAAGGCACGGTCGCACCCGGGCCCGCGCGCTTAAGGGGCTCGAAGTAAAACAATATGTACAATTATATTCTGTTCAATTTTTTTCAACGACTCAATAACATACTTGAATTTAATTTTAATTTTATGAAACTGTATTCAAACTACAGTTAATTATAATATATAATAATTATGTTGTGCGATAAAATGAGTAAAACCTATGAGTGGAGCACAAAAGCGGAAAAAATTAATGGAACAAAAATTTCAAGACGGGGAATTTCAAAAATTAAACGGCGATTTCACAAAACCAATTGAATGTAGATCAGAGAATTCTGTTTTATGTACAAACTGCTCTTAAAATACCACACGAAAAAAAATGTTTTGTTGACAATTTCGCTCCCGGTCCCAAATTTTGAAGTTACGCCACTGGTTATAGCGGTTAGGTTATAGGTTAACAATTTAAATGCCGGGCTTACTTTTCGTTATCTTCTACGGTACTCCTCCGTTTCACGACGTTCTAAACGCAAACGCTGTTATTATATAGGTACGTTTGAATTCGAATACAAATATTTTCTTCGAGAATATCAAAATTCGTATGTCCCTATAGGTTTCCGTTTAAATATCGAAAATCGACGTGGGTGTGACGCACGAGTATTAAACATATAAAAAAATTAACTGTGTTCCCGAAGATATTTCCTAACAAAACTAGCGCATAGCGCTGTACAATTAATAGACAATATGCTGGACAAAACTCATTTAACTTTAAACTGAATTAAGTTATAATTTATAAGTATATATTTTTTTTAATCATTAGATAAAAATTGACTTTACGAAAAAAATTAATTAAATCGTTCTAATATTGCTATTAAATAAACGAGTTTTTTAAGAAAAATAAAAATGTATCCGTTTTTTATCTCGAGTAACTTTTTTACCGAATACCTTCCATACAAATATTGAAAAAGCTTGTTCTTTAAAAGTGTAATGACTAAAAAAAAAAATTTAATATTTCTAATTATTTTACATTAAGTATATGCGTATAATCCATATCTATTTTCTAAAAAAAAAAGATAATTTTATCAATGGCGATTTCTACACCTTACACTTATAAACTTTTTTCGTTTATGAAGAATAAACGTTTACATTACAAAATAAAATTTTTATAAAAACCTTATATTTCTTTTTCTTTTTTTTTCTTTTTTACATTCCGTTTATGAATTATTATTAATATAAAAATTCGTTTATACTAGCCGTATTTTCGCGTTGATCAATGGATTCCTTATATACGCATTTATATTCCATAGGTATATTAGCCTGTGGTTATCACTGTTTTGATTAGAAGGAAAATTGAAGGCTTAAAAATTCCTAGCAAAACTCCTCTAAAAATATACATGTTTTTCAATATCTATACTACCTCAACTTCACCTCGCCCGTTATTACTTGGTGTCTGTCCGTGCTTAACACTCGGAAAATATTCGTAGGATTTTAAAAGTAAACACGTCGTGTCGGTTTTCTCATTGTATAAAATATGTTTTAAGAACCAATTGATAAAATATAATTTTAACTCGTAGGTTCCCGTTTAAAAATCAAATGTTGGTATATCCTTAACGGCAAATAATAGCTTTGGGATTAAACATACTCGTGTTGAAATAATGAAAAAGATATATTTTGTAGATTGGAATGTGCGAAACTTTTTCTAAAAAAAAAGAATGTTTCTCGATATATATATATATATATACCATGGCTCATGATAAAAATAATAATCACCCTGTATATATTTCATATGTATAAAAGCGGTTTGTATATATTTATATAAATTGCGATATCGTAAATACTCAAGCCGCTGGTTTATGCTGATCATAATTTACCTATTTTTCTTTTTTTAAAACGTGTTCAATGACGAGAAAAGAGTTGAATAATTATTGAATTAATTATGATAATAAAAAAAATTATTGATTAAAAACCGCGTATGTTATAAAGACAGAATCTCAAGTATAATAATAATAATATTATATTATCATGTCAATAACGACGTTCTGCTTGACTACAAGCCTAAGACCGACAAATTTCATTAACTAGATGAAGTTAAATGTTAATAAAAACGATATTTCTTAAAATATATTTGAACTATAGTTAGCAGTTAAAATAGATTTTCATTAATTGAATTTAGTTAATCCAAATGTAAAAAAAAAAAATTGTATATATTCGTGTACGTGCATAATAACT
Organism: Slavum lentiscoides; assembly: GCA_032441835.1. Lineage (NCBI taxonomy): Eukaryota > Metazoa > Arthropoda > Insecta > Hemiptera > Aphididae > Slavum > Slavum lentiscoides. The sequence goes on from CM063706.1 coordinate 30,785,759, forward strand.
GTGATTTTTATAATTTTGATTTTTTATTTTAAATTACAATATAATTGTGTATATTAATTTTAAAAATTTAGTTTAAGACGGTACTAATGAAAATTACGTAAAACAGGATATGCGAATAATATATCAGTAACAAATAATTTATTTTAATGTTCGAATAAATCAATTGTTTCCCAATACACAGAATTATGTGTGTCGCAAGACCGTTGTTGACGAGCCCAATTGTTAAAATACTTTTTACTCTTCTTTTACTATGTATTCTAAAAATATTTTTAAACTTTTTAAATTCAACTTATTATTTGACGAGAATTATTAGTATAAAAAAAAACAATTTAAAACGTATTATACGTGTATCAGCGTATTTGATTTTATCTTAAATACCTATGTGATTATTAGTGTAAAAAATCTGTTCCGTTTACAACTGAATATATTATTTGCTATCTTAAAAGTCTTCTCCATCATAAAACCCGTAAGTTCCAGATTCTTCCTTACGTTTTCAAATTCTCAGTCATGTCGTCTCATCTCTTTGAGTCCTTCTACTCTTACGTCACCTGTAATTAATCTCATTCTTCAAAAAATTCGGATCTTTTTTTTAAAGACTGCAGGATTAATTTTTTTAAATATGTTTGCGAGCCCCTAGCCGTGTGTAGGAATTATCGGTAACGAAACTGCGGATTCTTTGGCTTCCATTTAAGTAGGTTTTTACTCCACACATCTATAATTAAAATTTACAATTCTGATTGGTCTTCTTCTTTCAAAATCTATTTTTCTCTGTTTTAGTGTTATAAATCGTTTCCCTACTCATTCCTTACCCATATATGTATTTTTAAATTATCCTCTTTACAGTTGCTTCTCTCGCAATAACCTCTAAAAAAGTATTTCTTCCTGTCTTCTTGTCCATCGTCCTGTGATTTTATAATAAGTGACAAAATTTCCTCACCTTGTTCAATCCTATCAAACATCTTTCGAGTCTTTCGATACTCCGTCCGTTTTCGGAAATTAAATCTATCATTAATTTCTTCCAACCCGACAGTTTTTCTCTTATAATATAAATTCAATTTAAAACATTTCGATTTTTCTCCCTATTACTGTTGATATTTTAATTTTCAATATTACTTAATCAAGTTTAGTTTATTCTAACCGTCCAATTGTATAATCGAATATTATTTTTTTTAAATAAAAATTATTATTATAAAGTTAATTTTGTGATTTTTTTATGAATTCGATTTCAAACGGGTTTTTGAAATCTATATAGAAATTTCGATTTTAAGCCTTAATTTTCAAGACCATTATTGGATGAAATAAAGTATTTTTTCTGTACTATCATAGTATTAAGAGAATCTATTAAATATCCTTAACAAAAATTATTATGTAATAATAATTAATATTGTTCGTCGTCGTAAATTCCTGTGTTTAAGCGAGATACGCGTAATATTAACGCGATACGAAACGCTGGAACGTTTGAACATCGTGAATAATAAAAGCATATAATAAGGTACGCATAGTTAATCGTAAGATTATCGAGATAATCCTTTCCAGTACCGAATACAAATTCTGCGTTATAAATAATACACACACACACACACACACACACACACACACACACACACACAAGCATTCAACAAGTTAGAAGAAACACGTTTCTCGTAGCGAAACTACACGATTGTGCATTAAAATATTCACAGTCAGCCAATATCTATTTACATGCTGTTTATATATCATATATATGTATTATTATTATTATTATTATTATTATTATTATTATTATTATTATTATTATTATTATTATTATTATTATTATTATTATTATTATTATTATTATTATTATTATTATTATTATTATTATTATTATTATTATTATTATTATTATTATTATTATTATTATTATTATTATTATTATTATTATTATTATTATTATTATTATTATTATTATTATTATTATTATTATTATTATTATTATTATTATTTGACTAAAAATTTATTAGTTTCACATAGTACGCACGAGGTTGTATTATATTTTTGTGAAATATGTGGTTTTATTTTTTTTACAAAAATTTAATATCAATAACAATAATATTATTGTGGACTGCTGTATGTATATATTGTATATATCATATAGATATAAGCGTACTCATTCGCAAACGTAAAATTATGTGCGGCTACCGACTGTTCGTATCCCACTGATTCATTTCGACATTGATTATAATAATACACACACACAATATATATATACATTCTTCAGTTTACTAGAAATAAAACGCGTTGGGTGTCCCCCCTCCCTTTTTGTCTCTTTCACATAATTATAATAATTTTTAATCTTTCCTAAAAGTATATTTATCAAAAAAAAAAAAATGTATATATATATTCATATGTATTGTACAGAAAAATATTTTTAAAAACAGTATTCGTCGGAATATTGCAATTTGTTCGAATAAATAAAGAGAAAAAAAGGTTAACGATATGTACATTTAGAATTCGAACAGTTGGTATACGTATCTTATTTTATTTATCTTTTTTTTATGGTAAATTATGTAAAGAAAAAAATGGATTTAAGTAAATGGAACAAGTGGCAAAGGTTTGACATTAATAATAATATACAAATACACACATTTTAATAAAAAAATTATAATTTTTTTAAATTAATATTTGTCTATATTGTTATTTTTGTGAGTAGGCCAACCAGTATGCTATTACATAGAAGAAGACTATTATCGGTGGACTACATAGTGTCTATTAAAATATTATACTAATTGTTAGTTATTCAACGGATTTTTAACTTATATAAAATATATTCGGATAAATAATTATTCTCTTGTATTATTCTTTATATTTTATAATACGTATTGGGATATGTATATTTAAAAAAAATATTTAGTATTGAACATTTAGTTATTCAGAATATATATTTTATATATTCAAGAATATAAAATCCACGTTACTTTAAATTAGTTATAAAATAATTTTTTTTAAATTGTACATTATTAATAATCGTTATTAATTTATTACGAATAATTTTACTTTTTACGTAATAAAAAAAAAGTCAAATAAGGCGACAAAAAATAATGTACTGCAGCATTAGAAGTCACGGTAAATATATGTGTAAAATTCCGAAAATTTTGTCTTTGTCTTCCAGAAAAATTAAATGATTATGAATCTTATCTAAAAAAATTTAAGGTTACGAAAAATAAAAAATTATATTTATACGTATATATTTAACTGAATTACCCGAATTCGTCCGTGAACGTTTAAACTATTCATAACTGTATATGTACATTATTATATGTAAAATTTTTATTTATTAATAGGTACTGTTAGGCGTTGTCCAGCTTATGATATAAATAATCCTAAGTAGGTACTGAATTATCGTAGTTTGAATTTCGAATAATTTATTGTTATTTTTTGTTCGTGTTTAAAATGCGTTTGGAATATTTTTATACGGTTGTATGTCTGTGTATGTGATAGCTCTCAGTTTTTTTTCTTTACGCTACCAAATCGTACTAAGAAAAAATTCCGCAGTAATTCTTACAGCCGAGACTGGTAACCAAATTGCCCCAGGTAACCGATGGAAGAACCTTAAAATTTAGGTTTGGCGTTTTAACTCGATCGATGTGTTTAAGAAAATCGTTATAGCCTATTTCAAAAACAAAATTAGATAATTAGTCGGGGGTCAACTGCAGGAAATTTTCAGTTGCCAAGTGACAGCAATTTTCTCCTCGTAATTGTACCCATTCAGTTATGGTTCAGAGATACGTTTTGTCCTAACAGTTTATGTAAAAATAGATCAGAATCGTTGGTCGCGTTGTAACCATGCACAGTTAATGGCAATATCAATAATGTTTAATAGTTGTTCACTCTCGCACCGATGTTTTTCAAACTATGCGCCCAAAAAAAATCTGCTTACAATTACTCTACAAAGTAAAAAACAAACAGCATCTCGATATTTTAAATATAGTTTTTGCATGATACGCGAACAGTCACGAAACCAGTTACGGTTTTATTCATATTGATATGTGTACATAAAATCGCTACAAATTCCAAACCTTAATCGTTATTAAACACAAGGTTTTACGCGTTAACCGGTTATTTCCACGCATAATACGCGTGCATATACATACCATACCTTATTATCGTTTATTCGGCAGAGATCGACAGTCGATGGTCGTACAACAGCTGACAATAAATCATATATAATAGGAATAATTATTATTGTTTAGAACTACATTTACACTGCCGAGCCGTATAATATTATATTATATACAGAGTAGGTGTTGGTGCGCGTTACGGACTTCCATCGTCAAATTGCCTACCGGCTATTGCACCGGATCGACTTCGGAGGATAAATTTCAATTAATTACGCTCGGTACAAACTCGGACGTCCGCGTACAGACGTAATTATAATTGGCATCTTATACTTGCATTCGACGATGCGTTAACGATATTAGCGAATCACGGTGGTGTCTGTTGACAGGAAAATAAGAAACCGCCACAGATCGTAATCACATTGAATCGCTTTAGAGTTGAACAGAAAATTTAAAAGAAAAATTACTTTAATCCTAGTTGATTTTCTGCATGATCAGTTACGGATTACGAAGCTGACGTAAGTAAATTTCACGATACACGAGCGCGGTTATACTTTTAGGCGATTAAATAGTGGTTACAACTTACCGCAGTTCTGGGGTTCTTTCGATAAACATGGTTATTGTTAACGGCAGTGCGTAAGTTATTGACGTTACTCCTAAATTCGAAGAATATGATGTACGTTTGACAGTTGTCAGTTGACGAACCTATATCGCGTGTACGGCACAAACGAACTTGTTTAGCCGTTGTTCAACGCTTTAAACGTGTGTTTTATGAACATTTGTATACATAAATTTGTGAGTCGAAAGTGTAAAAAATAAAAATGAAAACAGCTAAAGGTGGTGTGGCCAAGACGGCGAGAAAGAGAGAAAAAATATTGAACACGCCGCTCAGAGCTGATCAAAAAACGTCATTTCTATAATGCATTTAATATTACGACAAGAACTTGAATCACAGGTAATATTTACGTACTATATAGTTATTTATGATACATTTATTATAGCCAACAAAGTAACGAATTTCCTCCCACAAAAAAAAAATGTATATATATATCGGGCGATTCATGAATATGATAACGAAAATATCAAAATAATGTAAAATAGAAATTGTATTGAGCTAAATGTGAATATGGGAAATAGTTAAATGGGCCCGGTTAAATATTTTGCCTCCCCGTTTCGAAAACTGAAATGACGCCACTGATGTAGGTGGAGAAGGATCAGCAATTTTCCCATGAGCCGTATGTATTTTATATGATATTTTGGCGGTGCCTCATAATTGGAGACCGTCATAAGTCCATAACGGTTTTATCCGCGCTTTATACATATAAGGATTTTAGTTTTCCTATACGTACATATACATAAATATAAATTCGTTTTTAATAACTAAAATTAAAAGCGATCTCGCGTCTAATATTTGATCGTGTTATTTCATCCCACTTTGTGTTTCTCTTTATAACAAGCCGCGAGTTCTAAAACGATTCGTCCGCATATAACGCAATAATTGTAGGTTTACATAAACGCATATTATATTGTTTCTCCGCGCAAAGTCTGAAACCAATTTTCAACGTCTCTAACGTTGCGACGCGTACCAATATACACGTATTATATACAAACATATTCTTTAGGAAGAAAAAAAAACGACGAGTTAACACTGTATGTCTGACGAAATCGATTGTAACGGCGGTTTTCAATTTATTCGATATACACAATAAATAAGTGTGTATATAATACGCCCATTTACTTAAATATATAGTTACATAATAAAAAAAAGTTTATAAAACGGTTAATTTTCAATTAAGATGCTTATATTTTAGAAATTTTTAATCTATACAATATCTCCGATTTAAGTATGTAAAACACGTCCCTTTCCGATGGTTAGACACGCGATTATGCGCTCCTCAAATATGCGCTCATATTGCTTAATCATACAGATTTTTTTGGCCATTTCGCGTGTGATTTCTGCCTTTAGTTCTAGGATTGTGCGTGGTTTATTGGCACACTGCACCTTTGATTCGACAAAATCCCGCAAGTAAGATCACCACCTGTTCAAATGCCACCCATTATTATTTATTAATTATCTGAAGATATTTTTAAGGGTGGGCAATTGTACTAATTTTAAGACTAAAACGAACCGATTACCGAATAAAATATTCAGAAACAGAACTCATTGATTCCTTTTTAGATCATCGAGGAAACAGTTTTCTTTTATTTTATTTAAACCCACGTAAATTTTTATATATTTTTTTGTCGGAATTAAATTTTATTCCATGCGAATAGTTGATTTTTCGTCTAGGTTTTTTTTTTAGATCGAAATCGTCATAAAACAAACTACTTAACTCTTTCGAATTATTAACATGTGCGCGACCACGCGGTTATAGTATTATTGTTGGATCTACGATACGCGCTCGTTCTATTCATCATTTACTATTCCCGCCGTGGCCGGATTTCGGCATATGAGGGGACTTTGGGAGGAAAGTTTGGTGGGTTCCTAAATAAATAAACGAGGCAAATAATTATTTATACGTATAAACGAAAATTTATTTCTGCCTTATTTTCAGTATACTAAATTAATTTAACGAGCGAATGTATATAATATAGCTTAGAATAATTTTAAACTAAACTAAGTCTTTAACTTGACTTACGAAACGATTATTAAAATTATATAAACCCGGAAGTTTTTTCTGGATCAAAATAATAAATATTACGTCTCGAACATTAAACTCGGAGTACATTCTAGCAAATCGGTTAAGTCGATCTTCTGCCACTGAAGTACGTAAATCTATTTTTTATGCGTTATAAATTTGTCAATGATCTTTCATTACATCTTTCTTAAATTACAAGAACTACTTCAACATTCGGAAAACGATTATTATATAATTCTTTATCAATTAACACTTTACGCGCAAGGAGTGTTTTTCGCTGCAATTTCATCGATTGAAACGCGTCTCAATAAAATAATATATTAAATATTATGTATTTATAACTGGAATTTAAATTTAATTTTGTTTGGTATTTACCGTTAAATAAACTGTGGAGGCCTGTGCAATCAGGCCTTGCTTAGAACCGCCTTGCCTCGCACAACAGAAAATTACGAAAATTATAGTAAAATCCAACATAGGCGCGTAGGTAGTGCTTAGAAGAAGTGCGTTTGAAGTATTGGCCGCGGCCGTAATTACGGATTATCTATTTTGATCAAACACTGCATCACGTAGTGATTTATTTTCAAGACGAGTTTCTACGATAATGTGTTTATATAATTACACGGGGCACAACAATATGCCAATTCAATTTCAATACGATGTGTGTTATTACAGGGCGATAAATAAACTTTTAATCTCGTCGCGTTCGCGCAACGAGAATAAATCAATCGGAAAAACGATAAAGGGATTTATTATTATTATTATTTACTGGCGGTCGACGAAGGCGAGTACGCGGTGGATTTTCATTTTTATATCAGGTCCAAGAGGTTAAATCTCGTGAAACATTTTTTATTTATTTTTTTTATTCCTTTCAATGTTTGTGCGTAATTTCAATATAAAACGGTAACCGACACGATTTTTAATAGGAAATTTTTAAATAATAAATTCTTCGCGGGTATCGATGCAATATAAATTATAATACAAAGTAATTAAAAAAAAAACTAACTCTTTAAATTAAAAGCCAAATGAAAATAGCGTCGGGAGTAATGGACGTCGCCCAAGTGAATTACTTAAATAAAGTTATAGTGTTAATACTATACATTTGAAAACGTTGATAAATCATTGCGTTTAATAAAACTATTCTGGCGGAGTACTGGTCTAATATTATATAATAATGCACTTTGACGAAATCGCGTTTTTAACCCGAGAAAAAAAAAAGAAATTGTTAGTGTTTTTGGACCGCGTAAAAAAACTATTTAGAAAATCGAAAAATGTACCATCACAGCAAAATTTGTTATCGAAAAAACTGTGTACGAGTGTAACGATCGGAGCGTTTTTGCTTGTAGCGAACATTTTTAAACAGATAATAAAACATGTGTCGGTTGTTTCCATCGAAACAATACACTTTGTCGAAAAATTTAAAGAGATAATAAAAAGAAACATTATGACTAAGACTTTCAAGATGTTATAAATATAGTCAAAGTAGCGCAGGACCTACCTAACCTCGTATATGTTCAATAAAATTTCCAACCATTAAAACCAAAACCGCAATTATCGCTATTATGAAATAAATTAAACAAAGTCTGATAATTTCTATAAAACAGCTCAAAATTAGAAGACATTTTTTTGAAAACGTTTTTACATATTTATACAGTGCAAAGTTACATAATATATTCTTTGTGAATTTCGAGTCTCATAAATATACAATAAAAAAAATGTGTACGTAAACGCGTTTTTTGCCGTATTTAACGCGATTTGTTGGTAATCTTTATAAAAAAAAAAAAAAACTATCGAGGAAACGGAAAAACGACTTTTTTAAAAGTATACTTTACAGCTAAAATTTCTACCAAAAAACAGTGTCTTTATTTCAAGTTTTGAAATGGGGGCAAAGTTGTCAAAGGTCCATGTTGTTGAAAAATAAACAAAAAAAAAAAAAGGTTTTTTGTAACAAAACACCGTCCCTATTGATGGTGAACTGTATTTCGTATGACTGTGGTTAAGTGACGTTTAGATCTACTGAATGTTAATATTTTATAAAACGAAATATTTCTAACAAAGAAAAAAAAATTCAAAGATATTTTTCAAAAAAAAATTAGGCACTCATAAATTATATATATAAAAAAAAAATACTTTTTTAAAAATCCAAGAGGGTTGAATGATTATAAACAAAATAAGCGGGCGGATGGAATATGCTAATTAAAAAAAGTGTATAAGGAAGGCATCCCCTCATATCCCATCCGACCATTTCGACCACTGCGTGTAACGAACAAAATGTTGTGCGCAGAAAATTAATAAACGTCATCCTTAAAAAAACTAACAGCTTCTTTCGGAATCAAAATAAAAATAATCTCGTCGTATACGAACCAATATTGAAATTCGCTTGACCTTTTATGTAAATTTCAACTTTGAACAACTCGTTAATGCCCTTCGGGCGCGTTGCTGAAAACGAGTTCGCGTGGATTCTAATTACGGTCGCGCAAAACAAACACAATATTATTGCGTACATCGTGATATAAATATACGTTATACACTTTTTACTTTTTTAATAATAACAATATTATTTATTATTATTATTATTAGGAAACGGATTTAATTGTAAAAAAAAAAATCCAAATAAGTAAACGTATTTTTATCGAAATATGTAGAAAAAAAAATTGAACTGTGCAACAACAATTTTCGTTTATATTCAATATAAAATTCGGAAAAAAAAATTTAATTATATTTAAGTGCAACAAAAAAAATGAATAAAATTACGGCGTAAAAACTAGATTACATATAAAATAAAATTATGTTTATAGAACTTTCCTCCCGTCGTTATGTAACGTTATTTTTGGAAATTATTTTTCGCACGCGTCTGCAGCTGCCTGCCTCAGTGTTAATAATAATGAACTTTTTGGTTTTCAGCGGTCCAACAAGTCTTCAACAGCACTTGTGGCGACGCGCATTCGATAATCACACGAATTTAAATCAGTAGTAGTAGGTATACGCTCCGAGCAGAATACGACGCTCAAACGTATAGCGTGGTGGAACCGGGTGTCGGATGAAAACGAACGAGCGCGTACAGCGAGTAATAATTGATAGAAAAATATTATCAATAGTGAAATAAACGGAAAGTTCAAATCAAAAATAATTTATTCGAAAAAAAAAAAATCGAATATTTTCCCGGAATATTTACAAAAAAAAGTGTATCGAGATTTACCAAAAACAAAAGTGTTTTTACACCCGAATACGCGAGAACGCGTACAATTTATTAAATTCCGATTTAATCGAAAATCCACGAAACGGATCTTATCGAAATTCGTTTATTGATATTAGATAAAAAGTCGTAGTGATTACAGTGATAAGTCCGTTCCGCAATCATAGGCGAGACCAGAAATATTATTTTTTCATTATTTTTTTTTTTGTATGGCTTATTATATTAGACCAGGGGTGTCCAACCCACGGCCCGTGGTAGATTTTTATGTGGCCCTCGCTTCAATTTAAAAAAACATTGATTAATTATATATAATACATTAATATTACGAGAAAAAATGTATTTTAAGAATATAAAACTACAAATTAACAAAATTAAAATTAAAGAAACAAAATTAAAAACTACATATTTCTGCTGTTTATTCGCTATATAGTAAAATTATAAAAAAAATTTATTGTTGTAATATAGAATATAATTTAATCATTAAATCTGAATGTATTATTATTAAAAAGTATGCGGCCCACAACGTCTACCCATATGATACGGCCCAGTCTTCACAAAAGGTTGGACACCCCTGTTCTATAGACCATGTAAGTCCGTCGCCGCTTCCACTACGCCTCTCCGCGTCTCTCTGTCCTTTTGCCAATTGTTCTCCATCTCTTATTCCAAGGAGCAAGAGGTCCTGCCTGACTCGATCCGTCCATCGCTGTCGTGGATTTCACGTATTATATTCGGCCGTCCGCTCTCCAAACACGTCCGGCCCAGCTTATCCTTCTGCTTTTGGGAATTCCTAATATATCTGCCTCGTTGAACATTATATTGCCCTCTTAGCTCTGCATTTGTTCGCCGTTCAATTATTATTATTATTATTACAGGTTTTTGTTATAATTTCCGAAATCCGTTCTAGTATTATAAAATACGTAGCTCGTAATTATATCGTTTTTGGGTAGGACTACGACGACGAAGACGTGCGTCTGAAAACGGTTTCGACCCGTACAGTCGCCCCGACGCGTCGGTGGCGGCGGCGGCTGCGGCGGGAGACGTGAACGCGCGCGCGCGATTGCTCGCGGAGAACGCGCGTTTCGAAACGCCCGAGGTGTGTGTGTGTGTGTGTGTGTGTGTGTGTGTGTGTGTGTATGCTGTGTTTGACGGCGATCGCATTTATCCACAAAGAGCGGCTGCAGCGGCGGCGTCCGTGGCCTGTTATTTACAGTGACGTTGGGTGCGGCGTGGTGCGGAGGGGGGAGACGAGCCGGTAAATAATAATTATTATACGAGTCCCGGGCCGTGCGCGCCGACCGATCTGCCCTCGTCGTCTCCGTGCGTCGTGCGGTTGTTTCTAAAAAGTGTCCAACTCCGCCACCGACGCTATTAAACATTGTTATTATCGCGCGGTTTATTTGTACTCGCTTTGTATAGTATATATGATCACAAATTTCTTCGGGCCGATCACCGAAAACGGCCGGGCCGCACGAACGAACTCGCGGCGAAATTCGTACAAATTTTTTTATATAATTTTCTTTTTTTTCTGTTTTTAATATAACGAAATACATCAGAATCAAACGTAATTCGATAAATTTCGTAATTATATTATATAACGCGATAGTATACGAGAATGTATCCTGCCCTAAGAGTGGGCAACCATGAATTTAATCAAGTCAAACAATTTAAATACCTAGGTTCGGTATTGACCGAAAAAAATGAAACGGAAAAGGAAGTAGCAGCAAGAATCCTGTCGGGTAACAAATGTCTTTACGGACCAACAAAGATACTGGGGTCACGGTCCTTGTCGAGAGAAATAAAAATACGATTGTATACTACACTGTTACGCCCTATAATTATATACGGAACAGAAACATGGACATTAAGAAAAACGGAGGAAAATAAATTGATTGTTCTGGAAAGGAAAATACTAAGAAAGACCTTTGGTCCAGTAAAAGACGAGAAAACTGAGGGACGGAGAATAAGGAAAAACAAAGAACTACAGGGACTTTTCCAGAATCCAAACATATTAAGTATAATCCAGAGTAGGAGGTTACAATGGGCGGGTCACGCCTGGCGTAATCAAAACCCACTACTGCACATGGTTTTGGCAGAGAACCTAGTAGGGAAAAGACCCCTTGGACGTCCCCGTCTGAGATGGGAAGATGTAGTAAAGAGAGACGTGGAATCGTTGGGCAGAGGTCCGGATTGGAAAGCAAAAGCAGCTGACAGAGAGACTTGGACGATTGGCTGTTCGACGGGATGGTCCTAGTGGCCGTTATTACCCAAAGAAAAGAAGAAGAATTATATAACGCGTCATTACAATATTATATTACGTATGTTGCAAATCAGTGGCGCCGAAGTCTGAGAATACTACTCAGGCGAATCGTATATGTAACGGCCCTAAGAATCCTACCGGCCCGTTATATTAATATTATATTTGAAGCTATATATATATACTATAAATGAAATATTATTCCAAGCTGTTGTTATATTATTATAGAGAGTATTAGGTGCCCAGGTACATACTCGTATATTTTTTTTTCATAACAAACAAAGTACCTAAATTGATTTTTATAACATTTATTAATAAGACATTTTCACTAAATTATTAAAAATATTAAAAATTAAAATTTATTACACCTATAATAATCAGGAATTAATTGAAAAAATGTATATCAATATACCTAAAATCAACTTAAATATTTTGTACATTAATACTTTAGTGATCTAAACAACTATTCTATTATATATATTAATTAAATATTATATTTTATAATATATTATATTATTTTCATTATACGGCGCCCGTCTATTAAACAGGCCCATTCTATAAAAATGTGGTCAGGCCTTGGCCCGAGTTCAATATGGGGATCGGCGCCACTGTTGCAAATTACAGAATATACGTCTGCACAAGCCAGGATTAATAGACTTCTATGGGGCCAGTATTCTCGTTTTCTGGTCCTTTATGCGTCGATTGGGAAATAAAATTACAGTTCTGTTCTTACGGCACAATTGTTTTTATTCAATACAACTGTCGCAATAGCGTACACTTAACTTTATGATTACTGTAAAACGTAACCGTCGATTCGATATTAAAGTATTTAAATTTAATCGAAGAAATCTGTTTCATTAAATTCATTATAAACTACTGAAATGTCACCAAAAAAAAAAAACGAGAAAAAAACATTTAGCAGTGTAGTATATGTTATATTAATAAAGGCGTTGCAAATAAATATGAAATATATTTTTCTGTAAGAAAATATATTTTTCCCTTTTAAAAAGAAACAATTTTAAAAATGTACAAATAGACTACTCAATATAATCTCCTCCTACTCCTCAATCCTGAACTTGTATATTGATAATTTTAAAACTGACAAAGGCGAATTTTGCCATAAGCGGTTTTTATATGAAAATTTTATATAAAAAAAATTTTGCGCCAACATAATTTCACGGTAACATTTTGCTAGAGAGAGAGAGAGAGAGAGAGAGAGAGAGAGAGAGAGAGAGAGAGAGAGAGAGAGATTAAAACGTATATAGGAAAAATAATTTTTTTTTTTTAATTTTTATATTTCAATTTCTATAAACACAACTCAAGTACATAATTATGCGTTTCGCGTTAAGAAGTTTCACTTTTTTGTAATATTTAAATAAAGAAATTTGTATACAAAAAGGTATGTTTAAATTTGAACAATTTCAATCGACAATCAAATATATCGATGTGTATAACTTGTGGAAAAAGGCAAAAATAACGAAAAGGGTATAAACGCATTCATATGTTGTAGAAAGTAAAAATAGTGTATAACGTATAAGTTATTTTGGATCATAAATGTCGTTTCCAAATGAAGTTATGGAATCTCTATAATATGTCAAAACTTATGAATCGGTTTAAAAACAGTTTAAAATAATTTGCTTTTATGTTCTAATATTTTCTTAAAAAAAAAAAAACTCGGTGTGTAATTATGGAAAATAACAATAATTACGAATTAAAATTATTATTTATTTAAACATTTTGTAATAGTTATCAACTTGTGTTTGTAGTAATCGCGTAATGTATCATAGAAGATACCCAGAGAAAATGAATAAAATTAGTACAATATTTACCGGATTTCTTTTGTTTAATACACGTATAATTACTTTCACTTTTATATCGATTCGAAAAACACGTTATTTCGTCCATATTATGTTCACTCATATTAACAACAAACAGTTGATATTATTAAGATAAGTTAAATTAAATCTGCGAAGCCGTGTTATAACGAGTAATGATGTCCAAAAAAAGCAGCAAATTGATTGTTAATTTAGAAGTGGCCGTTATTTTAAAACCGTGTAGTTGTAATTAACTTTAGTCTTCAATGCGTATTCTTAAATCACAAGTCCTGGCATATCTTTATATATACATCAATATTATGCTATATCAATTTTTCCTCGTCAACATCGAAAATTCATTTTTTTTCTGTATCCAAAAGCATAAATGGCTCTAAATTTCAATGAACAAGAAACGGCCTTAATTTCGATTCAATCACTTTTTACTTTGAAAATATTCTTTTGTGAACATTAAAACAAGTTAAACTTTTATTTAACCTTATTTCAGATTCTGAGCGAGGTCAACAATTTTTATATTAATTTGCAATTTTTTATTTTAACACCTTTTTCGTTCAGCGAATTTTTTTTTGATCCTTATGTTCCGTAAAATCAAATCGTACACGAATGAGTAGGATTTTGTCGATTTTTTTAATATTTTAATTCAGTATATTATTGCGAACATTTAACCACAACAATTTTCACAAAATAGAATTTGATTTTTTTTTTTTTTGCAATTCGAGAAATAATAAACTTGTATAACGACGCGCACGGTAATTATAATAAATATTATTTTAATTTCAGATATTTATTTGTTATATTTAATTTATTACGAAAAATATAATGATTAAAAAACAAAATAGGCCACATAACGTATGTATGAAAATGTACTTAAAACTCTGAATAAGAAAAATGGCAGAAATACAAGAACAAAAATTCTTTGTCGAGTTTAAGTGAAACTATATTTATATGAAACTGAAAATTACTTAAAGACAATACCCGATTCCCTACTCTGCCAGCAACAGCATACATTATGTATTAAATTATTGTATTTGTGTTTGCGGGTTAAGGATTACAAGGTAATAAAACCGATGTCATAATCTAATACACGAAAATATTTCAATAATCCCCTTGAAACAATAATTGCCATATAGTATAGTAATCGACTGTATTACAAATGACAGGTTTTCGATAATAACATTTAAATTATTTAATAAGACACTAGTGCCAAACGTAAATTGCATTCATATATTATATTTAAATGTTTTGATTTTTGATTGTAGATATACACTAATTTAAAAAAACTCGCAAGGATATTTTGTATTTCGTACGTATACACGTATACGTGGTAGGCTATTGTGTGCACAAGTTTCCTGTATTTTACCGTGTCTAATTGATTAGTTAAAATGTTTTAATAAAAGGTCACCCGGCAACGCCCAATTCTGTCTCGACTGTCATCGATGAAATAATATAAATACATACCGAGTGCCCGCGCCCATATACTTTCCAGCAACAGTTATCCATTTACGTAGACGCGTTTATTATATTATTTAAAATCACGAAATAAATGTATAAACGGCGTTTTATTCAATAATTAATTTTCTATTAAACATATTTTATTCCTTATAATATTTTTAAGATGTTATTAAATTATACGTTGATAAACCGCTGATTATGTACCATTTTCAAAACGTTGCGTACTCAAAAACATAGTCGGATTCAGATCTTTAACATTCGTTTATATAGCTACTTTGCAAAAAAATCTAAATGTATAATTATTATGTCTTGATGGAAAAGATTAATGTTCTCGATAGTCCAGTGCAAGTTCAGTAAAATCAATTTTTTTTTTTTTATAAATTGAAATTATTTGTTTAATAATAATAATAATAATAATAATAATAATAATAATAATAATAATAATAATAATAATAATAAATAATATAATATATATAAATAATAATAATAATTATTGTTTAATGATAATTGTTTAATAATGGGTTAATTCGTTAAATAAAATGAACTTTTATTCATAAAATAATTATGCAATAGTAAATATAAGCATAATTATAAAGACATAAAATGAATTTAAAACAATGCAATTTTTAAAAATAATATATTTTTTTCCGGATTGGTGGGTTGATTTTAGAAAACATACTGATACACTGTATTAAATAAAACTGATTTCACTTTATTTTAAATTGAAATAATTATTTCGTAAAAGAATATATCCTTGGATCGTGGTGGATATAGGTTTTCAAATCCTTGTTACCTGAAGGAACGCGTTGAGGTTCTTAACACGACCAAAAAATTACTTTGGCGAGTAAACTTTTATAAAATATATTTAATATAAATGTCTCCATTTAATAAGTTACTTTTTAATGTCATTCGTGATTTATCTGATAATTTAAGAGAATATATCGACAGATAATGTATTATAGAAATATGTAATATTTCATACATGTAATCAGTTTTAAGACTTTTATAGATAAATTTGTCTAGATAATTCATCTAGATAAATATTTTCTAATATATTGAATTGGGCTAATATATTGAATCTAATATATTTGGATTGGGGCGGCGAGCTACCGCGCTGAACGCAATGGGCCGCAAGATTATTTTGATACATAGGCCGCTTACTAAAATATCTAGTTAATATTAAAATTTTTTTTAAACATAAATAATAATACAATGCTACGTTATCTACGTACCTATGTATATGGACAACTTATAGGTTTAACGGGCCTCTAAAATTATTATGTTCGGTAAGTTTTTGGGCTCCAATCCGGCCCTGATCTGGCCTAAATAATTAATGCCAATTTATATAAATGTGTATCCTAGATGAAAATTGCATTTATCTCGATCATTTTTTTGATGTTGCCTATTAATGAGATTAAAATTATTATTATTAAATTTTTTTTGTATCGATAAGCCTTTCTTAAATAATTCTTTACTAATATTTTTATATTGAATCAATTTATATCTTATAATTTTATATTGAAACATATTTATCAGGGTTTTGATAAACAATATGTTTTTCAATCATTTTCATTTGTGTTTAAATAATTATATATGACAGAGGATTTTCAACTTTTTCATCTTTCAGCTGTATTTACACGTAATACCTATTGTCTTTACACATACTTTTGCGTTATCTTTAGTCACAACACTGCATATAACAATATATACACAAATTCACTCAGAAACGTCCAAACTGCTACGTTAAATAATAATCGATATCCTATTATATAACATCGTCAATATAATATTGTCTACAACGCGATAAAACTAATCGACAATACAGTTCGGCGGTGCATTATGTAGAATATAATGTGCAATGAACCTAAACGGACTTTAATTTATTCATTGACACAAACCACTCAACTACGGGCGTATTTTAATATTCGCCTTTATAATATAATACGTTTCGATACGCATATCAATTATACACCTACGTTATTTTTTTTTTTATAATGTATAATATTATAGTCGCAAGTATTGAATAATAATAAGTATTCGTCCTCTATAGTGAAACCATGCTCTTCTTGTGAACTGTAGATGTCCGGATTGTAATATTTAACGAAACATTACCGACGCGGACATGCAGTTCACGAAACGGGCGAATTCATTATTGAGTATTGACGTTATACATAATAAAATATTATTTAATTTCGTGAAATCGATGGTTTTTTTTTTGTCCGTTTATTGTATAATTTATTTCATATAATATGTAAACATCCGTTTGGTAATTCAACAGGTCCTAGATTTAAATAAATTTTAGAACTCGCGTGATAATAATAATCGAGCGATTCATTTATCATCGTACGATTGGGGTTTAGACCGTGTTTGCAGATATAGTGAGAAGATAAACTGTAATCCACCAATATAGTATGTCAATACAAAGTCAATTTAATGTTTTCAAACATTATTATTTCACGTAAACTGTTCCGCTTATATAAAATATAACAAAAAGGGAATTGCAACGTTTACGATTTTTTACGACCCGACTTAAACCTGTTTTCGACTCTTTGTTATCATTTTAAAAAAAATTCAATTTTTAATTAAAAAGTAACTTATTAAGCTTAAAATTAAAATTTTTAAAAAAAGGCAATACCGGTGAATTACTTAGTAAATTAAATTAACTGTACCTTTGAATTGTCCAGTTTTATGAATTATTAACGTTATTTATGAAAATATTACGTTTTTATATTAAATGTTCAATATTTTTGTAATTATATTAATTATATTAATAAAAATGTTTAACACATGTCAAACGCTTAACGTATCACAGGTGTGTAATAATATAAAACAAATATATTTTACAGATAAAAGCGGTGTAGCTACGTAAAAGAAGGTTTACGATGTTCAAAAACGTGTACAGATTGCCATGGACAATAGGATACCTCGACTCAGAAACTGTGGACAATTTTGACGTGCCAGTTGAAAAAGAACACGAATCACAAAAAGTAATATACTTTTGTCTTCGTTTTTAAGGTATATGAAAAGCGTAATAATAATTTATTTTTGTCACCAAAACTATTAATAAATATATAATAATAATAATAATAATAATAATAATAATAATAATAATAAAAACAAATTGGAATATAAATACGAATAAGTACAGTAATACGCGTCGTACTGAATTATAACAGTACAATAATTTCAAAACAGCGTCTCTTACAATTTACACACTATTAAAAAAAATCCTAAATGATTTAAATGTATTTTTAAAAAAAACGCGATTATTTCTTTTTTTCGTAGATAATTGTTCAATTCATAACTTTTGCTGTACGAACAGGTTTTTACCGAAAAACGGTTATTTACTAGGGGAAAAAGCGAATTTTACGCTTCAATGTCTTTGCAAAAATGACCACCGGCCTTTTTTCCTCGCGGTGAACTATAGGTTTGACGACCGAATATGTAAGAAATTATTTTCATTCAAAACTTTATTATTACACACGTAATGTTTATCGCAAGAGTATCATCGCGTAAAACGCGCAGCTTACAATAGTTTAAAAGCCGGTTCTATCCGCCATATAATTTTAAAAATTTTTCCGATTTTTAGAAACGATGCTCTCGTTCGGGACAGCGGGAAACTCGACGGATACTGAACAGTGGCGTCCATATCAAAGTCTATCCGCCACTGATACTGAATGCCGCAGAAGTACTGCAGGAGAGTAAAATTATGTCGAATTTAGAAAATGTCTAATTCGGCCGTGTGGATATCGCGTACTTTCAGAAAGTGTATTCGTTTTCGGGGGACGGGCCGGGGGCTTCGCCAAGCACTCGCCGACAATACCACCATGCCCCCTCAATTTCCCGACTACAGTTTACTGGATTCTTTTTTTTAGAACAGATTCTAAAACATCCGTCGCCAGTAATATTTACACTGTTTGGGGGAAAGGTTATTGCACGCGAGTTATTAAATATACGTTTATGTGATTTACGAACGGGGAATCGCGTTATATTATTACTCGAACGACCGTATTATAATTTGTAACGAGACGCACACATAGAGCGAGAGAGAGAGAGAGAGAGAATATAATTTGCGTCGGACGATATTCGCATCGTCGACGATTCGCCGATTCAATTTTTGTTACAACAGGGCAGGACGGGTAAGCGAAACGGTACACCCTTTTCCACACGGGGTCTGGTACGCACGAACCGAGAAATATGGAAACGGCAAATTTCCATAATACATTTTATACGACATATAAAATGTAATACTATCGCGTATATATATATATTATTACAGTAGACGGCGGCGGTAGTAATCGGCTCGTAAATAATACCCGTCGGTCCCTTCGCCTTTGCCGTGTCGTCCCGTTGTGCACGTTATTATTTATATACGCGATACACATACAATTTCACGGACCCTTTCACACGAGTCGTACGTTGCACATCGCCGCCGCCGCCGCCGCCGTATCCTGCTCCTACCGCCGCAGCATCCTCCTGCAGTCGCCACCGTCGTACTCTATATAACGCAGAGCGTTAACCAGACTGTGGTCCGCGGACCCCTAGGGTTAGGGTCGAATACAGAAGTCCTGAACGGCGGGGACCTTATATATTCTTGTACTTATATAAATATATTCAGGACTCGGGACTTCTCGCATTTGCGTATGTGCTTCAATAACGCGGTTGTATAGCGTTTTTTACAAGTGCAGTGTAATAAATTGAAAAAAAATATGCACACCAAGCGCGTAATTACGGGGCGGGGGGGATATGGGGAATATATCCTCTCCGTTGGTTTTCTTTTTTTTTTACATATTATCTAATTTATAAAAAATATAATAAGAAATTATTATAATTAATAACGAAAAAAAAAATTTTTTTTTTGTTATGTAAACAAAATTTGTTAGTATTTACCATGATTCATAAGATTCCTCAGTTTATTAACTGTTACCAACTGGTATGATGCGGTCTGGTTAGGTCAGGTAACCGAAGAAAGGTTTCCTCGTATTACATGAAGTATTCAATAAATTAGCTGAAAAAAGAAAAAAAACGAAGAAAAGTAGAAATTCTGTGATAAAATTAAAATATGTCGTTTTTGTTAAAGAAAGTAAAAAACGAGTATGCTAGTACTCGAGACATTGATATATAAATGTCGCGTGAGCGGTAAAAATGGAACAAAATTGCGTGATTGAGAATTGTGAATATCGCGGTATCTATATTCAAAGTAATTTCGATAATAAATATTATTATTAGTTTTGATGACAACAGCTTAAACATTTCCGTCCCATTTCCCGAGATTTACCCTCATACTGCCGTAATAGATGTTTACACATTAATAACAAAAGCATTAAATACGAATATCAATTACTTTGATGTTTAATGCTGGAGCCTGGAAGGGTTGTTACAATTATGGGTTATTCGATGATAAATTTTATATCCCCCCCTCCATATAACATTCGTAATAACGCCACTGATGCGCGCACTATTAAAAAACGTCCTGAACGATTTAATATATTTAAAAAAAAAAAAAGTGCTTAATTTTTTTTTATTCGTAGATAATAATTGTCAAATTTACAACTTTAACTGTACGAACATTTTCTACCGAAAAGCGGTTATTTACGGGGAGGGTGGGGGAGAAAGGTTGTTGTATTTCTTCAAAATGAGATACACATTTTTGTTTTAAGAGACGACAGACTTAAAATACGAATATGTATTTTGCACGTATTTGCATATTTCGCTGTTTTATTTCAGACTAAACGCACATTTAACAAAATTTTTACAATTTATTGCGATTTTTAGCGTATTTACGTATGTCGTTCGGACAAATCGATTATTGTCAGTCGGCTAAATCGTTAAAGGTGGGACCTTTTTTTTAATTTTGTCTTTTCAGTCGGCCAATTATATTTTAACGGATTAAAACAATAATTCATATCGATAAAAAAAAAATCGTTCGTTTAGATTCCGAAATTTCGTGAAACGCGCGAAGCAAACGAATAAGGAGGATGCTATATACTGAAAGTAAAACACGTGCAATTTACCGTAACTTTGTGTAAAAACTAGTTTGCGCGAACATAAAACACCGGGGCTACAATCAAAATAAAAGCACGACATTTTGGGACTGCATTATGTAGAAGAGAACTTAACCTGTGTCGTAGCCTTGTTATTTTTTTCATAACTTGTTTCAATTTTGTATTATATACGTAAAAAAAACACACAAATCATAAAAGTTTAACAGTTAATTATTAAATTTAAAATGACTTTATAAAAAAAAAATAAAAACGCTACGACACGGATTAGGTTCTCTTCTATGCGGTACCATAATTTGATCGTTTTATTTTGATTGTAGCCCCGGTGTCTTATGTTCGCGTAAACCAGTTTTTAGTCTCTGATTTGAGATGTGTAGCATCCTCTTAACGTGCCGGACCGGCAAACGCGGTAACACAACAAAAACAATTCCGTTTTATTATTATTATTATTATTATTATTATTATTCTTTACAATTGAGATGTTTTTGAACGTGTATAGATCCGGAAATACTTTTTAGTCGCTTGTTCAAAAATGTTTTCTTCTCCCATACTTTCTGTAGCTCATAAAGATCCGAGCCCTACTCGCAATAAAAAGCAAAAAAAAAAAAACATCCCCCTGTATATTTCATACGCATTATTTTTCCGCGAACAATCTGTACACAGTATTATATACACGCGTAAATCTGCAGTGTAACGTAACGTAGCAGAAGCGACTATGGCGGCGAAGAATAACGACCGAGTCGAGTATAATAATATGTAATAATAATAATAATAATAAATAAATAACAGTACAAACGCGTATAATAAATATATTTTTTTTTAACGCGCTGTAATAACACGATACCACATTTATTTTATACTTGAATATTTTCGTGCGCACCAACCCGTGCACCGCAGCCGGGTATATAAATCAGAGAGGACTTTTATATTTTTCAAAGTCGAAAGGAACGGCATGGGTGACGGCATGGGTGACGGAGGAATGAGTTTCGCGAAAAGGGATACAAAAAAAAAAAACGTAATACTCCGCCTTCTACGGTGTTTAAACGAGCGAGTGTATTAATAACTGCAATAAAACGTAATAATAATAATAATAATAAAGCGGAACGGCCGTTGTATGTGCGTATACGACAAAAAAAAATCTCGTGTTTTATTCACGGATTGTGAACAACACCGCGGTGGCGCGCGCTTGAAATTTCCACTTCGTCATATTGTAATAAATTATTATAAAAATAAAAAAATAAAAAACGAAACATATATATATGTAACGAAATATAATTTACTTTGAAATTGTTTTATCCGATTCTAGCAGTCTTATAAACACGTGTAAATTCTAGAAAATTAACGGATTTTCAGTATATCGCGTGTACTTTTTTCTTTAATAAAATAAGTAATGGAGATATGGACGTGGAGGAAAAGGATAGGTACAACTTGGACTGAAAGAAAAACTAATGAAAGTGTTTTGGAAGAAGTAAAAGAAAAATAAAGACTTTTAATAACAATTATGAAGAGAAAATTAAAACTAATAGATCACGTCATCCCACACAACCAGGGACGTAGTCCGCCCCCCGAAATGTCATACACGACATTATTTTAGAATCTGAGTGGAACGAAAGTGTGTGAAAGAAAACGAGTGAACGTTTTTACAATTTTTAAAAAAAATTAAAATAAAAAAGTAATAATAATTTAATTATTAATAATAATAATTAAATAAATAATTAATAAATAAATAATTATTAAATTAATAATAATTATTTTAATTTTTATTAAAATTAAAATAAAATCTTGGCTATTTCCCTGGACACAACACATTTCTAAAGATCATCTTTGAATGAAGGATCAGGGGGAAAAGAAGCAGAGGAAGACCAAGAGCCTGCTTCTTCAAAGACATGTTGTAAGACTACAATCTTACTTCCTACACAGACCCGAAGAGAGCGGCAAACGATCGAAGAGGTTGGCGAAAACGACAAGGCCCAGCCTTTTTAGATGCCGACGATGAAATAAATAAGCCGTTCGCGTGGAAAATAATATTATTTGATCGTCTATATTGACAAATATTTTCGGCAATGAAAAGTAAAAACAATAATTGGTACGAAAATAAAAATACGGTACGAGTTAAGAGACCAAAAGTAAAATATTCGTCGCGTAAAAAAATTTAAATTTCAACCTTTTTTTTTTCTTTCCTAAACTTATATACACTCGTTAAATAAATAACACGTATTAATAATAATAGGTCTTGTGTAACGTTTCCAAAAACCAGACGCGGCGCGTTATACGCACGGACATAATAAAACTGGATTCAATAAAAAAATATGAACGCAATAAAAAATCGAAACTTTTTCATTTTTTATGTTCCACATAATATAATACACACAATATAATGTGTAACGGAAAATAGAACGCGGAATAAAACTCACACACGACACACGTATTATTGTATTGCGTCTTGTGCACGTCATGCGTTTAGGTATACGTGTATTTATAATAGGAATAATGCGCAAGTGCGCGGGTAAAAGTTTCAAAATTCCTCTATTAAAATACATTTAATCTCCGGATCGTGCACCTGCTCCGGTCGGTGATTAAATCATTTTTATGTTTAACCCATAAACCTTTTACTATAATCCACGCGCTTTGTCATATTATTATTATATACGTATGAGCCGTGACACACGTTTATCCGTATGATTTCCACGCTCGGCATATTATTATTATAACGAAACAGAATTTAATGTTTCAATATAATATACGCATATTATATTATGGTGTGGAGCTATAACCACAATTCTCCGCCGAGCGTTTACATTCTCCTCTTCCTCGCAGGATATTCTCTGTGTTGTCTATATATATATATATATATATATACAAAATACGATATTCTTGTGTGTGTGTACATTATTATATGCAATGGCACAATTTCAAAATTTGAGCTCGGGAACAAAATTTTCAATGAAACTAAAAAAAAATATTTTCGGAGTTGTCATGTGATATTTAAGTGTAGATTACGCTTATAACAGAATTTTCTGATGTAGATCCAATTGGTTTTGTGAAATCGCTGTCTAATTTCGGAAATTTGCCATCTCTTAATTTTTGTTTCGTTATAATTTTAATTTTATTTATGAGAATTTCATTATCGTTTTTATTTTTGTTTTTTTTTCCACGTTTTTGATGCTCAACTCATAGGTTTTACTCATTTTAACTTACAACATATATAATTAATAATAAATTGTAGACAAAAGTTTCACAAAATTTAAGTAAGTTTTTGAATTTAAAAAAAAAAAAAAAAATAGTAAATTTTTTTTAAAAATTGTCTATAATAGTACATTGACACATTGTTTCACTTCGGGCCCCCTAAGCGACCGTACCCTCTGATCCCTCTTAGTTACGCCACTGATTATATGCAAATCGTAACGTATAATCGAACGTTAATAGTGTTCGACAGTGGCGTGCGCAGGAATTTTGTATAAGTGCGGGCGATAGGATATCATAAACCTGCAGAACAACGAAAACGTATTATATTTTATTCTTTAATAAAACAAAAAATAAAATAAAAATTCGTCCTTTATTAATTAATTTCACGATATTTAACAAGTATTTATTAATATTTGCCATTAATATTACGAATTAGGCGTGATTTAACGAAATTATTATTATATATTTGTATTCGAAAAAAAATTATAAAACGTCGAGCCGTTATACGTTTAACCGTGATGAAAAATAAGAATTTGTCTTAACTCTACTTATTAATTAAAACATTAAATTAAACGATTTAACTGACAATTATCGAACGTCGATAATACTGTTTATTATAATTTACTCCTGTAACAGAACACAACAAAAAATTGCACCGATTTTCCGATTAAACCACCAACAACCACGGTTAGAGTGTAATAATTGTGCGCAATGCCTTTGCAGGTATCACGTAATATTAGTTATCATCACAACATTAATACAACAAGTAGATAAGTACGTAAAAACTACATATCATGTTGATGAATTGGAATTTAAAGTCATGTTTAAATTATAAAAAAAAGCATATTTGGGGTCATAACCTCCATCATCCCGCTGCTCGCACGCCACTGTAGGCGTTCGGATAAAATTCGGTTAGAAATTTCATTTGTTTGAAAAGTTCTTTTTCGAATTAAATCGATAACCACTAGTTTTCGCATATTTTATTATAAAAATAAAAATAAAAATTTATAGAATATTTGACGTTAAACGAATATCGTTCAATACTTGAATTGCATACGATTATCGGTAAAAAATCTAAAACATTATATTACCGTTCAAAGTTTATTCTAATCGCTGATCGTACGATAACACGCGTATAATATTTGGTGTTGTATCGTTTGTACTATTCAAACAGTGTTAACACAACAAAAACCGTGTAAAACGTTAGAAGCGGTCTTGTCTGATTTTTTGCTTATTGTTAATTGACTTTCGACTGATTAATTATTATTTTTTCAAATCCTTTTGGCTTTTAAATTTAACAAAAAAATTTGTATACGTATATGAATAATTTTTAAATTTACTTGTAGCTTAGAACTACGTGTTAAAAAATTAACGTATCATATCGGTTAGATAAAAAAAAATCAGCTATCTTCACCAGACGGTAATTTATGAGTAATAATCGTATGAATTATACGTGGCTATTATTTTTACCCTTTTAGGAAATTTTTTTTGCAAAATGGCGCACGCGGTAATTCAGTTAAAAATTATTTCATTAAGAGTGATGGTAGAAGAATAATAGAAACGCTCACTGTTTCCGCTTTACCTTTCGGACACTAATAATTAAATTAACCGCCAAGTCGTAGCGTTATATATATAATAATAATAATAATAATAAGAGACAAGTGAAATTTTCAAACGCGTTTTTTTGTTCACCGTTTTATTGTTTTTTTTTTTAGTTTTTTGTAAAATAAATTTCTATATATTATATACAAAAAGAATAAAAAAAAACGTTATTTAGCCGATTACGTATAGCATTTTAATAATATTATATATATATATACATAGATTTTATCGTCAGATACGCCGTAATGGTATATCAAATAATAATGACGCGTAATGTCGATTCGAAACGTATCATTATACGAATTATCGTGTAAACGGAAAGAGTTAAAAATTATCTTTGGTGAAATAATATTACGACACTTGTAATCTATATATTATTATGTAGCAATTATTATTTGTGTAAAGGCCGAACATGGGCAGATGGTACGTAATGTATAAAAACTGGATAAAAAAACCTATTATACCCATAACAGCTATAATCGTCGAACCGTCGTATTTTTCGTTTTCTTTATAGAATATTTCACTCTTGAACGCGGACACCGACGTTTGCTTTTTTTTTTTTTTTATCTTGTGGTCACTTTGGCGTACACAAATAAAATATTTAAAACTCACACTTGAAAATCGTAAATCATAAAAATACCACACAAAATTATTTCACATAAAACATGCATAAAATACATTCTTCCAGCTATTGTTGTACACATTTTTTTTTTTTTTTAGTTATAATTTTAAAAATATATGAATTTTGCAATTAGGTACATACAAATAGTATCATAAAAATACAAATACAAATATTATGAGACAAGTACTATTAAATGGCAATTTATAATGTATGGTATACCATTTAAAAAACCAACCATGATATTATATAGTCCTCTAAAATTTTTAGATTTCTTTTGTCAAAATGAAACAATTTTCTGATTTCTTCCGTCCAAATGAAACTATTTTTTATTATTATTATTTTTTTTTTTTTTGATAATGATCAGTTTCTAACTGCCGCTAAAATATTTCACGACTAGTTTTTTTAACGTATTTCTTTTATATTTAAACAAAAAAAAATGTATTATTTGTTTAATTCATATCCAATAGTTTAGTGTTATTGTTATAATTTTTGCGGGTCCTTTACTAAACTTTAATAACGATTTTTTGTTTAATAAGTAATATCAGTAGCCTGCTATTAATGTCAGTGTTTGGGGTATTTAAAATTTTATTGAATGAAATACTGTCTTATATATATATATATATATATATATATATATATATATATGTGTGTGTGTGTGGGTATTATGTATATTTTTTGTAGGTACTTAATAAAATATACAGTAATTAATTATATTGTGTTTAATAAGTTGATATTCAATAATTAATATTCTCTACAATTTACCCTTATATTGCAATTTTAAATAACAGTTTTTTCAATGTTTGAGTTAAAGAAAATTTTTTTGTTGGTTTTCAGAGCAATTTTTTTTTTATGTTAATTAGAAAGCATTAACTGCCGACTAAATCGAGTTAATTTTTTTTTTTTAAGTAAATCGATAATTCAAACAATGTAAATGATTTTTAATTCAACTTATTTAGGGTCAGGTACGTAATATAATATACGTATATTGGATTAATCTAATTAATGTAATGAGTAGTGAATACAATTATTTTGACTTGCCCAGCTCTGCTGTGTGTACATATAACGTATTAAACTCGTTAGAATACTTTGTGAATACACCGTTGTCATATTTAATTACATATTTACAATATGTATAATATATGTATATGTACATTATACCTACGCGCACTGTCGAGTAGTAAATTAAACAATAAACCTGTATGTATAATATATCAGTTATATAAGTTATATTATGTAATATAATTATATTTTTATAGATGTGAAAACAGAATGTAATTTCATAACTTAATAATTTTATAAAGACGTTATATTAGTGCATAGTGTGTAATAGTGCAGCGACGGATTTTAGTAAATATCAATTATTATATTACATAATATAATATACACGACACAGAGCAGTGGCCTAGCGAGGATATTATTTCGTGGTGTGGGAGACGGTCGTATATTAAAAACGTATCACGTGTATATATACTTATTAAGATTCTATACGAATTTGACATTCTTAAGTCTTGGCCATATCTCTCAAAATAATTTCAAATTTGTAGCCATATTCAGTACAGTAAAGAATACTTTTGAAAACTATAGAATATTACTCAATTTAATTGTTCATAAAAGTATTCAATTTACACTACACAAAAACCTAATTTAGAGTATTTAAATGCACCAATCTGATACTTTAGGATAGCATTTAGAATTTCGACTAACTACTTATTTTTTACATTGTCTTTTATTATATAACTGCATGAGTTATACCTGTATCGAATAATCGAATAAAAGTATATTGTACGCTAATTAGATCCTGCACAGCGATAATAGCAAGTTTCGTATTTTTAAGTGGCAGTCAACGTGTTAAAATATATATAAATATAAAAAATTTGACGTCAAACACGATAGACACAAATGATATTTCATATATTTGAAATATTTTTACATTATCGAATACAAAACCATTTGCACGAATAAACGTTTCTATAAAATATAACAATTTACAATAAGTTTGTACGCGAAAATACGGCGTGACTATTTTGAGCGAAAATTTCTCAATAATACGGCCGTCGTATACGTAGTTGCGAACCGTTAACAGTACGAACGTTTTAGTTATCATTACTTTTTGCAAGACAACTTTAACGGTACAAAAAAAAAGAAAGAACACGAATTTTTTCCGCGTCCTTCCGTTAATTACAGACGAAATACCGTTCCTCTTCGATTATGTCGTCGTCCGAATCGAAAAGACTGCCTTCGTCAAAAGCGTCGAAATCGCTGGCCGTGTCGACGAAATCGGGGACAATTTTCTGCGCACGGATCGGTGGCCACTGTTTCAGTGCACAGACCGGTGGCCGCTTGTTCCTCGCACACACCCGTGGCCATCGAAAGCGCCATGTCCGTCGGACTATACAACGGCTTCGCCTCGGCGTTCGGTACGTTGCCGGGCCACGACCACGACGGGCCTGCGGACGACGGCCACTGACCCACCGCGGCCGGTGCGTGCTCTGAGACGTTCTCGTACGACACCGCGAAATCATTTGGACACTGGTCGACGTTCGGTGCGTTGCCGGGCCACGACCACGACGGCCACTGACCCACCGCGGCCGGCGCGTGCTCCGAGACGTTCTCGTACGAGACCGCAAAATCGTTTGGACACTGGTCGACGTTCGGTGCGTTGCCGGGCCACGACCACCACGGCAACTGACCCGAGACGGCCGTGGTGCAGTCCGACTCAGTGACGTCCATAGGGCATTCTCCCGGGCACCGACAGTTCGTCGGGCAAGGCCACGGGCATCGCGGACCGTCGAACGGACACCGCGGATCCGTCGCGTCCGTATCCGTGACGTCCGTCGGGCACCCTCCCGGACACTGGCAGTCCGACAAACAATAGTTGGGCCGCGAACACCACCACGGATCGGCGAACTGCTGATCCACACATTTGTTACTCCAGAACACCGGTGTACTATTGGAAATCAAAACGCGTGAAGTCATAACAGCGTAATGTTAATAATAGTCGAATTGCAGACGTTTACGGTGATCTCTCGTAACAGTGTCGCAATTATTGCAGTTAAACTTTTTCTCCTTTTTTAAAATCATAATATTTCGTATGGAATTACTTAAGATTCTAAAAATAAAGACGCTCTAGCACTCATGGAAAAAACTATTGAAACATAAATTTAAGAAACAAGAAAACAACGTTTTTAAGAAGATGGCGAGACGCGGGTGTTGTGTGTGTGTGTCGTTTCGGACGGAAATTGTGTTTAAAACCGATTCTGTGCCTCGCTTGTAGGTTATTTTAATTTGTCACAGATTACGTCGAATAAAGTCTGTATATCAATTGTATTTTATAACACGATTCGCTACCGAAAGGTGTGATCGAAACTTAAAGAACTGACCACTATAATTTTCCGTGCGTTTTTCTTTAAAGAAAAATTTATGTTGTAATTATGGCCGTTTTGAGTATAAAAAAGTATAATAAAATGTCTTACTGGTCATCAGCAAAAACGTTTTGAATCTTACGTGCGTTACAGTATCTTATCTCTCTATTATCAGCCCAAAGAGTAGACGGTTAGCAAAACGTAGTGTATTATTATATCATATTGTGCGCCACAAAATTTAAGACGCTATAATTTCGGTCGCTTCTGGGACCGTAAAATTTGTTCGCGGCACTGTCGATTACGATTTACTGTGACTTACTCGAACATAATTTTCTGTTGTTTGTTCTTCGACGATACGTTCACCCACAATCGGTATATAACTTATCAGACAATGATAGTTGATACTCGTTGACAAGCTTCAACTGGCGTCGCAATATCGTATTCACCTTGATAAGTCAAACAGTAAATGAATCTTCAAATTAAACGAAAATTATTTTAACGTTAATTGACTTGATTTCACGTCTGATCAGTTTTCATCTCGAAATGTTTGTTCCACGTTCGTGTATCTCGCGTTATAAATAAAAATTTCTAGGGTAACACGCATTGTTTTTTCAAACAAACATAAACGTTTTTATATCAGTTGTAAACAAAAATAAAATATAAATAGTTATTTAATTTGGACAAAAAAAAATATATATCGAAAGCACTATACTGGTATATAGTGAACACACTTTATGATTTAATGGTACTAGTCACCGAATTAACTCAACCCGGTTACTTAATTATTCAATGAAGATACTATTAGCGATAAATTGCCAATTTATTATTATTATTTTTTTATATTCGACAATTACAATAAATTTATAATAATAAAATTATGTTATAGTAAAATCAAGTTATATTATATAAAAAGATATTAATTTTAATATGAACAATATATTTGAATAAATTTAGATGAATTAAATTGCAATCTACAATAATATACTTTTTAATTCGTTAGAAGAATTTGTCAATTTATCAATAATAAAATCGTAGTCCCATTCATAAAACAATATTAGCTTCACATTTCAGTA
Source organism: Slavum lentiscoides (assembly GCA_032441835.1). Taxonomy (NCBI): domain Eukaryota; kingdom Metazoa; phylum Arthropoda; class Insecta; order Hemiptera; family Aphididae; genus Slavum; species Slavum lentiscoides. The sequence continues at coordinate 30,817,052 of CM063706.1, forward strand.
ATATTAACGCTTCAAGAAGATCTTGGCCCATAAGTGATTTTAAACGACTTTAAATAGTATAATATTTAATCAATTAAATTAATATTTAGAAGGCACTCTTTGCCGGGGCCCACCGTGCGATTGCTCGTCAATATCATGGGCCAGTCCGACCCTGCACTAGACCGGTTAAAATGCGCGTTTCTTCGCATGACACGGTTTTGCTTTTGGTGGCGTTAATCAATTGCAATAAACTATTTTTAATTTCGGTTATATAGGTCGCAAAAAAAAAAATCGTTGATGTACGATAATGCGTACAAAACAAAATCGATCAATTGTTCGATCTCCATTAATAATTATTATAACAACATGGTTTTGTTTTATTTCTTTCTACATATTTTGAAATTTTTGTCATTGGGCCCCATTATAGGCTGGGCCCGTGTGTTTGACGGTTATTTCGGCACTGCAAATAGCACACGTATTTAAAGGATGGAAATGAAAACCGAAATTAAAGACCCGCGGTCGGTAGAGTTTTTCCGCCGTTTTTTCGGTCTTTTATTATAATTCATAGCGATCCTGGTCGCTGAAGTTAATAAGCATTTTTATTTTTGGCAGTCGATTAAAAAAAAAAAAACAGAAATTGATCTAACCCGTCAGGTCCTGTATCTTGGACTTTGACGGTCCGATTTCGGTCTTCTTTTAGTCGATTAAAAAAAAAAACGGTCCAATCCGGTCCGGTTTCATTACAGAGGCGCATATAAAGGGGTAGGACGATAGGTGGATCGCCTCAATAAAATTTTAGTGGTGATATCTTCTACGAATACATATAGACACTAAAATATTATAATTTTTTTTTTTAAATGAACATTGATATATATATATAAAAAAACTATTGACTTTTTTTTTTAGGTTGAGGACGGCTAGTATACCGACACGATTTTTAAATAGCCCCGCCCTCGATTGCGCACCAGAAACGCCACTGTTTATTTATTTTATCTGTCCGGGTCCGGTCCGGATGTTAAAATTTATCGGTCCGTTCCCGTCCGTATAAAAAAAAATTAACCGGCCTTACGCAGTGCTGTATATACCGTGGCTAAATATAAAAATATTAAAAGTAGAGAATTTATTATTATTATTATTATTGTACGTCTTATTCGGATTGTCTAGACAACTACTCGTATATACGTATATTATAGTCGGTATAAAGCCAAAGCGAACCGAATCCACGTATTTGTGGGCAATATAAAAAAAAAATAAAAAAAAAATACTATGTGTTATAGGCGTATACGTATTATTGTATATGTGGACGCGATAATCCGAACGAGGATTTCACACTATATATTATTATTTCTACTACTACACGAGTAATATAAATACAGGTACACCTTTTGTGTGTGTATTATACACTTATATATATATAATAATCCCGTGCACAAATATTTGATTTACACGCGCGGAGGAGACGCTCGGTGTCGGCATTATTATTATTATTATTATAAATAATATATAGTTTGGTGTTTTCGGGGTAAAACAACACCATCGCGTTATAATAATAATAATAATGATATTGTATAATATACGATTTAATATACACCCTCGTGTGTACGATATAACCGCGGCTGCTCGGCACGCATCCATCGCGTGATTACACCATCTCAGTGTGTACGTATAACCGAAAATCTTACCGTGGTGGTGTCAGCAGGCCCGGCTTCAGATACGATCGACCCGTAGCGACGGAACGGGGCGTCAAAATCAGAAAGGCGCGAGAGTAGGCGGCCCAAGACGGAACGGGGGAAATGTTTTTTTTTTAAAGACCAGTTTTCTCCTTTGACAATAATATATCCGTACGAATAACGCGTAAATAAATAAAATTAACATTTCGATGGAGTTTAACGCGGGTTTTCTGCGTTACCGAAAGATTCGGTTCCCTGCAAACATACCGAGTACTGCTTCAGAAACGAGCCGACGATTTATGAACGTTAAAAAAAAAACGCCACGAAAATCGAAATTTTCAACGATTCGCTCGTCGACACCGCCCGTTATCGGAACTCGCAAGAAACAATTGAAATTTCTTTGCGATTTAACAAAAATCATAAATTACCCCCCGTGTTTAAACAGCTCCGACGTTTAATATAACTGCTATAAACAGTCTAAAATTGTAAGAAATTTCAACACCCTATAGGACCATTATTTCGGCAGTTTAATTCGCTATTAAGAAAACGGATTTTCTTTCAATTTCCGTGTTGTTTCGAATTACGCATAATATACACAATTCTCTACCGGGACGTCGTGAGCCGGACTGCACGACGAGATTAATATTCTTTCTGTTTGAAACTAAACCTTCAACAGCTTCGTTCCAGTGTCGCAACCAGAATTTTTTCAATGATGGGGGGTACTCAATACTTGTTTAAACATAGACGTTTTAACTTAAGAAAAAAAAAAAGCTGAAAATATACATCAATGTTGATTATGAATTACAATTACACGTGTAATTTGTTTTCTCTCGTGTCAGGCAACACGTATATTTATAATAAATCATTTAATAGAATACAACGAAACTAGAATGAATAATTAAATAGATAACGTAAAAAATAAATACGTAAAACGGTAAAGTATATTATATTAAGAATTGAGCCGTATCCACCGCCTTCTGGTTGCTCGTCATGCGCCCATGGGCCTTGTCCTGTCGGGCTTACGAGTAAGTGTGACGTTGTCTTGTCTATCTTGTCCGCATCATTTATTTTGATCTCCGTATCCTCGATTTCGCATATTTTCTTTTCATCGTCCTGCTCCGACACGCAATGTGTTCAGTGTCCAGGACCCAAGTGTCCTCCGCATCGGGTCAATCCGAATTTTGGCCACGATGTGCAGGTGCACGGCATAAACCTCGACGCGTTGCGTCCTATCAACAGTCTTTTTACCGGCTAATTCATCCGAATCCAGGCACGTACGATGTATAATATTATTTAATTTTCGTTTCGAGTCTCATTTGATCGAAACCGTATCGTACGAAAACGTTTATTAAACGTTGAACTCGCATTGGGTTGAACTCGCCACTGGTACGCCTCTGACTCGCTCGTAATCCAAAAGGAACGTAAGCGTATATTATACATTCGATGGTACTGAAAATTCGGACTGCTAAGAATCGATTGAGATTTTTGCACAAAAATATCGATAGGTACCCATCCCCGGGCCTAGGTGACCTAACCGCTATTACGCGCGCGTTCATCTGCTGCGTATCGGTACTATAGCTCGTCTTCGTCCTCCGGGCATTGCCGTATAATATAATAACGTCGCGTGTACCACCGACCGCCCGGCACGTCATGCGCGCCCGAGCCGAGAGGTAATTTGGCGCCCGAGCCGGGTGTCGATACGTACTCGTATTTATATGTAATTAGGGAAAGGTGTTTGGATTTTTTTAGTTTTTATTTGATCTCCTGCGAAGTTCCCCTCCGGCTGTTGGATCGTGTCGAGCGGGTACCGAAAAAAATCAAAAAAAAAAATAATAATAATAATAAAGAAACGCGTGTATGATGCCAGCGTACGCTTTATAATCTCTCTGTCCGTCTCTGTCGTATTTCTGTTTACAAAATATTTATATCCGTCATTATATACCGGTTATCGCGATCTCGTGTGTGTGTGTGTATGTACGCCCCCGGAGGAGAGTGAAGGGGCGGTAGGGGTTCTGTTTCGTTTCGTTTATAACGCGCGCCGGTGTATTATTTGATCAGATCGGAAAATGGCCGACGACGATCAAAGAGGACGCTAAAATAAAAGACTATATATACTCCTTGTGTGGAACGCAGGCGCACGCGCACACACGTTGCGAGATATCCTTCTTTGCGCACAGCTGCCGCCACCGCCGCGGTAACACGACCGCCGGGTCACGCCCCTTATTATATTTTATTTTCTCTCTCTCTCTCTCTCTATCGTATACGTTACAGTTATAAACGCGAGACTATCGACTGCTATACGCTATGATAACATTACAACGACAATCCGTTTTTAAAACGTTTTTTTTTTTTCATCCACGTTTATTGAAAACTGCGGTCGTTCTACGTGATAAATTGTATTAATATTATGAGTCGGAAACCCCATAGCTCTTCAATATTATTTATAATATATTGCAAATATTTGCACGACGTAATATGAAAAAAAAAAAAATGTTTCTGTTCTATAGGTACCATAATCATGATATTGATACTCGTTTAAAAATCCATTCATTATTGTATTTACAATGAAAACTGTATTTGAACGAACACCTACACATTTATTAAATGTCGTATAGATCACAGTTTAAATACATTAGTAGTTTGAATTATATTAAAAATATACCTATAACATTAATTTTAATATTGTTATTGTATAAAATGTTTTGTTTGATTTTAGTAATACGCATATTACTTCGGTTTAGATTCTCTACCCTCTCGCACGGCCATAGGCGTTATGATGAGATCCGTCCCGGTATAAAATTACGTTACTTAATTTTAATTGTTAAATTTTGTTTCGATGTAAATAAATATTTTACTATTATTATTATTATTATTAATACATAATACACTGCACACATTGATCACGGTGAACGCTACAGGTTTCTAATATAATATGTATATTTTGCAGGGTATTTGCAGTATTATATAACATTGATATGAAAGCGGCAAGAACCCAACCGAGAAAATCGTATCATCTTCACACGCACACAAGTCCTGTTTTATCATATGTATATTATCCAGAAGAAATAAAAAACGTAAAACCAATTAATATCGTTAACATAAAAAAAAAAAAACAAATAGGGATTAAAATTATAGTGTACAACTTATTGTTTATTGATGATTTACATGAAATATTTTTTGAAATAAATGATACATGAAAGTTATTGTTTGTATAATACCGTGGTCGTCTTGGTTCTACAGTAGTTTCAGTCGTCCTCGGCAATATTGCAGCAGCGTTGTGCATGAGCATACGATTAACAGCAACGGCCGGAAAAAAGAAAAAAAAAACACTGTTTTTCATTACAGCTAATAAAAATTATTAATAATGTTAGGTATAAACGTATTATATTTATATGACTTTTGTAGGTCAATCTGACTCTTATTAGTGTTATTGAGTTACCTATTTCAATAGTAATCTCATACGGAAACGAAAAAATTAACAAAAAAAAAATAAAAATACGGCTTATTTTTTTCTTTTTTAATTTCAACTCAAATAAAATAACAAAATAATAAATAATAATAACGACTCAATAATTCTGCCGTCTTTAGTTTACACTATTTTTATCAAACAAGAAACCAGAAAAATCATAATTTTAATATTATAATAAAAATAAAAATATATTTTCCCGCAGCCATAAAAATATCAATAAATACGAAAAAAATTATGATTTTAAATTTAATTTAAACCTGGATTTGAAACGTAATATAAAGACGTTGTTGTGTTATATTTAATGGAATATAATTTAAAGTGGGACGAGAAAATATATATTTTATATTGTTATTTTTGGAAAATATTACTCGCAGTCCTGTGGAATGATTGTCAATTTTTCCATTTGCCGTCTTCAAATATTACGAATATTTTTGTAACTCGTTGAAAATAACTTCTACATTTCTGTAACTGTAGTTAGCGCCCGGTGTTGATTATTTATTCATAATATATATAACGTACACGAAACGATAATGATATATGATGAGCGGGGACTGGAACCTTAATCGTTTTTTTCGGTTCTGGTTTTGGTTCGGTTCTTGAAAAAAATAAAATTTCGGTTCCGTGCCATGAAAATTGTGAATTTCGGTTTCGGTCCCGGTTCCGGTTAATACCGATACTACTAACCTGTACTTCAAAATATCGAAATTACGAGTAAAAAGTGATAATATATTAATTTATATTTATAATGTGGAGTAATTATATAATTACGGATTTAATCATTTTTTTATCATCTCAATTTTTTGTTCAGTGTGGTTTTTTCACTTTCAGCATACAAGTATACCCAGTATAAGTAGCCCGTCTAATCATTTAAAGTTCATACATTTTTGTAATTTTTTTTTTTTTGGGAAGTTTATTAGAAATTTATTGAACTCTTACATAATCTCTTGTGATAAAATATATAAGTGATATAATATAAAAACCCGTATTTCCAAATATCGGTTTTGGAAAAAAAAATTACGGTTACGGTTAGGTTTCGGTTCCAACATTTTCAAAGGTTTTCGGTTCTAAATCGGTTTTTTTCGGTTCGGCCCCAGTCCCTGACGATTGATATATATATATATATATGAATAATATATCAACGAAATAATATAAAGAATGCAATGATTTTCAGCATTAGTATGCGCCGTAAATGTTTATTATACATTATATTTTGTTTAGCATTCCAGCTACTTACACGGTGCACAGCGATACATATTTTTATTTGTAGACAATTTTCATCGGGTATACGACTGCAATATATTATAATATTCTCTTCGGCCAATTTTGCAAATCAAATCAAAACGCGTTTGTTTTATAATAATAATAATAATAATCGGTTACGTTTAACACTTATAACAAATTAATTGTTTTTGTATATCACGGCGATTCGTATAAAATGCAGTTTATTATTGTACTCGGACATTATTATACGACCTCGATTTATTTCGTGGACGTTTTTTTTTTTTTTTTTCATTATTATTATTTTTCTATTCGAGACGAGTATTTTTATGTACATATTGAATTACTCGATGTTATAATTACTATTTATTGCGTTTAGATTGTTGTTGAATTATTGCCGACATAAATAACCGTGTAATAAAAACGTACGGCTGCGTGCGCGTAGGTACGTGTGCACAATAGCGAGAGAGAATAATCGTGAGGATTACCGTAGAATTTAAAGTCGCCGTGACCGCGTAACAAACAGATTCTTCGTCCTGTGTGTAATATTTTATTTTGTTCCAGGACGGTTTTCGAGGGGATATATTTCTCGAATATTTTAACGTTTATATAATGTACCTATACAAAAAAAAAAAAACGAAAAAAAAAAAACGAAAATCTTTGACGTTTTTGACGATTATTATAATATGCGGTACCTATATATTAGTAATAACGGTCGTTGACGGTGTTTCAGTGTCGGGAAGCACAGCACTGTTTTCAGCGCTTTTATTTTCAACGATTCGATTCGGTCCACGCTATTATTAACCAAAATATTTGCGGTTTTTTTACACATTATTTTAACGACGAACCGCAAAATAAATAAAAATTCGTCGTTTTGTTCCATACGATGGTGAACTCTGTCCCGTTTACTGTATAACGTAGGTACACAGACACTGGTTGAAAAAATAATAATTTTAATACTGGTTTAATAAGAACTTAGAAATATTTTATTATTTGTTATCACAGCCGTTGGACAGCATGCAATTAATGTGTCGCGATTATTGCAATAATTTCTTGTCGCATTAAAAAATAATGAGTAAGGAGGAAGAAATTGTTTTATTATGTTGCTGTACAATTTGTATTGCTATATTTTGTAAACCTCCCCCCGAAATTTTATTTTGTGTACGTGCCTGGTTATATAGTGTATAAGAAATAATATTACATACCTGTACTGTATTATATATCTATAAACACTTATATATATTTTTTCTATCCTTTTTTAATTCTCCTCTTTATCTTTCTACTTCAAGTCTCATTTATACATACGATTGCCTTTTATAATATCATATATTATATATAATGTATATCATATATACATTATATATATAATATCATATATATTTATATCGTACATTCCAATTTTTTGAAAAATTTCCTACACTTAAGTATACAAAAATAGTAAACATTATATATAGGTAGACAACAATTGAATATTTGACAGAAAAACGAAAAACTACGGCCGTAACACTACTTTTTACAATTTTAATAAAGTGTATTCTTGTGCAAATTTTCAACTGATAACAGTAAACTTACTTTTTAAACGAATTTGTGACATCACAAATACATTCTTTTTGCCGATTTTTATCAATTTTACTAAACTACAAAGTATATTAATTACTTTTTTTTTTGGATTAATTATTAACCCAACTAGTTTAAAATAAAAAATAACTCGTTCAACCCTGTTTATTAACAAGGTACAGCTATAATAATATTGTTAACCGTTTTCGAAAAGAAAAAAATTATAAGCAATGGTTTGTAGAGCAAATTTTTATTTCATTTTTTTTTTTATTTATTATGTTTATCCATGTAATATTTTTTTCCTGTAAAAATGTAAAAAAAAACAGATGAAATGCTTCATAACATCGATATCAGAATACGAATCATTAATGATTTGAACAATAACACACATATTTTTATTTTTATTAATCTTTTAAAAATAAATATATTGGAAAATTTCATTTTTCTTATACATATTTAAAAAAAATACTAATTCTAGGGCTTTCTAAATTCGTCCATAATGTTGCTATTACGATGATTACATTTCCATTGATCCACTATATATTTGTCTACACTTCAAATCTAAAGGAATCCTATCGATTATCATATATAGATGATATTAAATTTTTTCAAATTTATTTCCTTATATAAAAATATCAAACGTACTTCGTATAATCGCAAACGAATCACTATTTCAACACATAATTCCAATCGATATCTGCAGCTTGGATCGGCATCAACGACATTCCATTTTACTTCTTCAGTATCGGTAGAAAATAATAATAATTATTTCGTCGGCTGTTACATTCTAATATACAAATACAGTCTTACAGAAATTACATTTAAGTATATATTATTTAATTTTAATTTTTTTTTATTTTTTGAATAATAATAATAATTACGAAAAATACCGGTAATGACGAACTTTTTTAGAAAAAGTGTCAAATTTGCCGATTAAATATTTTAAAAAATCGTGAATGAGGGGATAGACACCCCGCGCCACGTCTTCCTCGAGGATGGCCCTGATAAATAGCCAACCGTTACATATTGTATACTATATTATAATATATGGAAAGAAAACACGGCGACCTGTTGCAGATGGTCATTTGGTCGAGACGGGACGAGCGCGTAAAAAAGAGAAAAAAAATCTTCGTCCTCCAATGAATAACCGATATGGACTCGCCCAAATGGGATTTAAATATTATTTAAACATTATTATCCGTATCATATACTTGGCGTATATCGAGTTAATCGACAAGCTGTCGACCGCGAGTGTCGTGTCATGAACTCCAAAATACATATACACACACACACGTGTGTATAAGAGAAATTGAGATGTTATCGACGAAGACACGTTCATATTCATATTATCATAAGATTATATACGCCAACGATGAGATATTATTATGAGAGACACCGATTGATGTTTGATTTATAAGTAAGTGTGCTATTATACCGGTAGAAACGTTATCGTATACGTTTATATTATATATTATTACTTACCGTACGTTTGTATGTTGTATACACACATTAAGTGAAAAAAAAAATGACTAGTTTATTTAACTACATATTAAACAGCCGTAAGTAGATACACCGTTATATAAGACAAGTGCAGTTTTTTGATTTAAAAAAAAAATAGTATTCCAGAAAAAACGTTAAAACTGTGTTAAACTCTATGTAAAATATGACTTGGATGGTAAATTAAAATTGCATCTTTATAAAACCTAAAATTGTCTAGAAGGCGCAGATTCTGTGCACATATACCAGTTTTTTTTTTTATTAACTTACGTACCGAGAAAAAATTTACTGTAGAAAGTTTCCTGGAAAAATGAAAACATGACTGCAGTCAAGATTTAATGAACACGTACTACGTTGTGTGTGTGTCAAATGGATATTTTGAATAAAATTGTTAACGCTTCAGACACATTTTATTATTATTTTTTTTTTTATAAATATATAAGGAATAATGTCCTTTTACATAATATGTTATTGTGATATAGATAAATATATTATAATAATATAAAAATTACATCGTAAAGTTTTTAACTTATGTATAACAAAAATAACTAAAATATGTACGTAAATATAAAGTGATTTTAAACAATATTAAGTATAATCAAAACTGTAAATATTACCTGCATTCATTAAAAGATAAACAGGAGAATTTAAAATATAATTTTTGTTAGAGGAAATTGGGTAAAATGGCAAAGTGTATATATAGTATTAAGGTTATTTATTCTAAAATGAATTAAGGAGAGCATTTCAGGACAGTCAATAATACCGGACAGCAATTTGTGCAAATATTTCGAGAGCAGAAGTAAGCACCTGTCATTAAGTGGAGTAAGATTGAGAAACTTTAAAACGTTATCGTATAAACTGTAGGGTGGTCTATGGATATTAAATTTGAAAGAAATAAATCGTAAAAAGTTATTTTGAACTGATTCTAACATATTATTTTGTTAACCTAACCAGACTAAGTATTCTAAGTTAGAACGGACTAGAGAGCAATAAAGTTTTCTTATGGGAAAAGGGTCTGAAAAGGCACCACAAGTACGTTTAATGAAGCCTACATTGCGCATAGCTTTATTTTTTTATAAATTCTGTACGTAAGGAAAAATTTAATTTGTAATCAAAAATTATTCCCAGATCTTTAAAATCAGAGACAGTTATTCTATTTTAGAGTCAGAAATGTAATACCTATTGAACATGAATTGGATTTTTTATTCAGTGAAAGTGCATAAACTCACATTTATTGATATTTAAAAACAATTGATTTAAATTACACCATGTTTGCAAGTTATCAATATCGGATTGTAAATTTATCGCGTCTTGTTCCGTATTTTTGATTTTTACTAAAAATCGAAAAAATAGAAAAACACTTGTTTGTAATGTGTAGGCTTATCGCTATAAATTACAGACACACAGGACTTTGAGAGACGGATTTTTCGCTCTCGCTATTAAATAAATTTTGAAAGACTCAAAGACCACTCCTTTTAATACAGTTTCCTTATAAAATCAATATTATCATAATAAACGTATTAATGTACAACATTAACAAATATATTTTTTTAATACAATATAATTAATTATAGAATTATATAGTTTTCTTTAGAGAATCAATTGATATTCGTCTTTCTTCTGTTGCGTGCACGGCGTCTTCATTTATTCTACTTTCTGTGCAGCTTATTCTGCGTATCTTTCTCGATAACGCCAAAACGTATCACATCTTTCTCTTTATCATCCGGTGCGTTACATCCATATAATGCCTACTCTCCACATGTAAGTAAATAAATATACGCATAGGTTAGAGTACTGGATTATTATCCGGTTTTGAGATAAACATAACCGAGTTGAAATTTATCTGGATAAAATTTAAGATAACCGATTTTCATCCAGATCAAGTATCACGTTCTCGGGTCCGAAATTTTTCGTCTCAGGTCGATAAAGCGTTGACAATTTTTTTTTAAAAATATCATCCTATTACAATGTTGTCTAAACGAATTCAATATAACGCGTATTGTGTGTAGGCGCTGTTTATCGTTTCCAGATATAATATACGCCGTACGCATATATGTATGTTATAAAGTCGACAGGCTTTTTGCATACATTAAAATTCATTACGTGTCCGTTGCGTTTTATTATTATACAATAATATGATCACGATCGACTAGTCGTGATAATCGATATGTATCAAACACATTATTCGTATATATACATCATGCCCCTGTATGTATATATATATATATATATAAATATACTTGCGGTGCATTATGTTATGTGCACACTTAACTGGATACGAACGGGATACTTTACGCGGTATAAAAATCGAGGGAGTGAGACAAAAAAAAAATAAGACGTCATGACGTGTCGTATTAAAATGTAAAACAGTTTCACGCTAATGGATTTCACGGATAACGCGTATAGACGCCCGTGCTGCAGCGTTCAAAGAAATATTCGAAAAAATGTTTGAAATAATATTTTATTAGGCATATTATGTTTTTTTTTTTACAACCGCTCCTCTATTTCCACACTGCGCGTATACGCTCTCGCGTCGAATATTTACACGTATAAATTACGTACGCGGAATTAAAATATTACGTAATATATTAATAACAACGATATCGGATCTCGTATAACGGCTAGAGATCGGAGTTTATAGCGCTATAACTCACTGAAATACGACCGGCAAAAAAAAATCTTTAAAAAAACGCACTGAAACGAGTGAAAATAGTAGACAAAAAAAAATGTGTTCGATTTATGTTAATTTGTATTAAAGGTCACCGCGTGCATTGCCGGGATATCGCGATAATTCAATACGGAAAAACAGATCACGGTATATTTATTGAAATTGCAATGCCGGGTATTTTGCTCCGCTCGTTCTTAAAGTCACGAGATTTACGAAAAAACACAAAATAATTTTCGAATTCAATGCGTAACAGCACAAAAAAAAAAAAAAGCACCAAAACCGGGAAAATGGTACTGAAAATCTAAAAGACATGATGAAATGCGTAAAAATATGCAGTATTTACGAAATTTTATACTTGGAATACTTTGTGCACGAAAACAAATCTTATAGATTAGCAGAAGAAGAAGAATATGAATCGATGTACAATGCAACTTTTGAAAAAGTTCGGAAAACAATAAATAATTTAAAAACATATTTTAGAAATAAAGAAGATGAAAACGGATGGATATCAATGGTAGCCAATTTGCAAGGCCATTGTGAAGAACAGAAAATGTTTACACAAATACAAAAGATAACAGATTTTTTTTTTAATTGTACATAAATACATATACACATAGGCGTGCGCACAGGGTGTGCCGGGTGTGTCGTGGCACACCCCGTGGCCCGTGGCTTTTTGTACAACTTTCATTCATTCGGGGACTTTGTTTGAATTTTAAGCTATAAATAATAAAAATTAGAGAAAATAAATTAGGCGCTCTAGCAAAATTTTTTAATATTCTAATGTAGGTTACTAACCACTAGGTATATAGGTATATACTATATTGTAAAAATATATCTAAATGTTGTGAAGCACAACATTTAATCAATACGTTTTTATGAATTGATATTTTGCATTAAATTTATCCTTTTTTTAGGTTGAGAGTTAGGTTAGATTTGCTTAGGCTCATATAAGGGAAAGTGGCCCAATTTTCTTCATGGCACACCCCATACAAAATTCCTGCGCACGCCTATGCATATACATATATATATAATAAATAATAAATTAAAATTAATATAAATCGTATTCTAATAAACAGTTAATGCATTAGAGTACGGTAAATAATAATCAATTGTTTACAAATTATAATAAATACATTAAATCTATCGATTAAATAATAAGACCAATTTTAATGTGTATAATTATGTGTTTATGTATAACCAATTCTCTATAGCGCCTCCCTATAATGGACATTTTGTAATTCCTCACAAATGTCCACTATATAGAGATTTCGCTGTACTACCTGTTATTTTCATCTGTATTAACCGATGACATTATTAAATGCTATAGAATACGAGATCTCGTTATAAAACACTCATATATTTATATATATATATATATATATATACCGGCACGGATATCTGATAAACGCAAAGACATTTATTCTTTTCGATATTTTAATGTGATTTTTTTTTTACATTTAGAGTGAAACTCGAAGGAAGTATTGTTTTTATAATTATGTATTTTTTATGTAGCAGGAGTTTGAACTTTTATTCCGTTTTCTCTACAATTTTCTTAAACGCGACGAAAAATTACTGGAAAATTTTCATCGAATTGCAAAGAAAACTGAAAGCGAAAATGTCAACGTACCCCTTTACGGATAGACGCGATTTCGGTATTTAAAGTATGAAAACCAATAAAAAATATTAGCGTATAATCTACAAACGTTATAATTTTAAAAAATCGTTTGACATAATTTTTTTTTCTTCAATTTTCGATTTTTGAATTTCCGAAAACTACAAAGATAAAAAAATAAAGGACTACAGATTTTCGCACAAAACCGTTTCTAACAAACTCTAACAACGCCCGATCAAAAAAAAATCAACAGCATCCGTGGTCCAATACCTCTTTACATCTTCAAATATTCGCTATACTTTTGTGTTATAACAAACACATTTTTTTATTTAATTTTATGTACAAAAAGAGAAAAATCGAAATAATTATTAATATCAATATAGTCCCGTTTTGTAAATACATATTTATTTATTTTTTTAATTTCGGTGCATAAAAATTTTAATAAGTTGTTTTATTAGTTTTTAATTAAATTTATTTAAATTCGAATATTTTAAAATAAACTAAAATGTTATTACACCACTGTTGAAAAAAAAACTCTTTTTAACGTTATAATATTTTGAAAAACCACGATTAAATGATATTGGGTAGGACATTTTTTTTTTATTTAATATGGCCAACAACAAATTTGTTTTCAAATAGCTTCATAACATTATTTTTTAAATTTTGCAACCAAATTAATACATATATATATTTTTTTTTAGTCTTAAATAGTTCAAAACATAAATAAATGTCGAAGGAAATAATTGTACCACCGGGTTCTAAAAATTATTACAAAAAAAAATATATATATACATAAAACAGCAGTAGTGAGATAGATATGTTATACCTTATAAAATATGTATATAAATTTGTATAAATAAAAAAATTATTTAATACGGGTATGTATGAATATTTTATGTACGTGTAAACATACAATAATGCGAAATAGTATTATAAAAGTCTAAAAAAATAAAAACCTAAGAGTTGTTGTATTAAATTTGTTTATTTACTACCGGTTTCTACAAAAAGTCATAATCAGGTATTAAGCGAAAAATGAAAATAAAACAACCAGTATTTTTTTATTTTGTTGCTGTATTTTACTTTTTCGTTTATTACCCGATGATGAATTTTAGTCGAAACCGGTAGTAAATAAACAAATTTCATATAAAAACTCATACGTATTTTTATTTTTTTTATAATACTCTTTAGCTATTTACATACACGTACACATATAAATTTATATTTTATATATATATACACACTTATTAATCACGAATATGAATTTATATTTTTATTTTTATTACTATTTTTTTTTTATTTAATCTTTTATTTATTTTATTTATTTTTATTTATACTATAATACACACACACACACACATATATACATAAATAAATTATTTATATACTATTATTATTTAAAAATTATTTGTATAAAATTTAATCATGTTTCCAATCCGTCCGAATTCATTCCTGTAATTTTACTATTTTTTGTACCAAATAGAATTATATTTTTTTATAATACATATTTCGGTTTTTTATGCATTATATAAATACCTACACCATGAGCTTCATCGATTAATCAGACATCATAATTAGGACGATATCTATTAGAGGTATTATAGTTATTATACTAGTGGATGGTGGTACATATATAGAGTCATCGATTTTTCTAATATAATATTCGGACGGAGATCTATTCGAGAAAATTTTACGTTGTCCGTGCATCGGTGTTCACCTAAATTCGAGGAGATAACTGAATAAAAACATCGTTTTCGTACAGAAAATTCGGGGAACATTTATTAGACTTTAAATACGAAATAGAGAAAACGAAATATTTTTCAAAAAGTTGTGGCGCATAATTGACAGCTTAGCATTTCGGGCAATATACGCGTATGAAGGAAATTTACAGTGTCTTCTTCAAAGAGTAATTCTACGAGTTGGAGATGAGTTTTTAGAACATTTTGAGAACACACACATTAATTGAAATTTCGTAAGAATTGCTCCTGTACAGTCCTACCCAGAACAAGTTCACTATTAGACATCAATGTTTTTTACCCTTGATATGAGAAGATTTAAAGCCGTTCTAAATGATATTTAACGAAATCCAAAATGTGTATACCGTACAATTCAGTTTGTCAACTTTTTACCAGCGATTTCGTGAAAAAAACGAATATTATCAGTTAAAATATATAGTTTTAACATTTGGAATTAATCTCGCTCCGTATGCATAATAATATCGTTTAATTACATTTAATGTAAATTTTCGATTAGAGGGAAAAAATTAGTTTACTTGCTTGGCCTTGGTTGCGGGTAAACGTTTTACATTATAAGATTTTAATAAATACCTTGTTAACAAAAATAATAATGATTACGCGGAAGTAAAATGTAGACAACTAAAAAGCTGGAATTTTTTTAAATTAATGCCAGAATTTATTGTTGCAACCGTAAAAATATTTAGCGTGTGTTACGCTGTAGATAGCAACAGAGAGGAATTATTTGCCGTAAACAAATTTTTTATTTGATTAAATACGTTTTTGTTAATTGTACACTATTGCAATTGCAATAATTAAATGCGTGGCTTAATATTTTTATTATATTAAACAAAAATGATTTGATTTTTTCCTTCTTTAAATTTAATAAAAATTTATACACGATGTAAGAACTGATTATTTTCAGTCGTATTAATAAATCGACATTTGTATAAACTATATATTAATCGATTAGAAAAAATTTCCTTTACGATTTAGGAACGACAAGAACAATATCGGGATTTTTTCATAAATTCTATTGTGGTGTTCGCTATTGAGTTTTAACACTTCACCTCCCACCACCGATTTTTTTATTTTTTTTTAATCCATAATCCAAATTTATGTGGCACGAATCTTTAAACCTTAATCCATCTCCGAGAACTTTTTTTTGTTTTTTGGACATTGATTCTATAATAAATGCATTATTATTAAAGCGCGGATTTGTATGCATTTGCATGCTGTTTTTGGTTAGTCGTGTGATATGCTAAGTACCCACATTATACGTTTTATGATGATATGTGATTAAAAATACAAATTCTATTAGCGCATATTTTTGCATATTTAGGAATATTTCGACATTCTGATATTTTAAGTGCTTATTTTACGATTTTAACTGCATATTTCATCTTTTAGTGCATATTTAGTTATTTTATAATAAAATGTAAATTTGGGTATTTTGTATTCGGTACCAATCGCGACTATCACTGTATCGATTTCACCGCATTACACGAGTTTCGACGGCCGTCAATCGTGGTACGCAAACCGGTATATTCTCATTTGAGACAAAGTATAAAATATCGCTAAAATAATTATAATCCAATGCAATTCAAATTAAGGTTTGTAAATTAATTTTTAGTTTAATTCTTGATATTTATTGATTCCTTTTTTTTTTTGCTATAGATTAAAGTTATCCATGAAAAATAAATGGTGCGCTTGATTTTTAAGTAAAATATTTTTTTTTTTTTAATTTTAGTTTATGAAGAAATAAATTTTTTTTATATATATAATTTTGAGTGCATTTTTTTATTTTTATGCATATTTGAATATTTTAGTGCATGTATTTATGCATTTTAGAACATATTTGGTTGGTTTTAGTGTATATAAATCCGCGCTCTAATTATTACCAATATATAATTACATAGTTAATAAGATAAATTCAAATTATTAACTTAACTAGGCAATCAATTTGGTGTACTCTTTACTACATCATGTATAGTATTACATATAGTACATATATTTTAAAAATGGAAAATACCAATGTATAAGGATTTTTACAAGGATTGACAATTTAAATAATGTTTTCAACCAAGTCAATTAAATATTGTACAATCTATTCATGTTTTTGTCATAAATAAAAAAATTAATATAGATAATTAAAAAAAAATACTTAAATTTGGCATATTATATCGTGATTAATTTAACTTGATTTAAAAAAAAAATCTTTTTATAAAATTAACTGGAAGCTAACGTAAAACTGTCCAAAAAATATTAACTTATGTAGTTAAAAGTCAATTAAAAAAAAAACCAACGTTTTAAATAATTTAATTTTAACTTTTAACTCGTTAACGTGTAACCTTGATTTTATTTATACATACGATATTTATACACACGAGGTGTAACGTGTAAGATATTATCGTGTTAATTTTTTTCATATCAATTACATAATTAAGTTTAAGTAAATAATCGAAATAATAATAATTCCACTAATACTAATAGTAGGAAAAAAAAACAATTTTTTTTTTATAATATATTATTCACAAATCCTGTTTTATATGTACCTACCTATATTTCCGTTTATCCCAATCAACTTTTTTTTTTTTTTTTTGTTATTTTATATGAATTTTTTTTTATTTACCGAATTAAAAATATATAATGAAAAAAAATATTTTAACACTCGTGAATAAATCAATTAAGTCACCTAAAATCTGGACATTTAATTATTTCAATAACTGAATTTAAGCTTTTTTTAACAATGCCCATACTTGATTGTTTAAATTCGATTTGCACAATATACAAGTATTAATAGCGCAAGTACATTATAATTTTTTTAATTTATTACCGGCATTAAAAACTTGTAAATAAACGCATACATTTAATGTGTTTAAATAAATATTGTGCACGATTAAAAACTATTTGTCATGAAGACAACAATCCATTCATTGCAATTCACTTACACGCAGGTACAATAATTTATCATTAGATTGTTTTGCATTTAAACCGAACAAACATTCAGACGCGTGTGTTTTAATTGACATTCAATGTCATTTGAAGCGAAAACAAACTTGACATTAAAAAAAATTGAAGGCACAAGGTTACATTGAGAATTATGTCGTTATTTATTAATAATAACAAATTCATTGATTTAATTATACCCACGGTAGTTATAATACGTAAAATATTTACTATAAATTACGACAAATTCATAATTGATAAATATGCGATTATAAATAATTACAATGTTGAAACAGTTTGTTTTTATTGAAAATATAATATTATATAACCGCTTATTGCGCGTTAGTATAATAGGCATTGCTCGCGCGGAGAATTATTATTTATTTATTACAATATTGTTTAACGAAATTTTAAATAAAAATACTTATTTTGATCATTCCAGATTTTTTTTTTTACTTTTATATAATTATAAAGTTTTATATTCTCTAGTTTTTTTAAACGATTCATTTCACACAAACTACAAATATAGTTTCACAACTGAATAACATCGTCGTTTCCTTCCACAGTTTTCACGTTCTACAATCACAGCCCATATAATTAACTAATAATTTTTATTATAATATATATTTATGACTAGCTGAATACGCCCGCGAACCGCGTCCAACTGTTTTTATTAATATAGCTGCCGTTCTGGACCCGGCGTTGTCCACATAAATGATGCTCGTGTTTAGAGACCGGATTTTTATGATTTTACACATCTTTACGGCGAGTGTGCAGCTCCTATTGGACGAGCTTTCTCGACGATACAATTTTCAATTAAAAAAAAAAAAATTAAATTTTTTAACGCATAAAAAAAATACAGATTTCAAGGCCAGAGAATATTTTGTGCAAAACATTGGGCGAGACACTATTATTTGACCCGAGTCGCGAGGTGTTGTAAATGTCACTTATAATGCGAATTACTCGTATAAAGATTAAATAACTATAAATTTGAAAATGACAATAAATCATTGCGATTCCATTAAAACAAATCTTAGCGGAGCTTCGATATAATATTTTGGGTATATAACAAAAACTGACAAAAACCCTTTTTTATGAATTGAATACCTCAAAACCTATAATTGCAATAAATAGTACAAAATGAAAAGAACGTTTTTCAACATTTTTTTCCCTTTAACACAATATAAAGTCACATATTTGACGAATATTTCAATTTTCCGTATGACCATTAGTCTCAGAATTACGAATAAATAACTGTATAACCGATTTCGACGAAATCGCGTTTTTATCTACCTAATTTTTAAGTTATATTTTCAGGCGCTTTTGAGAAAATCGAAACGATAACCGCTCTCTAAAGTACCAAGTAGACGCGATTCTCTGCCGCAAACAAACTGTGACTGTAAAGATCGGAGCAATCTTCCCGGTGGAATTTTTCGGGCACAGACAAAACCAATAGATTCGTCGCTCCGCTCAGAATCTAAAAATTGATCAGAATGAAAAAAATGTTCTTTAAGGAAGACCGTTATACCAGAGCACACATGACGGTAGATCACTGTTGGAATCTGCAAAGAGAATGTAATAAGAAAACGCATTCAAATGTTTGAAATAAAAGAAGTTTTCGGGGCGATTCAACAAAATAACTTTTTCATTTGTATAGATGTGATTTTTTCTGAAATATTTATTTTTAAATTAGTAGTGTTAAGTATGTTTTTCCCATTAATTCAAATAGTTTGTATTAACTAAACCCGACTTAAACTCAATAACGATTACCATAATTTTTAATACTTTTATATAATTATAAAGTTTTTATATTCTCTAGTTTTTTTTAAACGATTCATTTCACACAAACTACAAATATAGTTTCACAACTGTATCCTAAAATTAAACACATTGTTTTACGATACAAATGATACAATCACATTTTAATCCCAGTCACACGCGTATACATTTAATCACAATATGTTCTTATTTTTCTTCTACTAACCGCGTCCAACTGTTTTATTAATATAGCTGCCGTTCTGGACCCGGCGTTGTCCACATAAATGATGCTCGTGTTTAGAGACCGGATTTTATGATTTTACACATCTTTACGGCGAGTGTAGCTCCTATTGACGAAACTTTCTCGACGATACAATTTTCAATTAAAAAAAAAAAAATTAAATTTTTTAACGCATAAAAAAAATACAGATTTCAAGGCCAGAGAATATTTTGTGCAAAACATTGGGCGAGACACTATTATTTGACAGACTTGTCCCCTGCGGATTGTACGCGAAGACGAAATTGAAAAATACGGGAAAATAAATTGCTGATGAATTGAATATAATTTGAAGAACGATATGTAATACAATTCTCTTTTTTACAACAACACCTACGGTTTTCGACGGGTTGACTTATAATGCGAATTACTGTATAAAGATTAAATAACTATAAATTTGAAAATGACAATAAATCATTGCGATTCCATTAAAACAAATCTTAGCGGAGCTTGATATAATATTTTGGGTATATAACAAAACTGACAAAAACCCTTTTTTTATGAATTGAATACCTTAGTGCAAAATGAAAGAACGTTTTTCAACATTTTTTTCCTTTAACACAATATAAAGTCACATATTTGACGAATATTTCAATTTTCCGTATGACCATTAGTCTCAGAATTACGAATAAATAACTGTATAACTGATTTCGACGAAATCGCGTTTTTATCTACCTAATTTTTAAGTTATATTTTCAGGCGCTTTTGAGAAAATCGAAACGATAACCGCTCTCTAAAGTACCAAGTAGACGCGATTAAACAAACTGTGACTGTAAAGATCGGAGCAATCTCCCGGTGGAATTTTCGACAGATAAAACCAATAGATTCGTCGCTCCGCTCAGAATCTAAAAATTGATCAGAATGAAAAATTTCTTAAGGAAGACACAACTGTATCCTAAAATTAAACACATTGTTTTACGATACAAATGATACAATCACATTTTAATCCCAGTCACACGCGTATACATTTAATCACAATATGTTCTTATTTTTCTTCTGCTGGCCTTCATGACTCCCCTGTGCAAGGGTCTCATGCCGACATCGTCGTTATATTTCACGTTCTACAATCACAGCCCATATAATTAACTAATAATTTTTATTATAATATATATTTATGACTATTTATGATCTTTCCGAACTCAAAATTTGAGTATATTTAATATATATACTTTGTTCAAGTGTTATCTCGGAAGTTTTCATCGAATAGGGGAGCGACAAGAGACTGCGCGCGCGTCGTAATAATACATTTCGCTCACCGTAGGCCACGGCAGCTACTTTTTGATGTGTAAACATCTATTACGGCGGCGGTATCTCGGGAAACGGGACGGAAATGTGTAAGCTGTTGTCATGAAAATTAATAATAATATTTATTAACGAAATTACTTTGAATAAAGATACCAATTTCACAAATCCCAATCACAATTCCGTGTCATTTTTACAGCTCACGCGACGTTTACACATATAAATGTCTCGAGTATACTAGCAGACTCGTTTTTTTTAAATTTTTTTCCCTACATTATTATGTTTCAAATATCCGGCAATTTTTAATCGAGTTTAGCGAGAATACCACTACAGCTTTTTCTAAATCGATATTGTTAACTTCTTCGTTACCGACATTAATAGTATACCGTTACCAAAGCAGGCCAATCGGGACCGTATTAAAAGTATGGAGTGCAACCGCAAAACCCGACCCCCTTCCACAGGGGCGTATTTAGAATTCCGTTGCCCTAGGAACACATTTAAATACTGCCCCCCTCTGACCTACTTACTGCGTGCAAAAAAAAAAATAATAATGAAATTATACTTTATTCGCAACACTACGCAAATGTTCAGCACAATATCCGTTTCTTGTTTAGTATAACAAACCAAGAAATAATTAGTGCTCGTTAAGGAAAACGAAGGGTTTAGGTGAACTATCAGACGACTCTGCCTTTTTTTGTTGACAAAATAGGTTTATTTTAAATAATAAGATAAGAAGAATAGTATTATTTACACGTAGGTGCAATAAATCGTATTTCTCGCACAAATTATATTTGTTCCTAACTCTTAATGTATATGGAGTCGTCTGATTCCGATGTTTTGGTGCAACATAAATAGAGACAACTCCGGAATTATAATATGGTTGTTAGAGTAACGCGGTAAACATAGGCGGCACTTGGGGATGATTCCAGGGGGAGGCAAACAATTAATTGACTTTCATAACCCAATTCTCACAAAATAAAATCTCAACCTTGATTTAATTTCTTTTTGGAATGTATTTTTACCAATTTTGACTTCAGTAAAAAAGTTTTTTGACTTAATTTACTAAAATAAAGTATAATAATTTAAAAATATAACCTAAAATATTAGGAGATATTTCAAATAACTAATAACTATTGTATTTTGGGGTACGAATATTTTACATATTTTGAAATTGAATTAGTTGATAAAATTCTGACGTAGATAAAAACTTTTGTCGACCACTGTGACCAGTGACCACCACCGCGTTTATTTATCTGTACTCGCTACTTAAGTGATATCCTCTAATCAGTGACTGGCGTTGTAGATAGTGCTAGTAAAGTAATTACTAACCATGTTTTCTAGATGAATTAATTTTGATAACAATTATTATCATTTTATCAATATTCGATTATTCAATAAACACGAGTAAAATTCTAATATTCTTCTCAATCAGCTTCAAATTGAATTTGGAATTCCAAAAACTATTTTCTTGTTTTACATCAGAAATTAAAATTACAGAGGGAATATCATTGATATTATTTTAAATTAAATTCAACTTTTCGGCGTTCATTAATAAAAGATTGAAATAACAGGTTTTTTCGTTAACTTTTTTTTTTGAAGGGAGGCGAATGTGTACTTTTGCCCCCTCATAACCCCCTTCCCCCCAAATGCCGCTTATGGCGGTAAGCATACAATTTTTTTTCTTTTACGTACGAGTAATAAATTGAGTGGCCGCTGGGAAGCAGCTGCATGTTGTAAATTTTAATATTAAAATACGAATAAAAAAATTTCGTATTATGCCAAATATTTAGATACTGAAATTTGCCTGATTATGTTTTTTGTCTCCAAAATTATACGTCGAATATCAAATATTTCAAAAACGACAAGTAGTAACACATCATACGAACGAAACCCTTGAAAATTTGCTGCCCCGCAAATACGCGATGCCCCGGGCAATCGCTACCCCCTAAATACGCCACTGCCCAGGCCCGGATTGGGCCGGCGGGCTACCGGGCGAAACCCGGTGGGCCGTTGAAAATTTTAAAGATTTCGATAATGTGTTTTGAACCAGTGTTAATACCATAGGCGCAAGTTCAGTTTTATTTTTTTGGGGGGGGCTAAAAATTTTTTATACTCATTTAAGGTGAAATTTTTTTTAAGAGCTCGGGCCGGTCTAGGCGGACAGCCCGGTATGTAATTTCTTCCCAATCCGGCGCTGCCACTGCCCCTCCCACCGAATGACGCCACTGCCCTTACGCGTCGCGTCAATTCGCGGCCGGTAATAATATATTAACACTCGGAATTAATATTAATTAATCGATTTAAATTCTCGAGCAATTACGGATTTCAACGCGGTTCGGCTGCTATAATATTAAACCAGAAGAAAAGAACGAGAGAAGACCCGCGTCGTTATAATAATTGTTTTATTTTAAAAAGTAGCTCTTTTTATGTAAATTTGAATTTTTTTCTTGTACAATTTAAACTTCAAAGCACTAATTACACAACATTTTTATGAAATAATTAATTTTAGATTCTGAGCGAAGCGAGGAATGTATTGGTTTTACAATGATGTCTGTAAACAAAATTTCTACCAGAAAGAGTGCTCCGATCTCTACGGTCTTGGTTTATTTTCGGTCCCAAATTGCATCTAGTTGGTACTTTAGAGAGGTCATTTTTCGATTTTCTCATATGCGCCCAAAAATAAAACTTAAAAAATGCGATTTTGTCGTTATGTCTGTACACAAAAATTCTACCATAAAGAGTTCTCCGATTTCTACAGTTACAGTTTGTTTTCGACAGAAAATTGCATCTACTCGGTACTTAAGAGAGGTCATTTTTTGATTTTCTCATATGCGTCCAAAAGAAAACTTAAAACTACTGAAAATTATTTAAAATTTATTTTTCTTGATGTACCTAATATTGATGTTTAATACCCAGCCCCTCAGATTTTTTCAAATGCCCCCCCGGAGAAAATTGTCTGAAAGAAACACTGCCCGCGTCGTCGTCGCCGGAGAAAAAGTGATTGACGTGTTTGGACTTTTGTTGTTGTGTGTTCTCCATATAATAATATGACGAGCGCGTTTCACGATTTATACGATTGTGTGTGTGTGTGTGTGTGTCCCCGACGATCCGAAATAAAACATTTTATAAATAGGCCGCCGCCGCCGTCGTCGTTGTGTTCTACGCGTGTACACACACGCACAACGTTATCGAATCCGTATAATAATGCCCGTGCTGCAGTGTACAATAAATAATAATACAACAATCGAAACGAAAACGATACGCACAAATGTATAACACACACACACACAATATGTGTAATGTATTTACGGGTGTGTTCTCTTTTCTTTCTTTCTTCTTTTAAATATTCTCTCATTGTTTATATAATATGATGACGTACATTTTGTACGACGGCGCGTCGGAACTCGGAGGAGCCGTGCATAATCGCGGTTCCCTCCGACGTCCTTTTCCCGAAACGAAAAACGTATCGAATAATAATAACGAAAACATCATAAAAAAAAAAGCCCGCCCCGAGATAGAGGGGGGAGGGAGGGGGGGGTAGACCAAAACAAATCGCGTCTCGTAACGATGGAAACACGGTGAGGCGGCGGCGGCGGCGGCGCACAGCAGTCACACGGGCTGGAGCGCGCGCGCGCGCGCTAGCGATTTGTTTTCCATTTTATTTCTCACTCGCTCGCCTGTGTGTGTGTGTGTGTTTCGATCGCGTGTAATCACAGTTGTAATACACACACACACAGACAACGGAACACAAAAGCCTTTTTACAATAGTAATAATAACAATAATAATAAATACGATTCGGTGTGTGCGCGGTAGCTACCGCTGTAGCCCTCCCCTCACCGCTACAGCGAGCCGTACAAAACCGTAATAATAATAATAATAATAATAATATGTTATGTGCGCGCGTGTGTTTGTGTGTACCGCGCGGACAAGGAGGGGGGAAAAAAAAAAAAGACACCCATCCGCACCGCGCGCGGGACGGGTGGTGTTGTCATACGGAGACCCTATGTAGGTACAACGCACACCCGTGTACAAAAGTATGCGTTAGAGAGAGAAAATATGTGTACCGTGCGATCCGCGACCCACCGTCACGGCGTCACGTACGCATGCGTGTGTGTGTCGGGTGAACTTATCGGCGGCGATTGTCATTTGTCCGTCGGGCGCGCGCGCTCGCAATCCGGTGTCGGTATTAGTGTCGGTACGGTAGGGGGTGACCGGAGATAAACGAATTGGTCACGCGCGCGAGCGGTATCCTCCGCTGCAGCAGCCGCTCACCCCGATCGTCGTGGTATCCCGCTCGCGCGTTATTTTATTATTATTATTATTATTATGAAATACGGCGTGTGTTGTACGCGTTTAACAATATCATCGTGTCATGTGTGTAGAACAATATAAAAAAAGGAAAAAGGAAAAAGGAAAAAACCCCGATGCCGACCGCGTGTTGTCATTGGCCGATTCGCCACGACGACGCCGCCGCCGCGCGCATAATTCAATATTTACAATAATATGCGCGTCCTGTTACGACGACACACACGCATTAACGTATGCGGCGACCGTGCGTATGCGGCGACGGTTAAGAAACGGCCGAGTCCCAAGGTCTCTCCCCCTCTCCCCTCTCCCCCCTCATCCACAGCAGTTTACGCGTTTACCCTGATTACGCGCGGTGACAATGTCATCCCGCCAGGGACTCGGAGCGCTGCGAACCCCCGATCGTTGTAAAATAAAAGTTGTACCAATTAGCAGTGCTTGAATTGGAAAAAAATTAGAAGGGGGATGCAAAAGTACAAAAATAATGTGCGTTCCAGCAGATTGTAATGTCTTAAAAATTCGTGGGGGGCTTCGCCCCACACCCCCTCTATATTTTTCATTATACAATAATAAATAAGCATCATTTTTTTTTAACTGTAAAAATTCGCGCCACATAGTAAAGGAGCATTTATTATTATTATTATTTTTATTAATTTACGATTACTTTTATTTACTTGTTTAATTAAGCAAATAATATGATTATTATTATTGGTATTGATATTTAAATTTGTTGTTGTGTCATTGCCAAAATTATAATATTTCGTCATTATTTTTACAAAAAATATTATTTGTGTTTTGCGCAAGAAAACTATCGTTTGAGTATCCCTTGTATTTCGTGGATGAAACTCAGTAAAAAGCTCGTTGAGTTTCATCCATTCAAGGATCAGGTTTTTTTACTTTCTTTTTGGTGTATTTATCGTTTTATAATAATTAATAATTATATTATCCAGTTAAATACAGTCTGCTTTTTTCTTTTACTGAACTTTGAAGTGTTATATTTTTTTTCGCACTGGTTAATTTTTCATAAATCGTTTATATTTTGTTTTGACGAGAAAACTGTGTGTTGAACAGTAATGTTCTTATGAAAATAAAACAAAACATATTTTATAAAAATAACAACATATATAATAAAGTAGATTACATTTTGTGTTCATAATAACAAAATAATACCGAAAAAAATTGGCAATCGACGATTGTCATTTCAAGAAATATATTGTTTGTATATTGTGACAACTACCGACTACTCCCTATAAATAAAATTTTTAATTTTCATTATTTCAATAAAATTTTATTCTTGACCGTCCCGTTCTCTGCGTCCCGGTACGAAAAATTAGAAGGGGTACGCTAAAAAATTTTGAAAAAAGAAAGGGGACTCCGTCCCCCCGCGTCCCCAATTCAAGCACTGCCAATTAGACAAAAAAAAAAAATGTTTTTTCCGAATTTCGTTTTGAAATATTCACGTCATACCGTTATAAAGTGTAAAAAAAAAAAAGATGGCGAGCCGCGGGGTGTTGTGGATATCGCTTAAGTGAATTACTCGGACAAAGATTTTACAATTTTTGTTTTTATTATAAATTTGAAAGCAATTATGAATCGTTGCCATAGGCGGACCTAGAGTTTTACGTTTGAGTATGTGCCCGGTCTTTTTTTGTAGTTATTTTTTTTTTTATAATACAGAGGTGAGGCTATAAACAAATTCACCCGTTGTATGCGTTGTTTTTAGCTCATGATTTTCTTCCACACACTAAAGTCAAAATATTTGAAGTATCCAACACTTGTTCACTAACCAATATACTATAACCTATCGTATATTTTTTTTTTTTTTACTTTAGGGTGTGCCTTGGCACACCCGGCACGCCCCGTAGATCCGCCTATGATTCATTGCATTCGATAGAAAGATACTGGGCGAAGCTTACTTTTCTCGTAGATACAGTCTAAACTCTAAAGTTACGTATTTGGTGAAAATTTCAAGTTTCTATGACTATATTGGTTTGAAAATCACGAAGAAACAAACAACAATCGATTAGAACGACGAAATTGCATTTTTAACGTTTTTGAGTTATATTTTTAGGTGCTTTTGAGAAAATCGAAAAACGACCTCTCTACAGTACCAACTAGATCGTTCCGCTCAGAATCTAAAAATAATAATAACGAGTCTGTTAGTACTCGAGACGTTGACGCGTAAACGTCGCATGAGAGCGGTAAAAAATGGAACGGAACTGCGATTGGGATTTGTGAATATTGGTATATTTATTCAGAGTAATTTCGATAATAAATATTATATCACGGAGTCGCCATGACAACAGCTTACACATTTCCGTCCCGTTTCTCGCCGTATAACGGACGTTTACACAATATCAAAAATTATAACCAATTTTTTGCGAGTCAGGGTGCCCCCGGATTGTGCTCGCTGTGCCCTCAGGGCACCGTTGCGCACGGTTTGGGAACCGCCGATATAAACAGAAGACGGTGACAAAACTCGAGGCCTCAAATGTATATAGTCACTGTCTCGCAGTGCAGTGTGTTGCACGCGCGCGGATAACGCGTGCAGGCGCGTGACGACGCGCGTGACTGCAGGTACGCGCGCGCGCGCAAAAAAAAAACGCCACTTTTTTTCTCTCTCCGATTTTCGGCATCGGCCGTCGCGCGCGCATATATTTTTATTTTTTTTTACATAATAAATTATTACCGCTGTTTTGTAACGCAAAACGCTTTACCGCGACAATCCAACATAAGAATTCCTCGCAAACACGCGTCATTAATTTTCACATAAAATACTTTTTAAAAGTATTTGGAACACTCTTCGAAAACAAAGTATTTCGCATTCGAACACTCCGTGACTATATAGCAGTGGCTAAGTATTTGGAACACAAAACGCATTCCGAATACTTGTAGCAACAATTTTTTTTTTTTTTTTACTAGTTTTCAGTAACACGAATATCAATTAATATAGTAATTATATTGCTAAATCGAATATAAAACTGTGATCGATACGTGTTTGGTGAGTGGGGGGTTTATAATTTTAATTTTCTTTTTTAATTCTGTGTATGTAAATAAACACGATAGCCCGTACGCACAGTCATTTTGAGTCGCGCCTAAAGAGTTTCAAGCAGGGGCGCATTAAGTGGGGGGCAAAGGGTGCGTTTGCCCCGGGCGGCAATTTTTAGAGGGCGGCACACTGATCATGGACATTTGGGAATTATATGTTTTAGTCTGTTGGAATTTGAATCTGTACTGTAAATTTAGGGGCGGCAAATTATATTTGCCCCCCCCCTCCCATCCCTAAATATTGATTCTTAATGCGCCCCTGGTTTCAAGTGATACACATAAGAGAATTTCCGTAAAGTTGCATTGCACAGTCATGATTGTTACGTAAAATAGACCGTGAAATTAATTTCAACAACGCGATTAAAATTTAAGGGTCAGTTACGTAACCATTATGTGCCCCATATAGCTATATGTACAGTGGCGGCGCCAGGGGTGGGCCAGGTTGGGCCTGGGCCAACCCAAAAATTCTTGGCCCCCCCCCCTAAAATTTATGTAAATTATGTAAAGACTCATATAATTATACGTAATTGGTCATTAAAAATTATCTTAGAAATATTAAAAAGTTTTAACATAATGTATATAGGTATTTCAATTGTAATTTATGTTAACAGAAGTTTAACCGTATCGAAAAAGTATTCAAGCATCACAAATAGACGAGTAAAAATATTGGCCCCCCCATCCCCTCTAAAATTGGTTGGTCTCAGCCTGGCCCACCTTCTGCAAACGTTCTGGCGCCGCCACTGGGCCCGTGTATCACCTAAGCCGTTTGAGTGACCCATAAATATTAGACTATATGCATACGGACAAATAAATAATAAGTAAATGAATACAGCCCGATTCACGCTCGTACAACACGACACGACAAGACAAAACATTCGAGCGGAGATTGTCTTGTCGGTCTGTCGGTGCTTGTCGGAATCAATTTATTCAAAGTATACATATTTTTATGTGCTCATATATTTAAATTAATTTATAAATTACATTTGTAAACGGACATTTTTCCACTGATTACAACAAGCCTAATTATTATTATATTATTTATATAATAATATAATTATAGGCACAGTACATATAGATACAGTCTTTGTATTATATTGGACCATAAAATATATATTATATAATATATATTTTATAATTTATATAATATATCAGTGATTGGCAAGATACTTCAAAATGAGTATCTAGATACTCGATACTAGATACATTGATTTTCAGTAACTAGATACAAGATACTAGATACTTTTCTTACAAGTATCGCAATACAATATATACTCGAAACTCGATACATAAAAATTTATTTTAATAATTGTATTAATTGCACTATAATATGTTGGTATATATTATACTCTAGTCTATAATATATTTATAATATAATAATAACACATTAAAAGGAAAGCTACTTAAATAATTTAAATAGTTGAACAATGAAACATACAAATTGCTAGTAGCCAGTAAGTAACAAAATAACATAACTTTATTAATAATATGTTATAATTGCCTGTATAATTGTGGGTTGCCGTTGGAGACGGTCATACAGATTAATGATTACTAATTGATATACATTGTACATAGAAATTTTCAGTTTTACAATTAAAGAAGAATTATACAAGAATAAATACTTATAAACTAAAAGCTATATATAACAATAATTATGTTCGTTTCTAATAAGTACTAATTATCAAAGTACTTTAAATTAAAATTAAGTAAAAAAATATAATAAAATTCGATTATAATATTTAGTTTATTTATATATAATATGCTATTGAATTATTCAACCAAATACGATTTAATAATTTTACTGTTTTATTAATATTAAAAATATAAAAAACCAAAATCACAAAAATAATACATTTTTTACTACGTATACGTATTTCAACAACTTAGTTGTTATCTTCAACGTAAAACAACTACTGTTTTAGATTCGTATCAGTGATTTCTATAATAGAAGTGTGAAGTTCCCGTGAATAATAATAGTTGTTAATCTGTTATTTATAATAAAATAAAAAAAAAATGAATGTTTCAAAGTATCTTTTTAATGTATCGAGTATCTTTCGTTGATAACAATTTTATGAAATACTCGATACATAGACTAAAAAAGTATCGCAATACAAGATGCTCGATACTTTCCAGAACTGTATCGCGATACAAGATACAAGATACGAATGTATCTAAGATACGTATTGAAGACACTTGTATCGAAGATACTGCCCTACCCTGAATATATTATGGTATAATAATAATATAAATAATATGTTGTTTATATTCCCTGAAATAGATACTAATTCCGGAAAATGTTGGGCATTAACAATTTCCGATCATTCGAAACGAAAATTCGAATCAACTGAGCGCGTGTCTGTCGTTTCTTGTCGGTCGTATGTGAATTGGACGTGATTTATGTCTGTCGTGTCGTGTCGTGTTGTACGAATGTGAATCAAAAAAACATGTTTTTTATATAATATATATGGGTAGGTAACACACTAACACAATTTGGTCTGGTCGCCCAGAGGTTTTTCTAAAGCAGTTATATTTTTTAACACCCATCCATCCACCCCACTGTCAGTGGCGTATTTTTTAGGGAGAAAAATTGAGAATGGACGCTCCCCCAACTCGTTAATACGCACCACTGCTGTTGCGAGTTAAAAAAGGGTCTAAGTCGCAAAGAAAAAATTACCACCCTAGCTCTTCACGAATATATAAGTTATAACCAATATTTCATTATCCATTTAAATGTTTCAACATCCAGTAAAAATACATTTTCAAATTTTTTTAACTCATAAATAATGTATAAAATACGCATTTTATTACGTATACAGGTTTTTGATTTAATGCATTCTTAAACATTTTTTCATAACCCTTCGTAGTGGCTTATGCTGCTTGCGTTGACAAGTGGTTTTAATATAGAGTAGTTATTTTTTGCTTTTATAGGTAATTCGATTTGAAAAGGTTAGCCAGAGAGATGGAACACCAGGTGACCGTGAACATCCCCATAGGAATTGCCTTTTTTGTACACTATTTAGACTTGTTTGAATTTTTACCAAAGCCTAATGCAAATCAGCCTTTACCGATCTCACGGATATTATCGAATTAAAAAAGAAAACACCTGCTCACACGTGCGTCCTTTGATTGGCCATACACTTCTAGCTGAATACGTCGTGGGCCGTGGCTAGTGGCGTGTCCGCAATGAGTGTCCACTGACGAACAGTCCGGTATCAGTCGGTAAACGCTCTTGCGACTGCGTAACGGACTCCGTATTGTTCACCAGACGTGGAAACCATAAAAATGAGCAAAGAAATCGATAAGTTGTTAATTGTCGAAAAAGAAATTCTGAAAACAAAACCAAGTACTTGGTGTTATCTTCCTAAAACTGTAATTGTCAATTGCCATCGTTGTCATTTGGATTTGGTAAATTGAGTCCCATTTTAACATTTTTAGACAAATTGAGCCCCAGTTTCAAATGTAATATTCCAGTCTATTTATATTATCCAACGGACACCACGTGGATGTTGGCTGGAATACCTCTCAACATGTATTTATTTGATACACATATTTAATGGTGTACAGACTTAATAAAGTCAAGTCAAATCTTTTTGTTTTTTAGTTCCTATATAATAATAATTATTATTTGTTTTAATGAAATATTATTTTTTTTAACTAACCTACAACTAATCTGTGTGATAAATACGTATTTCACAGATTTCATTTAATATACTCGTATATATTAATATATGGGACTCAATTTACCGCTTTCATTTTTATGCATGAGACTCAACTTACTGTTTTAATTTTTAGACATGAGACTCAACTTACCGTTTTTATTTTTTTTTGCGTGGGACTCAATTCGCCGCTTTTTGAAAATGATAAATTCATATGGAACTCAATTCTCACCTATGCCCGTGTCAATGAGGTGGGCGGAGAAGGACAAAGATTCGGGCACATACGTAGTGTTGAGCTGTACGGCTACGGTGTCCATTTTTAACGATTCGGGATCGAACGTAAAATTTAAAATCTTAAAACAGTACCCACGATCCGAGTTTAAAAAAATAATAATAAAAATTTCAAAAAAAGCGATCAACGATTGAACGACTTAATTCGTTGTGCCGGAACGAACGAAATACACCGAAGGGTAAATTCATCACGAAAATTTATTATAATATAATAATGGAACTTTGACGTTCGTATTTGTCATAACACTGATTTTGTTTATTTTTCATATTATTTTATTATATGGATATTATTATTTAGTTTTTTTTTTTTTTGCTGGCTAATACGAGAATAGATAATGTATTGAAAAGCGTTGTCTGGAAACGCGTAAATACAAGGATAAACAATAAACAGTGACGTTATTCGGCGAACATAATATATTAAAATCTATTTAGTATTATAAGTTAATTTGCAAGCGAATCGATTTTCTATTATTATTATTATTTTTTTTGTTCAAACGCTGAAGAACTTAACGTCATTATGGATCGAGTAAAACGAGTTATTTCGAGGATAAACAGATGTAGGAAACGCGTGTGGAAAGCCATCAAAAAAAGATGTTCACGCTTAAACTTTAGTCGCCGTCGACATCGGCCGTCAAATTCAACAGCACACAGTACGGTCGAAGTAAACGACGTTCGAGGAGAAATGATTACGGTACGATGTAGGAAATGCAAATTTGAGAGTCTCGGTCAACTGTATTACAGTCTGTTGATAAGAATAGTTATCAATCATCTAAATTCTTTACGCAGTTCAAAAATTCCTTTTGAAAAAAATCCAACTTCATTTACATAAAGCAATGTCATTTTTCGATAAATATGTTTATATAAAAGAAAAACGTATCTTTTTTTTTTCAATTTTCACTCGTGTTGTACTGTTGAAATTAAAAAATAATTGTATACGCAGTTTAACGGAGAACCTATGGTCGAGGAAACGAGGGTCAATAATAGCGAAGAAGATACACGGATATCCGCTTCGGAGATTTCGACCGCGAGAGACGAAAACGACACCACGTTTGGCGATACTGAAAACGGTTCAATATTATATTATATTACGTTTATTTATAACATATAATGTGTATATTTCTATAATTTCACGCCTTTTTTTGGAATTTTTATATTTATAGAACAATCGCGGTACGACAGCAAACGTGTCGAGAAAAAGGTACATTTCTAAGACTGTATAATAATCAATACAAAAATTGTGAAAATATTATGTTTTAACGGAGTTCGGCGTTTAAATATTTCAAATAAATTGTATCGTACTATATATAACGAATACTACGCATAGTTCTTAGAGAAGTTCTAGAGAATGAATTGAAAACGTTTTAGAATTTAAAAATATGTATAATACAAAATCGATTAAAATATTTTACATATACGTATATAACAGAAGAGAAAACGAGCAAGGCGTCGTAAAAACGTTGTATTTTTACACGACGCCACACAAACAATATACGAAGAATGTATTGACGAGATCGAGGCTGGCGATCAAACAAACGGATCGTTGGATTTGTCTCCATGTAGTTCATTAGAAGTAAGTACTTATATTATGGTATTTTTAAAAATGTGCGCGCTATGATAGAGTATGAGTGAATTTAAAAATTATAAATTCAATTATTATTATAAAAATCTTAATAGTTACTCGAATTTCTTGACGTTTTTTATGGTTTCCCCGTTTGACGGAGTGAAGAAAAACTAACGATTTTTAAAAACGATTGCGCCTTCTATTAAACTTATTTCATCTGCGAATTTGTCGATTTTAATTTATTAATAATTCGTTCCGTATAAAAACAAAAAAATTATTAGGCTTTTAAAACGAATTCAATAATACTGTATAAAACGAATTCTAAGCGGTTTTTTTTTCTGTAGTATTTTGATACAGTATATTTTAATGTTATCGTAAATGAAAATAATTATAATACAGTAAATGATTTTTTTCACTATTTATTTATTCAATAATACAATTATTATATAGACATATTTTATACGAAATTAAGTGTTGTTGAAATCGAAATATCCGTTTTGTCTAAGTGCAGCTAAAAGTTATGTTTTTATATTCCTAAATAAATTCCGGAATTCGATGAGGAATTTATTCTAGAAAAACAACGACTAACAACGTCTATAAATCCAAAATTTCTATCCGATGATAAACACAAAGTGTCATCCGTAGAGTTTTCGTTTACTGATATCCGGTTCAAGCAGGCAAGACATTTATTTCTAATAAAATCCTTAGGTATTCGTTAACATTTATTGTCCGTATTATAAAACTATAATATTCATAGTAATCTAATAATCAAATATATTATGGTTCTACGTATAATTATTATCATTATCATTATTATTAGTGATTTAAGGTGATATGAAAATATTTAGTCTGTATAAAAATACGTGTATTTATGAAATTAATGTATTTATTAAATTTCTATCGAATTACATTTCTCCATTAATACCTATTTGGTTAAATTTTTATGGTTTATCTATTTAGTATTAGTATAAAATTAAAGTTAATCAATTAAATATTATTAATTTTCATATACATTAAGATAAACAATTACAATATTTGTATGTTGAGTATTGTGTTAAATAATAAATATGATTTTTCTTCCTGTAGTCGCCGTTTTTTAGTAAATCTAAACACACCGATGATACTCAAGCGTACGACGATAAAGGCACATTGTCAAATTCAAAACAAATTCCACATAATGTGTCGATAAATGATTTTGAACTTCTTGAATTGTTGGGCAGCGGGAGTTTTGGAGAGGTAAACACTGTTTTGGATAATGTGTTTCATAAAATGAATTAGTAATTTAGCTTTACGTTTTTTAGGTTATACTCTGTCGACATAAGAAATCGAAGCAATATTTTGCAATGAAGGAATTGGATAAAGAGATGTAATTGACTACAATGAAATGGATAATGTTTTTACAGAAAAGAGTGTTTTCAAACTAGCTAGTGAAGCCCGACATCCATTTCTAGTCAAGTTATTTGCTTGCTTTCAAACAAATGTAAGATATTTATTAAAAAACGTAATAACAAATTTAATATACATTTTTGAATATATTTCTCTTAATATTTGTTTACAGGCTCATTTGTGCTTTGTAATGGAGTACAACGTTGGCGGTGATTTAGAGAGACACATACGTTGTATAGAATTTACCGAATCAAGAGCTGTTTTTTATGCTGCTTGTATTATTCTGGGTCTAAATCATTTACACCAAAATAATATAATTCATCGGTTAGCGTTAATTTTATTATTTTTTATACGTGTTAATACAATTAAGTGCATTCATATTTTATAGTGACTTGAAACCAGCGAACGTATTGATGGACGCTGATGGGTACGTGAAAATATCCGATTACGGATTATGTAAAGAAGGCATCGGATATGAAGATCGAACTAGAGAAAAATGCGGAACGCCCACCTATATGGCTCCGGAAGTATTAAAGAGGAATCCATATTCCCGTAGTGTAGATTGGTGGGCACTAGGAATAATAATTTATGAAATGCTTGTTGGAAAAGTAAATATTCTAATACATTATTATTGTTATTATTATTATTATTATTATTATATCATCATCATATATTTATTTTTATTATAGCGTCCATTTACGGGCGAGGACTTGGCAGAATTATATGATTCGATTATAAATGATACTGTAAAATATCCCAGATTCTTGTCAATGGAAGCATTTGAAATTATAAGAAAAGTATGCTATTATATCAAGTGTTTTCATCGGAAATTAACAGAATACTTAGAAATTTCTACTTTTTTTTCATAGCTTTTGTATAAAGATCCGAATAAAAGACTAGGTTCTAGCAAAAGAAATGCAGAAGAGGTGAGAGAACAAAAGTTTTTCCGCGAAATCGTTTGGGACGACTTGTTCGAAAGAAAAGTCGAACCTCCATATGTACCCACAATTGTATGTATCTTTTATCTTTTGAATGAACAATTGTTTTCCTCATAAATAATATTGTTTTTAATGTATTATTATTACAGTCATCTGAAGACTTTCCATATAATGTTGACTGTTTCAAAAAGGTAAGATATTTATTTATAATAGAAATGTTAGGTGTTCTTGAATAATATATGTTTATATTATAACCGACCACACTATAATATTTAGAATAATCTAATCATAAAACATTTTATGATTCATTTAACATTTTATTTTTCTATTGTTCATTTACTTAGTATTAGTATAAAATATTATTATTTATTAATTCATTTTCATAAACATTAACTTGAACAATTATAATATTTATATACTGTGTTAAGTATTTATTGTATTTTTCGTTGTGTAGTCCACGTATAGTAGCTCATCTGTGATGGAGTTATTAAAAGCGGAAGATTGTCACACTGATCGAAAATCAACTTTTGGAGGATCAAAATTAACCCCGAGTATCGCTCCAAGAGTACCATCGAATGATGAACAACAGTCATCTGAAGACTTTTCACACAATTTTGATTCTTTTAAACAGGTAAGATATTTATTTATAATAGAAACGTTTGATATTCATTAATAATAATTAATGTTTTGTAATAAAACCGATCACACTGTAATATTTAGAGTAATCTAATCATAAAACATTTTGTGGGTATATGTTTAATTATTATTAGTAACCTGAGGTAATATGAGGTTTTTTTATTTTGTATAAAATTACGTGTATTTATACAATGTAATTATTTAGTTTCTATCGAATGGCATTTCCCTGTGTATTAATGTTTAAAAAAACTACACAAATACAATATTCTTAATGGTCCTGAACAAGACAGTTGGGATATAGAAAATATTTTATATATTTTATGGAAATATATAATAACAATATTAGTTGTATGAATTTAATTTCATTATTAGGAATATTAAAATTTAATTTCTGTAGAGTTCAACTTAATGTTAACACCGCTATAATTTACAATGACATTTATTTCGATAATAATATTGGTTGTTATTATATTAATTTATGTACTTTTATTAGTGAGCACCTTAAATAATTAGTCATTTTTCTATGGTTCATTTATTTAGTAGGTATTCGTATAAAATATAGAGTAAATAATTAATTACAGTTAATTTTCATAAACATTAATTTGAACAAATTTAATAGTTATATATTGTGTTAAGTACTTATAGTATTTTCCTTTTCTAGTCCACACATCATAGTCCATCTGCGATGGAATTATTAGAAGAGAAAGTTAGCTACACCGATGAAAAATCATCTTCAGATAGTCAATTAACACCACCATACGATAGAAGAATGCTATCTGATGATGAACAAAAGTTATTTGAAAACTTTTCGTACACTGCTCTTGACTGGTTCCAACAAACCGTATAGTTATTATCCAGTCTTAAGTGCCAGCTATAATAACATACTCGTACAAATGGAAACGAACATTTCTTAAAATATAAGAGCAATGAAAAGGTATCGTAATATTTTCTTGTAAAATAAATATCCTTTTTGACTTTACCTCATAAATCATACTCGTATTGTTTCGAATAAGAAAACCAAGCCTCGGGACAGTCTCAACGGAAGACGTAAACAGGACAGCAAGAGATTAAAGACGAGAACATGGAATATAAGAACTTTGTTTAAGCCAGGAGCTTTGAAAATATGAAGTAACCATGTACAATTTACCGGTAGCGACGTTACGGGAGGTAATGCCAGTGTTGACAAAGTACGGCCAGTGTATAAATATTTAAGGTCAGTGGAGGTTTTTAGGGAGGGGGCGATGGGGGCGAGAGCACTTCACCTGGGCGTTACTTTTACACACATTACGTATGTATACAAATAATATTCGATTTTTTTTTCTTTATAGTTATACAACTTAGACAATTGTTATTGCTATTGGCTTTACAAGGATGTTAATTTTTACTATTTTTTTCTATGTGCGAATTTCCGACTTGAAAGAAGGCTAGGATGATGTCATTATGCGTTGAATTCCGGTAGAAATTCGTATCATATAGTTCAGGGATCTGCAAACTTTTTAACCGTGTGCGCCATGATTTTTTTTAATACTTTCATTGAGGGTAACATTAATAAAAAAAAAGAAATCTTACATAATATGTAGTAATACTAATAATTTTATTATTATTCAATTTATAATATCACTACACATCAGTGTTACTTTACATGTAAATATGAATATAAAAAAAAATACAATTTTCTTTATAGAAAAATTTGCTTTTAGAAAAAAAATTAAATTAAAAATACAATTGTGTAAAACTGAAGACTAATGTGATTTCTAATGCGCTAAATTAAATTGAATTTTAGGAAAATCCCATAAATAATGTATAAATTTATATTGATAAAATAATTTTTTTTAAATTTAACACCGTATGGGGGGCATAAAATTGCTTGGTGGGCCGCGGGTTGCCCACTCCTGGGGGTCTATTTTGTACTCCTTATAAACGATTTCCATATGGGAATAGCCATATGTTCGGTGTGGTTTTTGTATTCGAATATGTACGAAAACCACACGGAAAATAAGGTTATTTCCATGCGGAAATCGTTCGTACAAAGTACAGAATAGATCCCCTAAACTATTTGATACTTTATTTGAAATTTTTTGCGGACAACCCATAAATTTGAAGAAAAACTATACTATTATTAAATGTTCTAAATGCGGCACAAATAATAATTACCAAAATAATGGTCTAATAGTCTTAAAATTTACACCGAATATGTTAATTTTCACTATTTATAAATATATATGTGTGTGTGTGTGTGTGTGCGAGTATGTTAGTGGCGCCAAACTGTTTGTAAGTATTTGGTGAAAATACACATTTTTACCACCAACCACCTATTTTTAGTTTTTAGGAACCCTCGAAAATTTGTATTACCATTTTGGTTCAAAACCCAAAATTTCTGATGAAAAATTGTTTCATATATACATCTACCCAAGGCTGGGCAAATTTATACTTTTTATTATGTTAAAATTAGAAATATTTAGAAAGTTTTTCTTTTCACTAAATGTTTAAAGTAATCTAGGCCGAATCATTAGCCATCGTATAATAGTAAATTAATTGAAATAATTGTTACACATTATTTATGTCATACTCGTATAATAAATTATTCAAGCTATAAGGATCTAAATTTGATATTTAAATGCGATACCAACAAATATTGTTAAATTATACAAATAATAATTAACACTTTTCGCGTTAACTGTACAATTATATTTAATGAATTTACATGTATGGAGTATTAATATGAGATCCGCGTAACGAATTAACTATAACTGCCTTGTAGTTAGTGATCTAGTTTTTGCTGTTTAAAATAGTTTACGCTTAACGCTTAAACTATTGTTTTTTAATAATTTATTAAAATACCAAAACAATAAATTTATATACAAATGATATTCCAACCTGAACCCAATATACGTCATAAACAACAACCTCAAAATATGTTGACCCTGTAGCCTCCCATCAATTTTAAGTGGTAAAAATGTACCACTATAAATATATCTGTTATAAATTTACTTTATTTCATATGTGATATTGTTCATAGAAGGATTTCATTATATTATGTATGTATAGTGGTGTATTCGGGAGGTATAATACTATAATATAATATAATATGTATTATTATATTATATTCCCCGTTAATGTAATATGATATATTTAAATATATTTTAAGTCGCTCGATAACACGTCGTGTTGAAATATACGTATTATAATAATATTATGTACCTACACACAATCGAAAACATTACAAGCATAATTAAATATATACGAGTACAGTAACGAGAATACTATTTGTCGTATATTTCAATTTATTATTATTATTATTATTATTATTATTATTATTATTATTATTATTATTATTATTATTATTATTATTATTATTATTATTATTATTATTATTATTATTATTATTATTATTATTATTATTATTATTATTATTATTATTATTATTATTATTATTATTATTATTATTATTATTATTATTATTATTATTATTATTATTATTATTATTATTATTATTATTATTATTATTATTATTATTATTATAGACATTGTACTATATTCCAATGGTTTAATGTGACTTAAAGTAATATAGGTATTCCTAGATTGTGAAGACGATCATCGCTGTCTTCAGGAATCTTAGATGTGTCTTGACTGCCTCTAGCCAACCAAATGATATTTCTGAGAAGCATTTAGAAGATGGACAACATAAAGTTTAATAAAACATTCGCTATGTTTTGACGAATGATTTACATATATATGTGTGTGTGTGTGTGTGTGTATAATATTACTCTGCATAATATTTATTATCAATTTATATAAATATTCGTCTAAAACAATAATTAATAACAATCGTATGAACCGAAATAAAATTGAAAATAGGATTTAAGAATAATATTAAAATATATTTTCTTTGAACTCTCATCATTCGCCTTCCTCCCTTAAATACGTCTTCAGTTTCGACGAGCCTTTTATTTAATTTTTGGTAACATTACATAGTATATTACTAGCTGACCCGGCAAACGTTGTTTTGCCAAAAAGTTTTAAAAAAAAAATTTAAAAAAAGGGGTTTTCCAAAATTTTTTCCGTAAAAACCTTCTCCTGGCAATTACGAACTGTTATACATTTTTGTCTCCATTTTTATATATATAGATTTATATCTATGATAAGTGGTGGTCGACAACGGACAATTAAAATCGTACATATTATACAACGTTTAAACACTAGAAAAATTGCATTCCGTCCGTCTAAAATATATTTTATTTCAGACCATAATTCGCCTCGTGGTTTGCAGCGCTCATAATCGCACGGAAAACATCATTTCATCGCGTACCTACTTATAACAAACCTAACTAATCTAATTAACGTGTTATTTATTTACAAAATTTTACATGGCTCAATTGACGATAGTTTTCTTTTAAGTATAATTAGTATAAATGTTCCTTTATTCAACTCTAGAAATCGGCAAACATTTTTATGAATTAAAACACAATACACTTTACGGCTTTTTCCCTCCGATTAACAGGGCTATAGTTTCTTGTTATAACCTACCTAAGAAATTTGATTTTTTTTCATTCCTCTCAGGCGGCGTTACGTATTGACATTCTTTCATTCTAATGGTTTTCTTTCACTTTTTCTTGTTCTATTCACTTTATACCTAGTACCTACTAATGAAATAATACTATTATAACCGTTTACACTATACATATATTCGATAAGTATATACTATTGTAATTAATTATATAATTTGTTATCTGTCAATTAATTTACTGTACAAAATGCCCTCGGGCGTGTATTTCAATAAAATAAATAAATAAACATAACCTAACCACATTTTTTGTAGCCATTTCCAAGGTGTCATGTCGTTTTATAGCGTGTGTGCATATATACACGTTTTGTGTGCGCGCATAATTTTGGCACTGGACGGTTCGTGATTTTTCCGTTGACATTGAAACGCGACCGCCCGCGCGGATACGATTCGATCGAAAACCGATTTATATCCATTACAGTCGCACTGTACACAATGTGTTGTAATATCGACGAACAATTTAACAATTCCAACGAAATCCTATTGAAAAATAATGCCCGGAAGACAGTTACTATTATTATTATTATTATTATTGTATTAATCATCGATAATATTCTTCTTGGTCACCGGCGCTTTGTCCTCGTTTCGACACCACCGTCGTCGACCGCCAGGTCAGTCACCCAAGCGATTGGCACGCCGATTTATTCGCTGAATCTCGCGGTTGAAAACACCGATTCGGCGGTATAGACATCGAGATGACATTAAAACTCTGGAAGTCCGTCTTAAACACGTAGGAAAACGATCGGTTCGAACGCGAATAAAACGTATTTATTAGTAAACTGTATAATAAACGGATTGCTACGAGAATCCCTGTAATTTGTTATCCGTTTTCAATCGTATTTATATTTATTTTTAAAACAATTTCTTGAACGGGCACTGTTACAATTCATAATGAACACATAGTTTTATATTGCGACACTGACTGAGACTATTATTTATTATTGACTTTATGAAACGTATATATGCTAATACAGAATGTTTGCAATGCCGTCTACTATCGCCTGTGTGCGAGGTTATACTCGAAGAATCACTAAATAATTTATAAAAGATGCGCATTCGTAAGGCAATTAATTTAAATAATGTGGACCGTCCGTATCAGCCTTAAGCAAACGGCTGATCTTATATCGGCAAACGCGTATGCTAATAGATTACAGTAACCGACTGAAGAATCTTAAATGCTAAGGTTTGATATTTAGTTCATCGACGTATTTCGGAAAAATCGCTAAATCTATGACACTATACCCGTGCACCAAACGACTTGATGTAATTTTTATTAAACCTTGTGCAATTACCTACAATGAACATAGATACATACATACACTCATTATTATATATTATTAACAAACGAATTACTAACTGCAAAACATATAAACACGAATACCAAAAAGGTGCTAATAAAAACGTGTAAGGTCAAGTGTATAGTCTTAAATTATTATGCATAATGCATTATTTTGTTGATACCAAAGAATATTGGTATAAAAGGTAAATGTTATTTGGAATATTCGTATGTAATCGGTAGCAATGTACTGTAATTATTCTAGTTGTTTTCACTAATTATATTTTTTTATCAAAACACGTTTTTTTTTTTTTTTTTAAAAAAACAGAAGTATTTGTGATATATTTTTTTCATCGTTAAATTTAAATAACGTGTTCAACATAAGGCAAGATTTATTTAAATCATGTGTACTTTAAGGTTCTTAATTTTGTTTTAATATATTTTATTACTGTTTATAACTTTTTTTCGATTATTATATTCTTGCCCCTGCAAGAATACGAGCTGGGCAAGAGTATAATCACTATAAGGGGGAAATGTACTCGTGTAATCAATGCCATTGTCTCCACAATTGCCTCATTGTATTAAGTAAATAAAAAAAACCCATTGACACTTATATAATTTACCTTTTCATTAAATATTTAATTTATATTTTAATAT
The DNA here is from genome assembly GCA_032441835.1 of Slavum lentiscoides. NCBI lineage: Eukaryota > Metazoa > Arthropoda > Insecta > Hemiptera > Aphididae > Slavum > Slavum lentiscoides. The sequence continues at coordinate 30,860,994 of CM063706.1, forward strand.
CTAGGTTAACATGATACGTACATATGTGAGAAAGTTAGTAATATTAGATAATAATGTGTAATGTCGGTTATTAATAATTTTATTTTTAAAAGTACGGTCAGTTTTATTTAACATATTTCAATGAGATAAAAACAGAATAACAGCATTTTTATTTTATATTTTCATCATCTTACCCCATATATTTCATGTGTAAAACTTCGAAACAAAACTAATCGATTTCACAGTTGAGAATTTTTTTTTAAATAATCTCAATGATAAAAGAACAATTAAACTTATATTGTTATATGTAATTTGTTATATTTAAAGCCATACAAGCTTATAAAAATTATCAGTATGACTGAAAAACTAAAAATGTAATTTATATAAACTTTGCATTTTTGTGTCACACTTACCACACGTGACTTTATATTTTGAGAGTGGCTTTATATGGATGTAAGTCCCGGATAATAAAAAGAAAATGATATTTGGCGTTATCGAGAAAGATGTATGAAATAAGCTGCACAGAAAGAAAAATAAATGAAGATGTTTTGCACACAACAGAAGAAAGACGAATATCAGTAGATTCTCTAAAAGAAAGTAAATGAAAGATGATGATAGGGTATACACTGAGATGTGGTAGAGAAATACACGATTTAATAACTGGTGGGTGGAACAAGATCGAGAAGAAGACCCAGAACGAGGTACATCAGTCAATATTATGCGAGGGAGCCTGCACTTTCTACAAAGAGGACTCAAGGACGTGGCAAACAACGCGGGAACGTATAGAGGAAACGCATTTGTTGTAAATAAATTTGTTATAAACCAATGACCGGATTGAAAAACAAAATCATATCATAATATAATGGAAATAATCGAATTTTTTTTTATTTTTATAACGCAACACACCGTCGCCATAGCGTCGTACGCAAGGCGAGCATGCTTACGCGATAATCGTTGTGCGGGAACAAATAAAAGTAAAATTACTAAAGGAAAGGAAAAAAAAAACTGTTCGTACTAATAATAATGGCGTGTGCGAAAGAGGGGCTTGTGGAACTAATGGCCTGTCCTCTCCCCAACCATCTCGCATTTATACGAGTATTGCTATATTATATAGTATTTTCGCTTTTAGTAGGTTTTGCGAGAAAGGAATCAACGCCCCGTGACCACCCGGTATAATGCAAACATTGTGTTTTAGCAGAGCCATAAAAACGCATTTGAACACAATATTATATTACGTATAAATGTATACGCGTATAGTGTATACCCCAACACGATATATATTATTTTTATATTCCGAAATAATTTTTACACAATTGTAGTATAATATGAAATATATCGTATTATTATTTATGTGTACCCTAAGCCGAGTCGAGAGAACTCATTGGGTATTTATAATGAATTTTGTAAGCTTCACGTCGCTTTATTATTATTATTATTATTATTATTATTATTATTATTATTATTATTATTATTATTAATGTTATTAATATTTATTAATAATTTACCGCAAAGTCGGCGAGTATACCACATCGAAATTTTGTTTGAATTTATTTATTTAAATAAAAGCCTAATAAGGCCCAAGTACAGTATATATATATATATATACATATTAAATATAAAATCAACAGAATAATTATTATGATACACGACAAATATAGCAAACATTTACAATATAAATAGCTAGTGTAATGATGATCTGCACCTAAGACAAGGTAAACTATTAGAAAAGAAATAAACATTTGATAAATTCGCTCGAGTAAGAAGTGTGTCAAGTGGCCTACGGTATGACCGTAATTTGTGCAGTGGGTTATTACATAAAATGTCAAACATAAGCAAAATATTTTAATGAAATACACTCAAAAAGTATAGTGTACAAGATATAATGGTCAATTCATAAGTTTATTATATAAGAATGGCACGTCTAGGATATCGAGTTTTAAACTGATTTTTATACGCTGTTAATTGTAGAATCATCTAGTGTTTTTTTTTTGAAACTGATAAAAACGCGTATAAATCTTCTCTGTATTCTTTCAAGCCTTTCTATATATTATGATAAATCGCAAATGGACTCCATATTATAACAAAACCAACGACAAAATTCTGTACGAGAATATCGCTATAGTTCAATGTCAAGTATTATAGCTATTGGAAAAATCTACTCTTCATAAAAGTCGTATATATTCAATAACGATTAATACGGAAAAAGTTTTAATTGTACAATACAATAATGAGTTGACATTCGATCGTAATTATTATGGTGAATTCTTTCGTTAAAAAAAATAAATAAATGTAATAAATACAAATTCAATGTTGTATATATTAATTTTACGCCTAAATAGGCATTAATTCAATTAAAACTACAACGATGTAAACTCAGTGATGGGAGCTTCATGTCATTATATTTTAATGAGGTCGGACTGGTTAAAACATCCCGTGTAACGGATGATTGTACCCGTAGGGGAAGATATGATGGTGTGGAAGCTCCGTATAGGAAATGATATCTTGTATTGTGAGAGAGAATACGGAAGGAAATAGAAGGGAAAAGATCAGGTGCATCGATAGAGCCATTGAGAAGGGACGAAAGAAAGGTAGGCTTGAATTCTACACGAAGCTGATTGTAAGAATTCCGAGGTTGGAGCGAATGACGGAATAATCACGTTGGGAATGATTGATTTTTAAAGTGGAAAAATGAAAACCTATTTTTGGATTCGTTTCGTTTATGCGTATTATTGATATGTGGAATTCAAACGGGAGAATCGCGCAGTATAAAAGATAGCATTTCAACGCGATCGACCAGGAAGCCGTTTAGAGAGAATAGGAGTAGGAGAGCGTGTCTTCTAGAAAAGGACATTACACACGTTTATCAGTGTTAAAGGAAAGATTTAGACTTTTTTTTCCCAATCACAGAAATTGACCGGGTCAGATTGAATAAGGAGCAGGAGGAGGAGGAGGAGGAGGAGGAGGCAGTCAGAAGTGGAGATAATTTTTGAAGAATCATCAAGAAATGAAATTTAATTCGGCAAAAGGCGCAGACAACGGGCTATAGCGAGTTGACTACAACAGGATACGAAACATTTTTATTACCAAAAGTTCCTGTGATCCCCTCGGAACCAAGTGTTTGCGTCACTGTGTTCAGTGTACGGTGGAATACCGCCACTGATGATAATAATCAGGCGATTACGGATTTACGATATTTGTTAGCGCGTCTGCAGGTTTTCTGCACTTTGCACGCCTAACCGCGCCGCGGCAATCCGATTGTATTATTCAATTTCAAGTCTCTCCCCGGCAGCACACGTGCCCTCCCCCCCGGAGGGGGGAACGCGTGTTATTTTTTTTTTTTATAATATCACCTTTGGCGGCGGCCCGAAACGCTCGAGCGCATTATCGTCTACGATTTTTTATTTCCCCCCCGTTTGTTCCACTCGGCTGCAACAACTCTCCGTTCGCTGCTGCTGTTGCTGCCATCTCCGCGACTGTTCCGTGAGCGTCGTAAAAATCACAACGTAATTACGCCGCCGCCGCCGCCGCGTATAAGGCCCGCCAGACCGTTTAAGCGAGTGTAAAAAAAACATGAATTATAGTCGTACATTTAATATATATAAAAAAAAAATTTTTTTATTTTCTTTCCATATTATTATAACGCGTGTATGTGTAATATCTCTCGGGTCCGTCTGTCATTCGGCTCGGGTCTCTCTCTCTCTCTCTCTCTCTAATAATAATAATAATAATAATGGGTCTGTTGCGGCCCCGTATAACGCGGCCGGCGTTCTTTGCTCGTTCGCTCGCCGCGCAGACGATTCGTCGTCGGCCGGCGTACGCAGTGAAACGGAACGCGATAATAAATCGCGGGCGACTCGTGTGTGTGTGTGTGTGTATAATTATTACCTGCTGGACGCGCGCGGAGCCGAACGCGAGCCGGACCGTACGCGGCCGACGAGCACGTGTAGTATCGTGACGTGGTCGTCGTCAGAATAGTAGCGGGTACGCGATAATTGTTTTCTCTTCGTTTTCCCTAGTGACAAGTACAAATAGTCGGGTAATAATATGGAAAATGAAAAAAAAAATAAAAAATCCGAGCGATAATTGTTTTTGTTTTTTCGTCTTTTACCGCGCCGCGTTCGTCGCACTGAACTCAATACGCGGAACGCGCATTCCGTGCGTATGTAATATTCTCCTACACGGGAAAATAGTGAGCCGCCAATCGCCGTATGCATTCCGTTTCTATTTTCCTGTTTTTGTTACCAACTTTGTTATATAAAAATAATTGATTTTGATACCTACTATATAGGCACATCGTTTTGTGCGGTGAACATAGACAATACATAATGGATAGGCCATATCCGTTATCAGGCGTTCCCGAATCTTCTGTCTCACTCAGCAAATATTTAGATTACCGATACGTTGATAACAGAATATTATACTATTTTTCAATTATTATTCCACGGAACGAATTATTATTTCATGGAATTGCTGAGTAGGATAGAAGTTATGGTTTTAATATTGCCATCTCTCTTCTTCATTCAGGAACGCTGCCCGCTACACATATTGTATACACATGGCCTATCCATTATGTATTATCTATAACGGTGAACGGCAGTTTACCGAAAAATGATAAGAGTTCGAAGAGTGATAAAGATTTTAATTTTAAAAAGTGCTGCCAACCATTGCCAACAAAAATCTTACTAGACAGTACAAAGTGTACCATATATAATATAATAAATAAATATAATATAAAATATGAATGCCCATCAATTCAATGGTAGATATATTTTAGAATTATTATATGTGTTTTAATCCAATTGCACCCTAGGCATATTTTCACTTTTTTCTCATAGCGTTTAGAGGGAGTATTTACATCTTATAGAATATAGATCCAACAGGGTCGTACCTATACTCACAATATGATTTCTGTTGGTTAGTGCCATAGAGAAGAATATAGTATTTGTTCACCGTACAAATTTCATAATTTCATATATTATATACAGTGTAACCTATAAAACAAATATAAATTATTTTCTTATAATTTTTCGATAATTCTAAGTTGGCAATAACACTCTTATCATTTTTCGGTAAACTGCCCCCAACTCCGTTTTGTGTCCTGTTATCACAAAGTAAATAATAATGTATGATATAATATCATGGAAAAAACTCTATATTTCATCGTATTCTCCATGAATTTTATACCTTATAGAATGCATATGGCGGCCTCCTATCTGGCGTCATGTTTTGATTAATATACACGTTCCGTGTATTGAGTTCCACTGAATTGTTCGTCGTAATTACTTTTTTTTGCCTTCCCTCCCACTAGTCGGTTTGAGAAATAATAAAGCCTCGGGGGCTGTTGTAGGTGTCGCTTAAGTGAATATAATAATTTTTACTCGAATAAATATTTCGGCGTTTTGTTATTTTACTATAAATTTCGAAAGCAACCGAAGCGTTAAAAAAAAACGAGTAATATTATAAAGGCTCGGAAATTGTAGGAATTTGCATACTATTCTACATGCTCGGAATTTATAGCAGACTAAGCTAGAAATTGAACAATGGAGCATTAAAAAATCGAAAATTTAAAAGGCATATTTTGTCAATTTTAGCTTTAAAAGAAAGTGCATATTTCATTGATTCCATACGCATATTTCATATTTTTCTAAAAAAATTGATTTTTTTTCTTTCCTAACCTATGCGTATTTCAAATAATATTAAATGAAATACTCAATATTAATATTAACGTAGGCATTTATTGCCACAGTCGATTTTAATCTTTATCGCACTAATACGTCGAAATAGTATCTTATCATCGATAAGTCATCGTAAATAAATTTATCGTTAATTTGTTCGTTTTTAATTCGTTTTTTTTTTTTAAACTGTTTTCCTGGTGGAGCAATAAGACGAAAAAATACCAATCAGTTTTTCACCATGTTTTTAGTACTATCATTTTTTTTTTTGCGCAAATTTTTCTTTATTTTGTTTTTTTTTTGCATATTTAACTATTTTTCGTGCATATTTGCATGCATCTTTTGCCTTTTTTTAGCTCCTATAACTTCCGAGCCCTAATTAATAAACGAAATAACGTGATTTACCACGGGAAAAAACCGCTTTGTCGAAAAAAACTTAAACATTTTTATAAAAGAAAATTAAAACGATTTTCAAGATTTTTTCAAATATTCTAACGTACGTCTGACGTTGCATGGAATTTTTATGCGTAAAAATTACTCCTCTTTCTACGAATAAAATACCACAAAATCTATAATTGCTATAAACAGCACGAAATCGAAAGGTATTTTTGAAAAAATTTTTCCCTAACGTAATATTATAAAGGTGTTATTCGGAATCGTGTAAAAAAGATCACTGCTCGCCGGGCAAATAGATGGGGTCATATGCACAATATCGCGTTTTACACTTAAACCTCAACGGCTCAACTAGTACTGAAACGATACGTATAATATATAATATATTTCACTTAAAAATAAATTGATTTATAGCAAAATTACAAACTGCGTTCTTTACGAAACACCTTATAATCACGTATTTGGTGCGAAAAGTTCGAGTTTCTATAACCATTAGTTTTAAAATTACCTGCAAGGAATAACGGAATTCGCCGAGATCCGCGTTTTTATGTAATTTTTCGGTAGTTTTTGGGGGTTCTTTTTCCGGGCGCTTTTGAGAAAATCGAAAAATGACCTCTCTAAATATATCGACTAGATGCAATTCGCTACAGCGAAAACCGGGTATGACTGTAAATATCGGAGTATTCCTTCTGGTAGAATTTTCGGGTACAGACATAAAAAAAAACACTTAATTGTAAAAAGTAAAAACCGATAAATTCCCACGGTCCGTTCAAAACCAAAAATTAATTATAGCGACATTTGTAATGAATTTTCGAAAGATAATATTATTAATTCAATTCAATACGTTTTTTTTTATACCCGCAATTACATTGAGTTAACAAATGCCCCCAATCGTTACACTTGTCGCACATCGATGCGATGCGACTTTTCAGTTCATCGAGGTAAAGTCTAGTTCGTCGAGACAAAGTGGAGGTACGCGGACCGTGTACGCGAACGCGACCGAAGAAAAAAAAGACTTTTAAGGGGCGATCGGAGAAGAAGTAAATGTTTGCGTCTTCAGCGCCGCAACGACCCGTGTGGTGGCTCATTTTGGACAGATCTGCAGACTTCTATGAATCAACTGCGGTGGTTGCTGAGAGACGAAAACGTGATCTCCGTCGAATTCTCCAGTTTCCGGGAATAGTTTGTACGTACGAAATTACCGTTACGCCGCTGTGTTCCCATCAAAGACAAACGGTCCGTATTATTTCCCTTTTTAAATGGCGCGAAAAACGTCGAATTCGGACGAACCCTTTTCACCGAGGACGAAGCGCGCCAATCGGCTCGGATGCACCTCAACGCGATGCCTACACTGGGAGTAGGCAGGAATCCTTCTCTTTCAGACGGCTGGCGATTCCCACAAACTGCGGGATCAAAATCTATAGCCTACTGTAATCGGACGAATCGTTTTAGTATACAATAGAAAATATCATTTTTTTTTTCCGAGTATTTAATTTAATTTATATATACCTCGTCCGGATTCGTTTCGTTTAAAGAAATCTTAAAAAAAAAAAAATCGATACAAAAACCGCCGTCACCCCGTGTCTTTTTATAACACACCTTTGCCGTTCAAAAATAAAAAATAAAAATTACTTTCACTGAAGACCATATCAAACTGACAAAATCACGATATTTGGATTTTGTGGACATTATTTTGACACTGACGAATCGAACAAACAAAATATACAACGACGAATTATAATACAATTTAAAAAAAAAAAAACAATTTTCGTGGTGTAATCTAGTTTGCGGTCTCGCGGTACACCCGTGGGTGCTTGACGAACAGGGGCGCATACTTAAACCGCGCAATAAATGGTTTAATTTCAAATATCGGGACACCAGTTCCCTTTATAACGATTTCGTCCATATTTTTAACATGTTGACGACGTTTACCGCCGACGTGTACATTAAATCGTCTTATTTTATTTCATACGGTTCACCATATTTCGTTATGCGGTTTATTTTGTAATTCAGTATACGTTAAACGATTGGTAAATATTCCGGTTTATCGAGAGATTAAACACGAATATTATCAAAATTACTCGACTGTAAGTACTACGAAGGGACGTCGCGGTAGTAAATTCGATTCAAATTTGAAAACGCTATACAAAGAATATTCGAATAATTAATCACTCGGCATAACGGATTTTTGTCAATTTTTAATAAGGCTTGCAAACATATTTATATTATATAGTAAAAAAATGTTTTTTTTTTAAATTAGTGCTCTTTGACTTCCGAATATAGAGATAAGTATTAGACCTAACTAATATTTAAACACAAATTATCCTTTAAACTTATTGGCTTTTACCATTATGTTACGATAACCAGACTTATTGAAGTCAATACATAATATATACCTAAATTACGCTTCAAACAATTTTTAATTTACGACTATTTTATTGAATAATTTTTAATAAGTAGCTGCAGAGGTTGAAAAAACAAAACAACAAGAAGATCCCCGACACCCAATGTACGCACACTCACCTCAACCAGCCAGGCTAAAGTCCCGAAAAAGTTTCTTAAAATCGACAAGTAAGTTAGAAACTCAACCTAAAGCTCGGCGACTTGACCTGTGGAAAGATAAAGTGACCAGCTCCCCACTTAAAATCAAGGAGGAAGGATCCGCCGGTTTCCAGCTACCCTTTCTTACATGGAAAACCCTTAACCGTCTTAGAACGGGAACCACCAGGTGCAATGCGGCACTCATGAAGTGGGGTTTCAGCGCAGATGATAAGTGTGACTGTGGGATGACGCAAAACTCCGAACATTTATTAATTTGCCCAAATATGAAAGTCAAGTGCACGAAAAACGACTTGATTTTAGCAAATGACGAAGCAATATACGTTGCTAATTACTGGGGAAATAGCATTTAGTTTGGTGATCCGGACACGAGAGAAGAAGAAGAATTTTTAATTTTCACGATTATAATGCAAAAAAAAAGTACACTGTAATTTGTATTCGAGTAGAAAAAAATATATAAAAATACATTTATTCGAATAATTTACAAGACTATTTATAAAAATGTTTAATTTATATATAATAGGTATGCGGATTATAATTATATATATATATAGAAAACGCGTGCATACGGTATATGTATATCTTAACTCATTCTTCAAATGCATCGGATTTTTTTGTCATTCTATCCAGTGTTCTTTTAATATTAAATTTAAATGTGTTATTATTATTTTTATTCATAATTTATATTATTTTAAATAATTCTTCAGTTAATTTTTTTGATTAAGTTATATTTGTATAATTGTCGAGTTGTATACTTTAACAGTTATTTTCTAATATATATATATATATGTGTGTGTGTGTGTGTGTGTGTGTGTGTGTGTGTGTGTGTGTGTGTGTGTGTGTGTGTGTGTGTGTGTGTGTGTGTGTGTATAAGATGATGAAATTTAAAAGAGAATTATTATACGTTTATATTTAACAATAGTTAATAAAACGGAACATGAATGTGTTTTTTCATTATTATACTATACAAAAAACAATCCTAAATACCGAGTTTAATTTGCATTACTCTATAGTCTATAGTACTCGTACGTATGACTCTTATGACTTGACAATATTTCACCGATGAATTAACAACAATAGCTTTTGTTCTATAGATTATGCACAGTAAGTCAAAATAACACTAATCAGTAAAACTTTGAAAAATCAGTGTTATGTGAAACAATTACAAAATCTACATGTATGAGAAAATGTAAAGAAAAACTGAATTTATATTATATAATAGTACAAAAAAAAAAAAAGGAACGTATATATCTACTCCAAAGTTAATTTTCATCTTTCTTGTGTTGGAGGTTATTTAAATATAATGCAAATTACATTTGAAATTGACATACTGTTAACCTGTTTGTATAATTAACATAAAAAAACAATACATATATATATAAAATTATAACTTGATATTATTATATTTTATAAATTTTAATTTTAAACAAAATTATTGTAATAAGGTTTGAATAATATGAAATTTGCCAGTAGAAGATTTTGTTATTCCAGGTCTATTTACAAAAAGATCAATGTTTTTTTATGAATAAGCGGTTGCTAAAATTTTGTTAGTTGATATCAATTCGACACAATCCAATTATTTTAGACATCTTACATTATGGACGATGTTGGTTTGATGTTCACAAACAACAATATGCATTAAATATGGTTAAAACGGACGGAAAATATTGAGTAATTTCCATTTTGTAAATTCTCAATATTTATATATATATATATTTTTAATTTATTACGAGTAAAAGGATTTTTTTTTTTATAAATATATTATTTTTATCACGAATGTTGTCAGAATTCGTAGAAGTAACGTAATGTAATTTGAATTTATACGAATATCTTTTATAATTTAATAGTTTTTTCTCATAAATAATATGCATAGGTACATCATATTTTGTATTTTACAAACTAGTTGAATTCTAAACGATAAGATTAAGTGTGTATCCGTGATCATTAACATAAATATCACAAAATGATATGATATAAATGTTTTCTCGTGTTTTTACGATTATAATCTTGATCCGACACGAATTGTCCTTGCACATTTTAAAAGAAAACAATTTTTATAACCAACATAATCTAAACTAAAAAAAAATTTAATATTTATTCGATTGAAAATTACAATAAAAGTATTAAAAACATTTTAGATATTTGGTTAATATTCCGAATTATCAATATTTTAAATATATAAAAAAAAAATCAAATCCTATCATAAAATGTTTCTCGGATCTCGTGTTAAAATGTTAAATTTAATAGAGTTTGTCTCTGCGTTGAATTTAACATGCAATCTCTTATAGCTTTGTAGTGTATGTCTTCATTCATATAATATTATTTGTTTCGGTCGGCACAATCAATACGTTCTTCGGTTTGATCGGAATCAGGGCCGGCGCCCTCTATAAATATAGGTAATTATGTTACAATAAAACAATATTTAAAAATCTCTTTTGAAGTCGTGAATTACAAGTTTAGAGTTACTAATAATAGTTTATGCGATACAAATTTTAATAATAATTCATAATTATAAAGAATATAATATTTGAAATAGATTATGTACTGATAAACTACACGTAATGTTTGAAAAATCTTAGTATAAGGAGGGATAAAGAAAATACTTTTGTCTTTTACATACATTTCGGTGACAAGGTTCTGTCCTTGAAGTTCTTATAACAAATCATTTGTTTAAAAAGTGATTTTTTTTAATATCAAAATTTACTTGCAAATAGTAAGTATTAGATACTCATAGTCCATAGACCTCTAGTACAAATTAAATTGTTTTTTTTTTTTTAATCGTGTTAAAAAATTTAACTTTAGAAATGTATAATGTTTTTACTTAGTATTTTATAAATTGGGACCCCTTTTTCCAATATGATTTGCCCCGGGCACCGCAAAACCTAGCACCGGCACTGATCGGAATATACAATTATAATTATCAACGTTCAGCAAGTTAACTAATTATTATTTGAACTCGTTGATTATAAATTGAAATTGACGTTAAAAGTCAACTTAGTCAAAAGATAAAAACTTTTAATTAAAAAAACATAGCCTCATAATTGAAAAATAAAATTTTCTTATATTATTATTACGTTTATCTTATCAAACCCATCACGAACTGTATGCTGCACTGATTAAATGTAATTTTAAAAAATAATTAACTGTAAGCTTACACGTTAATTTTTAAAAAACTCTTAAAAATGAAAAGTCTATTTTTGAAAAAATTAAAGCGTAAATTAATTTAGCTTACCGTTTCACCCGTTAACGCTCAGCCTTGAGAATAAGAGTAATAATAATAATAATAATAATAATAATAATAATAATAATAATAATAATAATAATAATAATAATAATAATAATAATAATAATAACGCGTGCCCATTTTCACGTTCATCGAAATAACACTGAAACACTGAAAACCTATTAAATAGGTACGCATGAAATTACGTAGATATTAAAATTTGACGAAATGCGCATTAAAATATGCTCATAAATGTTTTGAAGTATCCAATGTAAGCGCCAATTTTTCATACAAATATAGAAAAAAAGAGCATTTTCAGCGTTGCCCGTTAATTTACTTGCTAAAAATACTTAAATGATTTTATACGGCTTTAGTTAAAGGAATACATTGTTTTCAAAAAGGCTCGTGACAGCAAGACACTGGACGTATGAACGTATAAAAGTCAAATTTCCGTTGATCTCTAGTAATTGAAAAATATTTTTAACCGAAAGTTCATCGTTTTCATTTAGTTTTCACTGTAAATATATTACAGTAGAAATTAACGTGGACCAACGCTTAAAAACGGGTCTCGTGGAGACATAAGATTTTTTAACACTTTTTTGATATTTGCGCCCGGTTTATCGACTTTTGAACGCGGATTTGTTCGATAGCGGTTATTTTTATTATTTTTTTCTCGAGCGAAACCGCACATTTATTATTTAGTCAAAAATAATATAGTTAAACATGCAAAATACGATTTACTTTTTGAACTACAGAAAACAAATTTTTACGGGAACTCATTATTTTTTTCTTCGAATTAGCATAAAAAAAAAACACGCAAATAATGCACGTTGCCCAGCTATATTCAAGCCCGGATTAAGCCATCAAAGGGCCCAGGTTGCCGATATTTAGTTGTGGGCCCCCATCAATGAAAAAAACCAATTTTTGTTCTAATCCCTGCTTGAACCTTATAATATTGGCTGCATTGACGCACACATAACTTTATAAAATAACACAGTTAAATATTATATTGGGTACCATTGATCAATTAATTTTTGTTTCATAAATACCCGTTAAAACATTAAGTTTTACGTCTGTTAAATAAATATACATATACAAATTTAATGAACGGTATTACACCTATTTCATTTAAAATGACACATTTATTTAATATTTTTGTTGACTGTTGTCGGCACTCGTCAGTGGTTGTCTTCCGGGAAAAACAATATAAATATTATAAAAATAAACAATAATCGAAAATACCGCTTGGTAACGTTTGTTCATTGGCGATGATCGGGAAGGTGTTAACGGAACTGTGGCGTATTATACATTTATAATTTAATTTAAAATGACCTCTGTAAAGTACCAATTTGATGATGCGATTTGCTACCGGAAACAAAGTATGACTGTAGAGATCGGAGCACTCTTTTGGTAAAATTTTTTGGTACAGACATGAGAAAAAAAAAAAAAACACATCATTGTACTCATAAAACCAATAGATATTCCTTGCTCCGCTCAGAATCTAAAAAATATATATATATATAAATTATCACTTGAAAAATTATGGGCCCCCCTTGGCCCCCCTTAATCCGGGCCCAGCTGTATTCGTACATACATATAAAAGAGCAAGCCTTTTTTACGTATCAAGTTTTTGACGACACAACTGGACTCTTTCACGATTTTTTTTCACACATTTTTTCCAAATACTCTTCTCCGACCGTCCTCACGACGCCCATTTTTAAATTTTTTTTTCGTCTGGGAAGAGGAGAGATTATGTATTGTACTCGAGCGTTACGATTTCACTATAATAAATACGCGCGTCTTATTGACGGAAGATATATATATACACGCAGGAGAATTTTCTGAATCGCTTCTGCACAACGGAACTTTAATCGGTTAAGAATGGATACATCACGATATTGTAAAATAGACAAAAGCGTCGACAAATTCATCCGAAATCGTGCACGAGTTTTTCGAATATTTAAATGAAATTTCGTAGATACTGTTTAATATTCGTGTCATAATATTACATACGTGCGGGTAATAATGAATTATTTACAAATAATAATTGTTATAAAAAAATATAAATAATTACGTTTTCGTTCGAAATCGCGGACGGACGAAGCCGGGTAACATTCAACTATAGTATAATACAATATAAGCGAACGTTTCAGCATTGGAGTGGAAACCACAAGGAAGAAGACCTAGAGGAAGACCTAGGAAAAGATGGATCGACGTGGTTGAGGAGGACCTAAAAACCCTAGGAGTTGAGGACTGGAGAGAGATAGTTCAGGATAGAGACAGGTGGCGAGGTGTAGTAATGGCGGCAAAAACTCTTAGAGAGTAGAATTGCCAGAAGAAGAAGAAGAAGAAGCGAACGTTTCACCGTTACGTTCAAATACGCACCATAACATACCGCCGTGTGTAACGTCTTATTTTGTATAATTGCTTCTATTCTAAAGTCTATTCTCTTATTCGAAATAAATTTCAATACACACACACACACACACACACACACAATACTATATACCAATTTCATACGTATACTTTATACAGTATACGAGGTGTAGACGACGCTCGCGTCTATTGTATACACACACACACACACACACGAGAACGCGTGCACAGCTCGCGCACAAATTATTACGATATTGTACGCAATCAAACGTATATCTATACCTGCCTACAGAACGCGCGCGTCGGTTCGGCGAATAATAATCGAAAAATAAAAAAAAATAATAATAATAATAATACTAATAATAATAATTTGTTTTCGGTTCATTATGCAACCAAATAATAGTAATACGAAATAATAAACTCAATCACCGCCGCCATCCGTACACCCGATGTAATAATATAATGTACCTACACTAGGTACTATAGGTAGGTATACGTGCGCGCGCCCGAACTCTGTGTCGGTGTCCGCGTTCTTTTGATCTCATTGTCCGTGAATCGTAATATGTTTACCATTGACTGTATTATACATTCAGTTATTGTTCTCTGTGTGCGTTGCTGTCCCGCTGCTGCTGTGCCGTGCGAAAAGCGCTATTACGTTTGTGTCGAATTCGGCTGAGCCGATTCTTCGTCTTCTTCTCACACCGTACCGTCAGTGGCGTCATTTCAGTTTTCGAAGGGGGACGCAAAAGATTTAACCGGCCCCATCTAACTATCTCCCATATTTACGTTTAGCTCAATACAATTTTTATTTTACATAATTTCGATATTTTCGTTATCATATTCACGAATCGCCTGATATATATATATATATTTTTTTTTTTTTTGCGGAAGGAAATTCATTACTTTGTCTTCTATAATAAATGTATCATAAAAAACTATATAGTACATATATATATATATATATTACCTGTGATCCAAATTTTGAAACTTCTCTTGTCATAATATTAAACGCGTTAGAAATGACGTTTTGTGATCGGCTCTAAGAGCAGCTTGTTCAATATTTTTTCTCTCTTTCTCGCCATCTTGGCGCCACACCATCTTTAGCTTTTTTTCATTTTTATTTTTTACTCTTGCCACTCACAAATTTATATATATATATATATCATAAAACATACGTTTAAAGCGTTAAACAACGGCTAAACAATTTCGTTCGTGCTGTACGCGATATAGGTTCGTCAACTGACAACCTGTCAAACGTACATCATATTCTTCGAATTAGGGGTAACGTCAATTTGTACGCGCTGCCTTTAACGATAACCATGTTTATAGAAAAAAAACCCAGAACCGCGGTAAGTTGCAACCACGAATTATTCACCTTTAATCGCGGTTATAACCTGCGTACTTTTTTATTTTATTATTAATTTAATTCTAATCCACTGTTTGCCACGCGATTCGTTATTACGCATTACCATTGATTTTATAATACTCTATTTAATAATATATTATAAAATCAATGACATTGCTATAGATTTGGTTTGAATTATTTATATTTACATCATAGGTTCAGCATGAATCATGCCGGCCCACTGTTAACGAGGGGGGGAGGCAAATGCCCACCCTGCCCCCCACCAAATGACGCTACTGACCGTACCCCTTCGTCGGCCGCGCATCGTATATCCTAACCTAACGCGTGCTAGCCCGGAACGTGCGTAGCTCAGGCCGACTTACACGAATTCTGGCCGACGTCACTGCAGGGTCGCCCCGGCCGTGGCCGCTAGGCCGCGAATGCGGCCGGGGCCCCGTCTTTTGTTTTTTTTTTGTACCAATATTTTTGAACGCTGTCTCCACCAGTTTTGAAATTTTTGCCTTGTATTATTATAATGTATAAAAAAAATAATGCAAACATTGATTTGAGAACAGCGGTTCAAACCCCGAACCGTACGCGTCAAATCGTGGTATTTATCCATTGGACTGTTATAGTACGAACCGAAAAACGGAAAAAATAAACCCATTAAAGAAACACGGTAAAATTGTCAAATTTCAAATTGCTTTCACTTAAAAACTAAATCCGACCACCAAATTCTAACTACACCATAGATTCTTTTATTAACCTGTATTAACTCTATATAGAAACAGAAGGCGCTAGTCCAAAAAAAAAAAAAATTAATTTTTTTCATAAGTGGCCCGGAAAAATCTTATTTGCCCGGTAAGAATTTTAGAGTCACTCTGCCCTTGGATCTGGGACACCCTATATAATGAATGGTTTTTTTTATTGATATGTATTTTTTAACTTCATATTAAACCAAGGGGCAGGGGCCCCAGAATAAAAAGATCCAGAGGCCTATGGTGTGCCAGGCCGACACTGGATGTCAGTGTTTCTCGACAACGATTCACTCGGACGGGACGAAGATGACGAACGCAGGACGCGGGTCGAAAAACGCTGACCCGGGGAACCGAGCCGAACCGAATCGTCGCATAGACCGTTATGACGGACACTGCAAACGCGTTCCTGAACGAACAGTCAATACCTCGGTTAAAGAAAAATCACACGCAGAAGGTATACGGACGAACCAGCAGGGGTAGTTCTTGACTACTGGTCGTATTTATTAAAATAAACGATGGCGTCATTAATGGGGTACTAATACCTGACCGCACATTGATGTTGGTAAAAAAAAAAAAGCTAATTTTGTAATATACGAGTATATATATATACATATATCCTACTTTAAGATACTTTCACCGGGATATCGTCCGTCTTCTGTCATCGCTACCCTTTCCTTTGACGAGTAGCTGGAGCGACACGTATATTTATCGTTTCTCATCACGTGGTCCAGGTTACTTTACGTAGAAACGCGTTGCTGTATGTATTTCATATCACTGTGCATCTTAATCCCCGTACAAAAACTTCCTCGAAGTTTTATCGGATTTCTCATACTGAATCTAATCCATTAACTGCGATATACATATACATGTGCAAATAGACCAATAAAAACACAAACTCTAACGGTTGGCACTTGGTACAGTAACAAATGTCGCACTCTTAATTATATGTTTACACTTGTGTATATTATAAAGCACTCGGTTTGAAAATAAAGCTTTAATCGTGTCTCGGCTTAATTTTAATTTTTTTTTCTTTTTTTAACCGTACTAAAGTCGAAAAATTGTGTAACAGTCTAGAAAATTCGCTGTTCGAACGCTTTTTATATGACTATTAAAGTCTCGCGATTACTGCGACATACTATGAACAGTAAAAATTACTAATGAAAATTTACGAAAAACTCGAAAAAAAATTAATTGAAATCTCCTTTTTTTCGTCTTTTCCTATATAATATAATAATATAATTTTCATCTAAAATACAGAAGAAAACATTATTTACGCAGAAATATGGCCAAAGACTCATATAACAGTACCATGACGTATTCAAAGGAGATGTTTTCCGAGTTCAAACCTCCACGAAATTTCTTCCACATATATTTTTAATAAATCTTTCGAAAAATATATTATTGTACGAGTACATTATCTCCAGATGAAACCACCTCGAAAATTCATACTGGATACGACCAGTACCATTGTAGGGTGACTGTATTTTAAAATTATAATGACAGGACATTTATTTTAACCAAAACCTTCCCTAATAAATATTACAATAAATACATAATATTATTGACATTTTATTTTAAGAAAATTCGCTTATGATTTGCAATTGTATTTGACGAAAGATGAAATTTCTTTATAATACTATGCGCTCGAAAGAAATTCATGAATTTAGGTACGCGTAAAATTTTTGAAATAATAATTATTAAATGACTTTTACAAAAAAATATTTTAGTTTGAATGGAAAATATTATTTTTACTGATGTTTTTTACTCCAAAAATAATTGATGGATATTCAATAATTGATAAGGATTATTTCTATTGGTGTATACACCTATTATCGTATTTTAACTTTTTGTCTTCGTCCATTCGATTCTATTCAGTGTCATTTTTCTAAATACGTATTTCAAACTTTTTTGAAAGATATCAGCGCATGTACAGCATATTGTCTAATTCTTACCGAAATTTCAAAATCGGTTCACTATTCTTTTATTTACATAAGAATAAAAATAAAAAAAAGGAAAAAAAATGGTATAAAAGCGTCCCGTTTGAAGTTTATCAGAACAACGGGACGGAATGCCGGAAAACGGGACAATCTAAAACGGGCGTTTTGATCAGTGGTCACCTAATACTATTGCTAACACAAATTCTTTATACGTTTCATACCTGAAAATGTATATTATGTATATTAATGTATATTATGATGTATATTAAAAACGTTTTACTTATTAAAATTACTTAAAAATGACCAATACATAAATCAAAAATGGCCTTCGTAACTATTCGTATCACATACCATTATGGCTACAATAGCATTCTTTTTGGGTACTTTCAGGCACCAAATAAAGAATAATATAACTCGCTAAAACGCAAGTCTAAATGTGTTGACCCGAAATACACGGGTCATTCGTTTTTTTTAATACTATTTTATACTTTCATATAATTTTTAAAAAAAGATTCGTAGATATTTATTATTAATAATTATATATTCGAAAAATCAAAACGTCTGCACATATGTGTATAAAAAAAGAAACAATAATAATCAACTGCTCTTCCTATTCATATAATCGTCGAGTTGCTTGTCTAACTCTTCTTTACTTAGCTTCTTTTTCTTGTCGTATCTGGTACCCCTGGCCACATCTTCGCAATCTCGACGTAATCTTGAACTTCTGCGATTATTAACGCGCGCTTTTCTCGCGTCATCACCTCGAAAAGACCAAACTCTTTCGCAAGCATTTCGTGACGGTACGGTGGGTCCATCACCGAGACGTGCAGCCATATCCGCAGGAAGTACTTTGCCCAAAAAACGGCAATCCCGATGCGCATTGTGATATCGACGTGAAGTTCTCAACACAGCTTTTCTACTGCTAAAAGCCGCGTCGGCTGTTTCCATTAATCTACCAGACTCGTTATAGCGAAATTCGGCCGCTATTATCGATCCGAATTCGTCGAACGATCCTCGGATATCGGCAGATATCCTGATATCGTATTGTAAATTCGAAACGACGATTTGACGGTGGTCATCGTTATTCGAAAATCCACCTCTTAACCGTCGTCTCTTCGGTCCTTCTTGCGTACCACGGGTCGACCACGTATTTATATCGTTTGTCGAGTAAGGTCCGTCGGACCGTCTTCGTTTTGTCGGCCTGATCCGACGCAAAGGTCCGCCACCGGCTCCAGTCGTCTGGATATTCGAACCTGGACGAGCGTCTCCGCGACTCCCATTATCGTGACCCGAAGACATCCTCATCTCTTCGTCCGAATTCGAGTATATTGCGATTATAAGTCGCGGCGTATAACGGTTTTTCCGTAACAAATGCCGCGCGAAAATGATTTCAAGCGTATGTCAAACGAGCAAAAATATTAGTAACTGTGTGGCTAGTTTTTTCGAGAATATTAAACGAAAAGGCCGTCGCACAATATCAATATTCGTATGAATCGCGCATCGATTATTATTCGTACGTGTTTTTTTTTCAACGATCACCCTGCAACGGTTGACTTGATGACGATCAAATAATAAATAATATAAACAACCAACATTATCGATTTCGAAAAGAAAACGAACCGCCTCTGGTCACTTTAACGTGACCACGGTTTCGCCATACTGATGGCATATACGTATTATTTTTACACATTATTATGTTATAATCGGCCGCTTTATTTTTTTTCAAATACGCGATACATTACATTTTTTTTAGCTGGCCATTTTTTTTTTGAAAATAATGTCACATTTGCAAATGACTGGGTTTAATAATATTTTCTATTTTTATATACGTCACTGATTGTACGAAAAATAAACGAACGGTACCGGATTATCCGATTCGTACAAACGCTTCTTAAATTTCTATTGACGATGATCCAATATTAGCACTGCCCTAACAACATGATATTTTACGCAGTGTATTCTACGGTTTCGATTAGACTTTCAAATTAATTAAATAAACAATATTTGTACGCGCTTTTCGACGATTTCTCAAATTCGTTTGTTGAATAACGTGCCAATACTGACCTATATACGTATATTTCGTTTTTAAATCGATTCGTTTTCCATCGATTTATCTGATATATTATAGACCGTTCAGAAAAGATTCCTATTTCTTTTGAGACCATGTGGACGGTATCACGAACAACAAAAAAATTTTGAGTTTAAAAATCAATTAAGAAATGAAGCGCTGAAAAAACGGACGAAATATTATAAATAATACTCACGACCAGTAACAGTCGTGCAGTTTATTCGGCAAACGCCGATGCGATTCGCGTTCTATAGACCAGATCGTAGTTATCATTTTTAAACTATTCTCCATTAAAAAGCCAACGGCTATGATTTTATACCATACAGCAAATAAATCCGGTGTGTATAAACGTATTATAAATCATTCGATTTATCAATTGAGGATTTTTGAAACTGTAGATAATTGTGTCTCAAAAATCGTATTTATACAAAATATCTATACGCGTTACGCGTAGGTAGATACGTAGGTACAAGCACTTATTATTTTTTTTTGGAAAAATCATAATTAAATTATTAAATAGGTATTAAAAAGAGAAGAAAAAACGTTTGCATTGTATGAAATAAAAACGACTTTGACTGTTGTATTAAAGCGCGGAAAAAATTAAAATTATGTTATCTTCGGATTTCTAAAGTATTATTTTTACCTAATTGTGCTTGCACAGTAAAAACATTATAATACGTAGTAAAAGCGTATACATGTTGTACAATAAAAATTCCGATGGCTTTCACGTAAGTTTACCGATTGGCATCCAACTGACTTAAATTTTATTCGGATTTCAAGCCACCGGTTCAATAACCAGATAATTTTCAAAAGATCACGTTTATATAATGTAAATGTTGAGACAACATTTTCCTATAGTTTGGTGCAACGATCAAATGCGCGTCCAACGAATTTTTATTGAAGATATATAGCAAAAACTTCTTTTTTTTAAATTTCTGTTCGTTATATAAATTTACATTTATAAATAATTATTTTCTCCAATGCAAGAACCAGATACGTCCTGGCATATTTTGGTTATTATTGTTTTTTCGGTGCAATAACGATATCGAATATGGATTTTATAATGTTATTAGTGTGCATTGATTTTATCGCTTTTAATGTTTCGACAAACTGTTATTATAAATTAGTATATAAATTGGATTTCTATTCTCAAAATTTTAAAAAACAAAAGTAGTATTTACTTGTTACGTTATTGTAAGTTTATTGTTTATTACAATAATAATATTTTATAAAATATTATTATTCAAATAAAAAATTTTAAATCTATTGATTAATCTTTATTATTATCATTATACATAATAAATATAATGTTTAATATTATAGTATATATCTTTATGTGTTTTATATCCATTAATTTGTTACAGCGTATTCGGTGCAACGACCAGATTAGTATGGGACGTATTATTGCACCTAACAAAAAACGAATAATTAAGTATTATGGTAATCATTATATTAATTATTATAGTGATTTATTTGAAAATTTAATTTTTTTTATTACATATTTTATATATTGTACCGACCAATAAAATAGTACCTCAATGGTTTATTTTTTTAAATACATCTCGTACAAAAAATAAAAAATAATAAAATGTTTTTAGTGTCCCCTGAAAAATTTGTAAATTTAAAGGTATCTTATTACTTCACTGGGATTTTCGTTCGCTCGTATCAGCTTTATTACAAAAATAAAAGTGTATATATATATATGTGTGTGTGTGTGTGTGTGTGTGTGTGTGTGTGTGTGTGTGTAATCTATATATTATTATTATGTTTCGTATACAATATTAGGAGAATGTTTAATTCGTAAGTCTACTTACAATCTAATAATATATATATATATATATGTATTGTCACCGATGGAGGGAGAAATATAATATGTAAACCGATTGTAAATCCGTTTATACCCTCTATATACGTGTGCTATAAAATAATAATATATGTAAACGACACGGTTTACAACCAAATAATATGAGTTATTTAAATTTGTTTTCTTCTCGTATATACACATACACACGCGTGTAATAAAGAATCGAAATATCGGGTGTTTTTCCAGACACAATATACAAGCGTTGTTCAAATATCCTTGAAGAATGCGGCATTATAATGTAACGAAAACGCTATATACTATAGCTATGTATATATTTTTTTAAGCTCCTGCGTTGTATGCATTACGATATTTAATACCGTAATATTATTCGAACGCATTTAATCTGGTAATTTACTGTATGTATTTGTGTGTTATATATATCTAAATAATAATTAAAGCGAATATATAATTAAAGCGAATTTATCGGTTTTCAATATTATTTCAATTATAAAATTAGTTATATGTTCAACAAATAATATTTGCTTAGCGAATCGTTGTCTTTGAACAGAGCGAACATATTTAACTGAAATATATTCGTAATTTCTTATTGTTTCCACGATATTGTAGTGTTATCAATAACTGACACCATATGCAAACAGTATGTTATTATAGCGTGTAATAATTGGGGGGAAAAAAATCAGATTTCAAACGAAAAGGTGGACACTTTTTATTTGAATAAATTAAGTGTCCTCCTTCTAAGAACCCTGAACTGACGCCTACTGTGGGCACCGCTACGTAATAGGAATAACCGACAATTTTAGGACTTTAAGTCCAGGTCTGTCCCCTGTGATGATCAATTAATTTTAGTGACATAAATAGTTTCATACACAATATACTTCAAACGAAATTTTAGATTTCACACGTACTGTTTTTTTTTTTGTTTAAATCACGTAAAAAAATACATTCTTCGTCATCTCACATGTACATAAAGCCTCAATTCGGTTTCGGAATTCAACATTTCGGCAAATCTTAAAGTATTTAAATTTCATCGATTTGTCTCTAATTTTTAATATAAATCCACGGTAAAACGCAATCGGATTCGTAAAATCCTTTCATGTCGGCAAAACTGTTTGAAAAATTACCATCAGCTTTGGAACGGTACTGAAAAGATTTCCAAAAAGATAAGTTTTAACCGTTTAAAAGTGGTCGAACCGAAGCAAATCGTGTGAATTTGTTCGAATCGTGCTCATTATATTATAATCCGTTATTGAGTTGAAAATCATTAGAATATTTACGTAAAATTTACACGCGGACGTTTGACGAATCGCGCGATAAACGACATAACACATCAGACTTGTAAATTATTCAAATAAATGTATTTAAATACTTTTTTTAAAATTCGAATACGTATTCTGAATACGTCAGAATTTAGCTAGAATATTCAAAATATCATTCGTGCAGAGTATTCAAAATATATTTATTTTTCCATTAACCACGAAAAAAAAAATCAATTTGTGGAAGAAAATAATTTATGTTTTAAGATTTTATATAATATTTTTGTAAACTTTCGCCACGGCCAATATCCAATGAAATATACATTAAAAAAAAAAAAATCATTATAATACTTCACGGAATTCTCTTACCTTACTTTGTCTCATATCATAATAGTAGCACGTATATATTGACACAATTGTATACGTAATAAATAGGGCTAGGGACTTGCATGTTTTTTAATAATTATCATGGCATGAGATTATGAATTTTTATTTTTGCATATTAAGTTTGTCTTGCGAAATTCTTTTTGAATATCATTAAGTAATATTAAAAACATAAATTAATAAATTTTTCATTGTTCATTAATTATTTAATTATACAGGTACTTATAATCAGTGGCGTGCTCAGGGGGGAAGGTAAGGGATTATATCCCCTCATTGTCTTTATTGCCGACCTACAGAAAACAACTTACTTATTAATTATAAGAGCTGTTTTAGAGTTATTACTTAATACTTTTTATTAGTTATTAGCAAAAAGTTATTACTTATGAGTTATGACAATAAAAATTTACTATACATAACGTATGTTATGTTAATTGAACAACTTGGTATTAGTGTGTTATAATTTAAATTCATTTTAATTATAGAAAATTTACAAATGTACACAATTACAAGCTAGAAACGATTTTGGAGAGCTTGAAACATAAACATTTGAGTTTTTGGTATTACCATGACAATTTATTAAAATGTATTATTACTATTTACTTATAACATCCCCCCCCAATGAAAATTCCTGGGCACGCTACTGCTTATAATAGATACTGCAGAGCATATTTTAACATATAAAGGAGGTGGCACTAATGCCACCTAGTGAAGAATTAGTGGCACCCAGTGGTTGGTGGATGTGCCACATATATTATTATATTATTTTATACGAATGCCTTTATATTTAAGTAAATCATAAACTAAAAAGGTACCTGAGGATGGGCACTTGGCTTAGTCCTTAATCATAGTGCCACCCAGTACAAATTCCTTAAAATATGCTTCGAGATACTGTCGTTTAAATGTTTTGGTTTGTAAATGCATATTCAAGTGATTGTACACATTTTAAGGGCGTATTTGGTGATTTTTTTTTAGGCTATAATTATTTTAGGGTTTTTGTAAGGCATGAAATCCCTGGCCCCAGCGTAATATTGTAAAATTCAAACGCACACTATTTGAGAAACGAATAAACAAAAAAAAAAAACGACTGGAATGCTTTAAAAATATTCCAATATTATTCCGAATATTTTTTTCTCCGTTTATTATAAAATACGAAATAAAAGAAGCGTTCTTTACGAGCCTCGTACTCATACTATATAAATACTCGTGTATTACACACACGACACCCGACGAATACAACTCTCGAGCAATATTCGCGTCATTACCATAACCGTTATAAATATCGTGTATACACGTAGTATTAATATATCGTATTATCTCGTCTCTGGTTATAACTCTTCTGGATTATTCTCCTCGTTTTTTTTTTTTTTAAATATTATATAAAACGTAATATTTTGTCATTTGGGGACACGCGTATTTTTGTATCTCCAGTTAACGTTAAGACTTCACCGCGATCGGCGTATACAAGAGAATTTTTTCAGTTTTTTTTTCCTCGCCGATATAATAAAATACAGCCCCGTCCGGACAGCTTTACGTTTTATAAGTGTTTTCTCGTATTTATTCGAAACGGATTTTTTTTTTTATTTATTTATTTTTTTTTTTTGTACTCGCGGGCGCGCGCCTTTCGAAACACTATTTCATCGTATAATAACAATATTAATAATAATAATAATAATAACACGTGTTTTATTCGGGAAACCGGCGCGTTTATTCTCCAGCAAAGTGATAAAAAAAAAAAAAAAACATTCTCCGGCGCCGCCGCAGTCGCGTTGCGTATATAATTGAAAAGGGAGAATACAGCAACGAAGAGATAGAAAAATAATAAACGAATATTTATACGAATATTATATACACACTGACGCACAGCCGATACCTCCATAGCCACACACATCTGTGTAATATACCGTCGAAATATATAAATTATTATTATTATTTTTTTTTTTTTTTGTAATACGAGTTTATACGCGGACTCGCCACGTACTTTATAGCCGTACGCGTCGTATACATATAATACACACGCACAGCGTAATATATATAATAAAAATAAAATATATTATTAAAAAATATATATATATTATCGCAGAGCTACTTATGCACAGTCCGAGTTATTCGCCGCTTTTTTTTTTAATATTTTTTTTTTTTTTTTATTAATCGGTTATTTACAATGCGGTTGTTGCCCTATAAAGTACGTCTCGCGTGGACGCGCGGTGGTCGAATCGAAATGGACTTACAGAGGACTTATTACAATTATAATTATTGTTGCATCACGCGCGGGAAACGGCTGTGAAGGCTGTATTTCGTACGCTGAAACTCACACGAAACGAATTACGCATTGCAGTGGCGTACATACGGGGGGGTTTTCGGGTTCAAACCCCCCCCCAGGACCAAAAAAAAAAATTGTGATATTATTATAAGGCCCGTTGCGCGTTATAACATGTTTTAATTTTTACACTCTACAACGGTGCACAGGTATTGTGTGCACTATCGGCTCCTACTCATAAATTCCTTCATGCGCCGTTTAAAGGGATGGTTTTAGTGTTGGTTATTTTTTTTAAACCCCCCCCCCAGAACAAATTTGAATGTACGCCACTGACGCATTGCTTTCTACAACAACGTACAACCGCTTTTAGTGACGCGCATCGTATCAGACCACATATTATGTAGTTGCGCGCGTGGGTTAATTATTTTCCGAACAAATAAATTTCTGATATTTTTAAAAATTAATTAACTCGAATATTGACTACAAAGCGTTTAGCGTTTATTAGTATATTATTGTTTTACTGAATGTGACAATTCGTTTTTTGATACTCGAGTATATAATATATTGTATTCGAATTAATTTACTTGTACGTCACACGAATACATATAATATATTATGTGTATATTTAGGGTTTTAAATTTGAAATATTTCGTGTGATTTATTTCAAAAATGAACATTTCACGCTTTATGAAATATTTCAATGAAATGTTGAAAAAAGGTAGCTTAAGTGAAAATTACTTGGACAAAAATTTTAGAGTTTTGTTTTTATTATAAATTTGAAAGCAATGACAAATCATTGCATTCGATAAAACGATTGTGAACGGAGCTTCGGTGTAATACGCTTTGTCTATTTTTTGTACAAAATTCGAGTAATATATAATATGTCTCCTGGCGTTGTGTCCGAATTTCCTAGTCAAAAAACTCAAAAATCGCAACACTGTTTTATGAACGGAAAACGACAAAATCTAAAAATGGCTATAAATAGCCTAAAATTGAATGAAACTTTTTTTGAAGTTTACAGTACAAATAGATACAATTTTACTGAAAATTTCAAGACAATAGAATGATTATTTTCGAAATTATAGCGAAAAAAACTATACGTGATATTGACGAAATCCCATTTTTAGCGGTTTTTCGTAATTTTTCGGTAGTTTATCGCGTCGCGACTATTGAGAAAATCGAAAAATGATCACTCTAAAGTACCGACTATAGATGCGAATCGCTGCCGGAAACGAAATGTGACCGAAGAGATCGTAGCACTACTTCTGGTCGAAAATCTGTACAAAGGATAGAAAAAAAAAAATAAACATCATTGTAAAACCACTAGATCCCTCGCTCCGCTCAGAATCTAATATATATATATATATATTTACGTTTGATGTAGTGATTGACAAATGTCATCTAATCAGTTCATATTTTATATGATATCGTTTCGGCACAATGGTCGCGGTTTCTCGTATAACTGCCAACTGGTATAGGTAAGGAAAATCCGGCTTGTCGGTAACAAATGTTACCGAGTTCCGTAATCACCGCCTTGGAAGATATTTTAAGACGGTGTCCGTAATCGTTGCTTTTCAATATTATTCGATTATCACGGTTAAGTTTGTATTCAATTAAATTATTAACTTTCACTATCAACGACGTGTACTGTTCGTTAGTAAATAACTGGTGTTATTTTTCCCGTTATTGTAACTGAGATCACTAATATTTTCATTAAAACGGATTTTCATAATCTCAATGATTGTTTCTGTATGTCATGTATTTAATTAAAAAATTAAAATATAATTATAATAGCGCGATATTTCAACAAGATTTTTCCGTCGCTCGACGTTCACACGCGCGCTGAACTATGTATGTATAAAAATGCACATACACAATTTATATTTCGTGAACGTAAAATAAAATGTACATGTACACACTGCAGTGGGTTAACTAGATTGCGTTTTGCTTGTGCAATAAACCTGTATCAATTATTATCAAGCTATCGGTCGTCATTGCTTATCTACATTATTACTAATTATCTATGTACATGCCGCGACGGCGAAAAATAAATTATGATATATACTATTGTAAAGTATATAAAATATAAAAGGAAGAGAAATGGAAAATTATTAGTTATTTTTATGTCATATGTAATTCAAAATTGTTTTCCGAAAAATACATTAATAATAAAATAATTCTAAAATTTTTTTTAAATATATACGATATACTCCTATTGGTTTATTACTTTTTTTTTTTATAACTCTTGCGTAAATGTATAATGGCTGGATAACATAATTATTAATTAATAAAAGTATATTATCACACTGAGTGACTTTGTTTAGATACTATACATACAATGGCTAGATAAAGTGATTAATACAGTCAGTGCCGCAATTACATTTTTGGAGGACCCGGTGCGAACTAATTTTGGAGGCCCTTTACAGGCAAGAGGTTTGAGGGATCAGATTTAGAGGTTTGACACCCCCTGCGTGAATAAGTCAGTAAATTAAGAACGATTAGTATACACAAGTACACAATCAGCAAATTAATGAAAAATTTATAAAAAAATTTTTCTTATTATTATCTTTTTGAAGGATGTGAAAGAAAGAAAAAAGAAAGTCAATTTAACTTCGACATAGATAAGCTTAAAGAACAATTATAACTAGATTATTAAATCTAATAATAAAAATAGATAAATTAAATTAAACATAAATCAAATATTTTTTGAATAACATTTATATTTTATTATGACGTGTAAGTATATAACTTATATATTTAATGACCCAGAGGGGTTATAGCGTTTATAGGTCATTTCTTTTTTGACCCCGGGCTACCAATTTAAGAAAGACACAATAAGTGATTGTTTTTTATTTAGCGAATTTAACAGAATTAATAAAATCTATTTGGTCTTGTTTTGTAAAGATTAATAGTTACCCAAGACCATGAAAAATGATTCTGTATATATCATATAATTTTATTACTAATTGTATAAATGTATTTGAAATTGCGAACTTACGTTAAATAAGTAAACTGTAAACATGCATAGCTTTACTGAGATTAAATTAGAGGATATTGGAAACAATATATTTTAGTACTTTTAAAATAATAAAACTTGTAAATTACTATGTGAACACAGAATACAACATAAATTTATTAAAAATTTCGTTAAATATATAATATTATTTTATACTGTATCCACACGAAAATTCCGTTGGGTGTTTTGCAAACAAATAAATCACGAAGCGTGTACCTATATCATTTATAACATATTATTTTAGCAGCCTGTCAAAATCCACCAATATAATATCACGATATTGAAGAGCGTTGATACTTGATTTTTGTATTAGTGAATAATGAATATAATACATCTATATTTATATTTTGAAATACTACAATATTAAATACGAGATATTGATGAAAACTATACACAATATAAAATGAAATAATCATAATTTTTGTATCGAAAATAATATAATTCATAGTATTGGACAATAAAAAAAATTTATAATCCCATGTACCAGCTATATCTTATTAAACGTTTGGTTTAGTCAATGAATATGAGGCTCTCTGATATAATAACGAGGCCCGCTTGGCGGTGCAATGCGCCTGCACCGGCGGTAGTTGCGGCATCTACCGATTTTTGTCAAAGCGATTAATAAGGTTGTATAATAATTATACAGTTTTATTAATCACTTTGACAAAAATCGGTAGATATTATGTACATATAATGGGTAGATATTATTCATATTCGCTGAATAATCACTATGACCGTAACATATAAACACACGTTGTGTTCTCCGCATTGTCGTGATTTGATATAGAATTGATGTTATAGATAATAAATTCTTAATTTCTCGTCCAGCTTTGGATTCTCGTAATAAAAAATAAAAAAAGAAGCGAAAGCAGTTTAAGTTTTCAATACAAATCGGGTTTTACGATAAGACTGCGTCTAAAAGCGCACTGCATTTATACTGCAAAGAGAACGGCAAACAGTTCGTAGAACCGAAAAGAACTTCCTTACTTTATAATATTAACGCAGCAGCTATTCGTATACACCTAGTACGAGGAAAAAACTACTATTGTACGAATGCGTGCACACAACAATACCGTAATTACATTTACGAAAATAATTATAAAAATAATTACTCGTATGTGTATTATACACACTACACCTATGGGTACGATAAATACCGTCTTGATTACAATCAATTATTATAATAAATTCAACGGAGAATCGAAATATTCACATCGCGGACGTGTAATTGGTTACGGAATTATTTCCATTGTTTCCTGGGAGGAGACATGGTACGTTGTGAACAAAAAAAAAAAAATACATTTGTCATTGAACATTATAATATTTACTATTACGATATTTCGATAAACACGTATAAACGCCGCGTCAGCCAAACGTATAGGAACGTTTCAGATCTAAAAAAAGCAATTTTAATTATATTTTGTAAACACTAATAGGAAAGTTTCGAAAAATCAGTGCTTGGAAAGTTCCTTTTAAAAAGGAATTAGTTCACGTTCACGTTCCTTTTACTAAAAAAGGAACTAGTTCTTTTTCGTTCCAGGCTTGAAAAAAGGAACTAGTTCCTTTCCTCGTTCCTCAAAATTTTTTTAATTTTAAAAAATATGCAGGGATAATATAAAAAAAAAAAAATCGAACATACTTTTAAGATACGCCTTATTTTGTGTAATTTTTTTATTAAGTCTCATTTTAGGTACTTAAGTGTTTTAGTTTCAGAATGTAGAAAGAATATATTGGTTTTACAATGATATTTTTTTCTGTATGTACGTACATTGTGCAAAATATAATATATACCTACTTACATTTATCCACAGACGTAGACACTAGACGAGCTATAATGATTTATTGAATCTCGGTTTCTTAACTTTCTTTAAAAAAAGGTTTTTTTTAAAAATAAAAAACACGTTTTAAAAATAAAAAAATATGATAATAATTAATAAGACATAATTACCTACGACTTGCTTGCTCATACTATAGGTACCATACCATAATAATAATAATAATTTTCCATCATTTAATAGTGATTAATGTGGATTTGATTTTTCGTCGAAAAATGGTTCAGATTCCGAGTTAAATAAATTGTACATATTAACAAAATTTTTTTTCTAAATTCTAAAACTTCTTTATTATATTTAAGAAAAAAGGAACGAAGAAAAACGTTCACGTTCCTCTTAAAATGGAACGGAATTCCACTGGCGTTCCTTCACACAAAAAGGAACTACGTTCCCGATACGTTCCTCAAAAAGGAACGCGTTCAAAGGAACGAGTTCCTTTGAACGCGTTCCTTCCAAGCACTGCGAAAATTTTTTATTTTTATTTTATATTTACTGCAAGCAATTTTCTAGTATAATAAACACGATCGATTTACTATATACAATATATATAAAGATCTACTATATTATATAGGCGCAACTAGCACTAAATTTTAGGTGGGGCTAAAAATTAATAAGCAAAAAAAAAAAAGTGTTTACATTCAGAAATTTTGCCAATGATTGATTACCCAAATAAGTAAAAAGAAAAAAAAAAAAGGTCATTAACTTTCAATTACCCATTAACTAGGAAATATTAGAAATATACATAAAAAATACTGTAAATTTTTAATGTAGGTTAATTTATTAAATTGTATCGTAATCATCATTACTGCTCTGAATTTTTGATGAAATAAAATATTTGCATTGTTTCGATGAGGATGTGCAAAAATAGAAATGAAAAATATTTTATATACCATAATGTAGTGCATATAATATGTCATTAGTTTTTGGGGTGGCTATACAACATTTAGGGGGGCTAAGCCCCCAGCCCCCCCATTTGCGCCTATGACTATATAATAATTAATATAACTGTAATTTTCCGGTCCGTTCAACTCATGTCGAACGTACATTTAATTTGATACCTACATTACACTTTAAAAACAATTATGCTCGTATGTAACTATTTACGAGTATACAAATAAAATCCAAACTGTCTTCGTGTCTGCAGGACGCGCCTCGTGCAAAAAAACTACTATTGAAAGCATTGAAATGCGGTTTTTAGTATTATATAGTTCATTTTACGACGTGTTTAGCGACAATACGACCACAGGAAGTGACTCGATCGATATTTGTATGTCAGGTAGAATATTATAGACAGAGACTTCAAACAAAAATTAAATTACAAAAAAATGTGATCGAGGCAGAAATTCTCACGGGATGTAGAGCAGGAGCAACGCGGTATTTGTACATCACTTATTCGCGATAATTTTCCGTTTCGATTTAAGCGAATAAAACGTTTCCCGAGAGCCCATTTTTGTTTTTTTTTTGCCATGACAATTAACAAATAACAGACGCAAAAATCCGCTGGTGTCGATCTAAGAACAACCTGTTTCACACACAAATAAGTCGCTCGCTCTCGGATTCGCCAACCCAGATAGTCTATAATATATAATATTTTATCTACAAAAGGGAAACGTTGTTTACAAAGAAATTTTGTGAATTGTATTTTAGATTCTGAGCGGAGCGATGAATCTATTGTTTTTACAGTGATGTATTTTTTTTTATGTCGGTTAGAGAGGTCATTTTTCGATTCTTGTTCAAAAGCGCCTAAAAATATAATTCAAAATTCCCAAACAAATTTTAAGTAAAATTATAATTTAACAATTTTATTTTTTCACGACTCGCGTCCCATCAAAAGCTTTTGTCGACAGAATTTTGGGTCGTGAAAATGTTTCTAGTTTCCATAAAGTAATGGATAGCCGATTGTTGCAAAACAATACGTTTAAATGATATTATAAATTATAATTCGTGAAATGGGGGCTTGAAAACGTATATTTATTTAACGTTGGGCTTGTTAAAAAAACTATTGAGACTGTTAACGAAAAACAATAAACGCGAATATCGAATTCGAATTTAACGAAACATTATAATAAAAGAAAAAAAATCGTAAATTATAGCCCAAACATAAATTACTTTATAATTTTACTTGCCCTATTATATTGTTTATACGATCCGGTACGTTGGAAGCAAAACATGTCTAAATCATTACGTTCAATATGTTTTAAATAAAAACAGAAAATCTTCGCTTCCGATATCTTTGATTAAAAAAACAAATAAATTACAAAGAGTTATAATTATAATAATAAATTATTATAATTGGAAATTGGCATAATACTAAAGTAAGTATTTTTACATTTAATTCTAACGTATTTAATTAAATTGTAACATTTCATTGAAAATTAGTAATTATGATATGTTTTGTAAAATATTATTACAGTATACCAATGACATTCCCGTATATACTCGTTTATGAAAATTTGTATTTTTCAATATAAAACTAATTAATTGCATTAAGAGGTTAACGGCCAGGTGGGGTGAAGTGACCCTACAATAATTTTGACGAGAGGGCCATGATCTTTTTCATTGTATTATTTTTTTTTTTTATTGTAATTAAATTTTCGTTTTTACATTTAAAAAAATATATATCGATTTTACTACAAAATTTCATAGTGCAATTTCATAAAGAGACATTTATCTCAAAATCATTAAAAAGAGTTTTGAAGGAGTCCACATCAAAATATTTCTTCATATAAAACTATGTATTATGGCGGTTCTCAGTTACAGCTACAGGGCGAAGAAATTAAGTTAAGATGTAGGGTTTGAAGATCCCACATAGTCTGACGGTAAAAGTATATTGAAGGCTAATTATAGATCCTACACAGCGATAATAGCAAGTTTCGTATTTTTAAGTGGCAGTCAACGTGTTAAAATATATATAAATATAAAAAATTTGACGTCAAACAATTCGTAATATACACGCGTGTGACAAATGTCAGTGGGGCGTTCATAGATACGCGTCAATGTTCGGATACATTTCAACAAAATGTATTTGCTTTAACAGAAAAAAGAAACCGAAGTATAATGTTTTCACATTCCCTCTCCTCTGTAAATACGCCCTTGGTATTCATTAATAACCACGATAGACACAAATGATATTTCATATATTTTAAACATTTTTACATTATCGAATACAAAACAATTTTCGCGAATAAACGTTTCTATAAAATATAATAATTTACAATAATTTTGTACGCGAAAATACGGCGTGACTATTTTGAGCGAAAATTTCTCAATGATACGGCCGTCGTATACATAGTTGCGAACCGTTAACAGTACGAACGTTTTAGTTGTCATTACTTTTTGCAAGACAACTTTAACGGTACAAAAAAAAAAGAAAGAACACGAATTTTTCCCGCGTCCTTCCATTAATTACAGACGAAATACCGTTCCTCTTCGATTATGTCGTCGTCCGAATCGAAAAGACTGCCTTCGTCGAAAGCATCGAAATCGCTAGCCGTGTCGACGAAATCGGGGGCCAAATTTTCTGCGCACAGATCGGTGGCCACTGTTTCAGCGCACAGACCAGTGGCCGCTTCTTTCTCGCACACACCCGTGGCCATCGAAAGCGCCATGTCCGTCGGACTATACAACGGCTTCGCCTCGGCGTTCGGTACGTTGCCGGGCCACGACCACGACGGGCCTGCGGACGACGGCCACTGACCCACCGCGGCCGGCGCGTGCTCCGAGATGTTCTCGTACGACACCGCGAAATCATTTGGACACTGGTCGACGTTCGGTGCGTTGCCGGGCCACGACCACGACGGGCCTGCGGACGACGGCCACTGACCCACTGCGGCCGGCGCGTGCTCCGAGATGTTCTCGTACGACACCGCGAAATCATTTGGACACTGGTCGACGTTCGGTGCGTTGCCGGGCCACGACCACGACGGGCCTGCGGACGACGGCCACTGACCCACCGCGGCCGGTGCGTGCTCTTTGGACACTGGTCGATTCGGTGCGTATGCGGACGACGGCCACTGACCCACCGCGGCCGGTGCGTGCTCTGAGATGTTATCGCACGACACCGCGAAATCGTTTGGACACTGGTCGACGTTCGGTGCGTTGCCGGGCCACGACCACGACGGGCCTGCGGACGACGGCCACTGACCCACCGGCCGGTGCGGACGACGGGACACTGGTCGGCGTTCGGTGCTTTGCCGGGCCACTGACCCACCGCGGCCGGTGCGTGCTCTGAGATGTTATCGCACGACACCGCGAAATCGTTTGGACACTGGTCGACATTCGGTGCGTTGCCGGGCCACGACCACCACGGCAACTGACCCGAGACCGCCGTGGTGCAGTCCGACTCAGTGACGTCCATAGGGCATTCTCCTGGGCACCGACAGTTCGTCGGGCAAGGCCACGGGCATCGCGGACCGTCGAACGGACACCGCGGATCCGTCGCGTCCGTATCCGTGACGTCCGTCGGGCATCCTCCCGGACATTGGCAGTCCGACAAACAATCGCTGGACCGCGAACACCACCACGGATCGGCGAACTGCTGATCCACACATTTTTACTCCAGAACACCGGTGTACTATTGGAAATCAAAACGCGTGAAGTCATAACAGCGTAATGTTAATAATAGTCGAATAGCAGACGTTTACGATGATCTCTCGTAACAGTGTCGCAATTATTGCAGTTAAATTTTTTCTCCGTTTTTAAAATCATAATATTTCGTATGGAATTACTTAAGATTCTAAAAAGAAAACCGCTCTAGCACTCATGGAAAAAACTACTGAAACATAAATTAAAAAACAAGAAAACAACGTTTTTAAGAAGATGTCGAGACGCGGGTGTTGTGTGTATGTCGTTTCGGACGGAAATTGTGTTTAAAACCGATTCTGTGACGCGTTTGTAGGTTATTTTAATTTGTACAGATTACGTCGAATAAAGTCTGTATATCTATTATATTTTATAAAACGATTCGCTACCGAAAGGTGTAATCGAAACTTAAAGATCTGACCACTATAATTTTCCGTGCGTTTTTCTTTAAAGAAAAATTTAAGTTGTAATTTTGACCGTTTTGAGTATAAAAAATATAATAAAATATCTTACTGATCATCAGCAAAAAAGGTTTTGAATCTTACGTACGTTACAGTATCTTATCTCTCTATTATCAGCCCAAAGAGTAGATGGTTAGCAAAACGTAGTGTATTATTATATCATATTGTGCGCCACAAAATTTAAGACGCTATAATTTCGGTCGCTTCTGGGACCGTAAAATTTGTTCGCGGCACTGTCGATTACGATTTACTGTGACTTACTCGAACATATTTTTCTGTTGTTTGTTCTACGGCGATACGTTCTCCCACAATTGGTATATAACTTATCAGACAATGATAGTTGATACTCGTTGACAAGCTTCAATATCGTATTCACTTTGATAAGTCAAACAGTAAATATATTCAAATTAAACGAAAATTATTTTAACGTCAATTGACTTGATTTCACGTCTGATCAGTTTTTATCTCGAAATGTTTGTTCCGCGTTCGTGTATCTCGCGTTTTAAATAAAAATTTCTACGGTAACACGCATTGTGTCCAGGATATGTGTTTGTTTTTTCAAACAAACATAAACGTTTTTATATCAGTTGTAAACAATAAAATATAAATAGTTATTTAATTTGAACAAAAAATATATCGAAAGCACTATAGTGGTTTATAGTGAACACACTTAATGACTTAATGGTAATCGTCACCGAATTAACTCAACCGGGTTACTTAATTATTCAATGAAGATACTATTAGCGATAAATTGAAAATTTTTTATTATTATTTTTTTATATTCGACAATTACAATGTGTATTATATGAATATGAGTTACAATAAAAATGCCCCATTCTTATGTACATTTTATAAATATAGCGCGTTTTAATAAACGCGGAATCTCGAGACGAATTATGAAAATATATGCGTTATTGTATCAGCTGTAATAACAACATTGTTATTTTCTCCGAACTCTAAATGTCCACTAAAAATCATTAGTTTTCCGTTCTTTAAAAAAACTTCGGTTTCTAATTAGAGTATTTTCGTTTTACCGTCACGCCCTCGTGCATTCCACCGAGTTGTAAATATTATTAATATTATTATTAGATAATCCGTAATATTAATGAACTGAGCCGCAAGGGAGTGGTAAAAAAAAAAATAATAATAAGAAAATGAATAAACCCAAACCTAAAATGTTTATATTGAAACGCACAGAAGGACAAAATCTGCCAAATCCACCCGCGTCAATATAATCATTGATTAGTATAGATAGGACACTGAACGATTTTCCTTTGTTTTCTAGATTGTGGTTTCAGTGGTCTTGAAATCAGCTGTTTAATACTTATCACTACATTTCTTACCATCCGAGATGGATTACAAATATAACAATAATTTGGTTTTTACCTATACATAAAGTTAACATTTATCACAGACTAAAGATTTGTACATTTTTTTAATTATACTTTTATCTTATAGGTATAATAGTACTATATTCTAGATTCTGAGCGGAGCTATGAATCTATTGTTTTTACAATGATGTGTTTTTCTTTTTATGCTTGTACCAAAAAATTGTACCAGAAGGAATGCTCCGATCTCTTCGGTCACAATTACATTCCGGTAGCAAATTGCATCTAGTTGGTACTTTAGAGAGATAATTTTTTGATTTTCTCAACATCGCCTAAAAATATAACTCAAAAACCACCGAAAAAACAATTATTATTGTATTTTTTTTTTTTGACCGTGCCACAAAATTTAACCAGTAGAAATATTCCGATCTCTTCGGTCACAGTTTGTTCCCGGCACCTAATCGCATCTAGTTGGTACTAGTCATTTTTCGATTTTCCCAAAAGCCTCTAAAGCTTTATTTCAAATACTACGGAAAAATTCATTTTATAAGTTTCTTGTAAGAAATTATATTAAAAATTTCTATTATTAATTATATGCTCTATACGTACTCTATTATTATATAGTATTCATAATAAATAATAATATAACACTGAAGCTCCGCTCAGAATCGTTTTATCGAATGCAATGATTTATCATTTCTTTCAAATTTAGAGTGATAAAAATACACTCTAAAATCTTACCCTAAGTAATTCACTTAAACAACATTCACAACACCCCGTGGCTCGTTACCTTTTTTAACTTTATATTCTGCAATCTGCATATATTATAACAAATCACGTTGTTGACGACGTACGATGAAAGCGAAGTCGAGGGCACCAGCAAGACTGAAAACGTCAGAACTAACCGAAGAGCTTACATTCAGTCCAGAGCTGTTCTACAAAACGCTGATGAAAATCGAGAATAATTGAAAATTTGATTATGAAAAAATCGAACTATTCCGTTGAAAACTGTGCGCGGACAACACGTTAATTAATCTGGTATTTAATACATTCGACACGTGAATCATAATGAAATGAACAGGGTAATACAGCTGGATACTAAGAACATGTTAGTCGACAACGCATCGCAATAGACAATCTTTCGTGCGAATTAAATGCTCTTTGTTTATTTTCCACATACATATTATAATAATACGTATTACGCATTATTATCAGTCTATCGCAAATGTGTCGTTATTTTCAAAAATGAAAAATAATAATAATAACAAATAAATTACAATACGAAAATAAACGCATCGCGTGTTGTTGGAAAAATATGAAACGGAATACAATAAATAAAACGGTTATTATAATATTAATTTATATTGTGTAGTTAGGTACACATACGGAATAACGAACGAGATCAGCTGCGTGATGAACTCTCTACATGGTCACGTTGAACACGCTATTACCTTTACATATATACGAATAGTATATTATTTCGATTTGTTCACAGCCAAATTTTACGCGTGCAAACTATAATATTATATTACGTTCGTGAATGTCGTGTTTATCTTTTGGAACGTTAAAAGTCCCTGAAATTTGAACGATTGCCGTACACGATATTAAATATTAAAATCATTGTTGTGTAACAGAACCGTATTTAATGAGTGACGACAGGAGAAAATTGCCCGGGGAGGTTAAATTAAATATTTCTTTTCTAATGGGAAGGCCTCTGACGCTGAATTTTTTTAGTGCTTTATAATTTTAATGACGTCATACAAATTACGAAAATTCG
The DNA here is from genome assembly GCA_032441835.1 of Slavum lentiscoides. NCBI lineage: Eukaryota > Metazoa > Arthropoda > Insecta > Hemiptera > Aphididae > Slavum > Slavum lentiscoides. The sequence continues at coordinate 30,900,018 of CM063706.1, forward strand.
TTTTTATTTTAAATTATTATTAAATGGAAATAGACAATGTACGTAGGTATGTAGTTGTATTATTGAAGAGTTTGAATTAATAATAATTATTGTAATTAGTTTTAGCCTTATATATTCAGTAATATTTCGATTCGTTATGAATTTATTAGAACTTTCACGGATTAAACTGTTATCATTTCCTAACGTTTCAAGACCATTGCATGTCCCATCTTCAGAGCCTCAGAGGTGTATAGTTTTTGCGTGACTGCCGTGGTTGTACTGTTGTACTAAGTCTGTTAATCACACATCGGTAAAAGTTTACTTTTATGATACAAAAATGAGGATTAATAATGAATGAATATCACGTGTAGAGGAAAGGGAGTGTAAAAATTGTTTTGCTCCGGTACGCAAAAAGTGTACGCCCGTTGTGTAATGTAATCCAGACGAATTAGGTAGCTGTCTGTGATCGACTATATTTTATCTAGATAAACGAGAAAACAAATATCTAATATTGTTTTTTTTTGCCTTTTTTTCTAAATAGTTTCAACATTAGAGTCATTAGTCGGTCTCAAGAATGAGAATAGTGGCCACAAGAACACCACCCACATACACCTTATAAAGAAAGATTTGACTGTTACGACATTTCAGTAAAACGTCAGTTACTATTCTAACGCCCGAGTTTAACAGAAGAAAGGAGTTCAACAAACGCGAACGATATCCTAAAAATAGAAAATGTATCAACTTTCATAATGTATTTCTTAAAAGTCACGAATTTACACAATAAATTTAAATGTAACTTTAAAATATCTCAGTTGTTATTACCATTATCATTATTATTATTATAACTAATAAGTTATGCGTTAATTTTCGCGACAATAATGAATTATGATATTGTTTCCAACATAAACAACGATACAATAGCAATCGGCCGATAATTTTTGAAAAGATTAAATTCAAATGAAAAGTCGTAATCTTTCCGTTTTACTAAAAAAAAATGGAACTTAAACACTTTAAAAAATATTCTGACTTTTGTACGGTTTTCAGCGTTATTAGTATATTAGATTATTTTAAAATATTGTATTTTATGTTCAGGTGCACGGTCGTAAAAGCGAACAATTTATTCGTTTTCAAACATAAAAAAAAAAACGACGAGAAATTATTGAAAATTTACATATGCGATATTTTACTAAAAATCTGCCGAATCATTTCGAAACAAAATATTAGGTATATGCGTATATTATTAAAATAAATAATATTGCTTAAATTATCACGTGACCCGAATATTACTTTTTATAAAAATAAACATATTTCGGTGAATGATAATAATAATGGATATATAATGATGAATATTAATAAAAATGGAAAATTTTGCAGGGGCGATTTTTTTTTTTTTTACACGAAGTGTTCACGGGCAAGTAAAGTAAAGAAACACTTCGTTGTAAAACCAATTCGCTCCGTTGAACGTTTAAAAATACAATTTAATACTCGACGCGATTCCATATATTAAATACACTAAATATACATACACTTGATTGTAATATATTATTACTACAATTAAAATATGTCATCCATTGATAATCACAATATTTTTGTGCGGCAGCTAATCAGCTATTTCCTTTGATTTCACCCCAATAAAATAATACCAGACGCGTAGTTTTATCGTCGACGATTTATCATCGGACAATCTTCGAACGGCCAACTCGCGCTATACCCGGGTCGGATTAAAACATAATGACTTAAGGAAGTTACGAGAGGGGACGAAAAATTAATGTAATATAAAAACTTAAACTCTTAAAGAAACGTATTTTTTAATATTTTTTTATTATTAAGTGTATATACACCTCCGTTCTCGCCCCAAACGCGTGTAATCAATCACAATTTGATTAGCACGCTTTACCTAATATTAGTCTTGACTTATGATGTATAACGACTTCGGATAGTTTAAAAATCATTAACGACTCTATAGAATAAAGGGGTGAGAACATTATTGTTCTACAACCCATTGTAACGCGTGTTACAGCTTTAGTGCGCAGGAACCATCGATCGCTATACACTTTTGATTTTATATTTTATGTTTTCTTTTCTTTTTTTTTCGAAATATCATTATTTTTATTATTATTATTATAATTATTATTATTATTATTATTATTATTATTATTATTATTATTATTATTATTATTATTATTATTATTATTATTATTATTATTATTATTATTATTATTATTATTATTATTATTATTATTATTATTATTATTATTATTATTATTATTATTATTATTATTATTATTATTATTATTATTATTATTATTATTATTATTATTATTATTATTATTATTATTATTATTATTATTATTATTATTATTATTATTATTATTATTATTATTATTATTATTTCTTCCATTTTCAAATTATTTTATTTTTTTTACGTTCCTACATGTACTACACTGAGTAGGAAATAATGATTTCAAAATCACAAATGTAATAATTTCAACTGTATCAGAATTCACTAATCAACTTTCTGTACTTTCCAGTTGTTAATTCACACACACACACACACACACACACATATATATATATATATATATATTATAAAATGATATAGAAATAAATATTCAGTGAGGTAGGCAGGTGGCCGGCACCCAACTTTTACCTACTATCTTTCTTTTACTGGGACTCAATTTACCGTTTTCAAAACGTACCCAAAAATCATCGCGGACCCAATATACCTAGCCCCTTAAACCGATATAATATAATCAATATTTATTATAGTAGAAGTTTTCACTTCCGTCTACCGTCCCGAGACGGTAATATGTTTTTTTCGTCTTTGAAATTCGGCGCCGATTTCGAAAAGTTTATTGATTGTTTCGTACGTTTTAGTTATTTTAAAAAAAATATATATATTTTCGATATCGCGCGGCCCGCCGCCGAGTTGAACACGGTTAACTCGCACCGCAGCCTGTCCGGGCGTGCCGACGCCGCCGCACAGTAATGTAATGCGCGCGCGAATGTGAATAAAAGAAACGCGCGTGTGAACAAATAAAGACGCCGCCAAAAGGCGAACTCGCATATGGCGTACAATACGATTTGTAAACGCGTTTAACCATAATAAATACCGTAAGCGCGGTATATGAACGAATAATAATAATAATAATAATATACAGAAAAACGATTCGGTTCGGGTGCTCGAAACACACGCGTGTAAAACACCGAATAATATCAAAATACCCGGGCAAAAGACACGGCGGCGGCGGCGGCGGCGGCGGCGGCATTGCGAATCGAAACTGTATGTATACTTACAGGTGTCCGTGGGCGTGCGCGTTTGTATACTCTCGCGCGAGTCGTTTAACCGCCGCGGTGTATCGCGACTGTACATTGTACAATGGGACTGTACCGTCAACAAAAGAAGACGCTTTGAAAAACGCGCCCTGCTGTGCTAAACACACACACAAAAATCCCTTTGGCCGACACCGACCGGACCGCCGACTATCGCACAATCGTCGTGTCATTTGTGTTTCTTTTTTATTATTATTATTATTATTATTATTGTTATTATTACTTTTTATACGCGAGAACACCCCCTTCCCCTACACTTGTCGCGCAAGACCACCGCTTACTATTATAATAATACCTGCTGCACTTCATACTGGTATACGTTTTATAAACGCGTTATGCGCGCACGATTAATTTTCTGTTTTTTTTTTTAGATTCTCGGCGGAGCGAGGAACGCGCGTATTGGTTTTACTGCAACGGATTTGTGTCTTTTTTTTTCTTTCATGTTTGTACACAAAAAATTCTACCAGAACGAGTACTAGCCGTTTCTTACAGTCGTACACCCGGTTTCCGGTAAAAATCGCGTCTGTAGTCGGTACTTTCAGGCGCGGATCCGAGGGGGTTGGGAGCTGTAACGTCCCCTCTCCCTGTTTCCCTGCAGTGGGAGTTTTGTTTATTTTATCGACCTCGGCGTGTGATACATATTATTATTGTGGATAAGTTTACCTCATACGGAACGAAACAAACTAGATTTATCTGGATAATTTTTTTATCTTTTATCTTATATGCCCGGGACACACGGGGCTAGTTTTTCATGCTAGGATAGCAAGCCAGTATTCCAAACGTCTATCCTGGCTTACTATACAGGCTTTGAACAAGCTAGAATGGTTTACACCAGGCTAGGAAAAATACGAGCATTGCATTGCAGTTTACTACGCAGTACGCGAGACCTTATCAGACACGGATATCGAATTTGCGATTTTTCAGTTTTTGACAACGTTAGACAATATGTTGCTCTTAAATTTTTAATTTTATTTTTAATTCCGTATAAAAATCTAACAATACCGATTCAAATTTTATATACCTTGTGACATAAATAAAAAAAAAAAATGTGTCAACACTGTGCACTAGCCGATTATGTACTAGCTTTGTCGTCCACACGAAGAGAGAACACCTAGCTAGGATAGTAAATTAAGTGGTGGGGGGATGCTAGTAGTTCAAAAAATAGAACGCAATCCTATTCAACTTGCCTGGCTTGACGTGCTAGCTTGCTAGCGTCTTTACTAGCTTGATAGCCTAAAAACAAAGCTAGCTCTGTATACATGAAGCTAAAATTACTAGCTTTCTAGCTTACTAGCACTAGCTTGCTGTCCTAGCTTGAAAAACTAGCCTCGTGTATCACGGGAAATATAGATGAATTCAAAATGAGCTTTAGCCCCCCTCTTGGGCTGTATATTTATTGCTCAAATGTATAACTACCTAAATAGGTATAATTTTAGATAGCTGATCATCGAACAGCCCTTTTGTGATTAATGGATCCGCGCCTGGGTACTTTATACTAAGACTGTATAGTCTAAAGCAGGGGCGGCCAACCCAAATGATCTTGAGGGCCACTTTGGAAATGCATTATAATCCCATGGGTCGCATACTAAATTATACATATTTGATTCGGACAAAACAAAAAAAAACTTTTGGTGTATAAATTAATAATTAAAACAAACCGAATGAATTATTACTCATGATTTATATATAGACACAGATAATATAATAAATATTATTTATTTATTTAGTGAGATATTTGCTTCTCAACTCGTTCACTCGGCTCTTTTAAATCTATAGAAATGCGTGTATTTGCACATTGTAATTATTGATGTTGCAGGTTTTCGTCTGGTTAGGTTTGATCGTGATTTATGCTTAGTGAATTTCGTTTTCGAAAAAAAAAAAAACGATTCGCTGGTGAGAGTTGATCCAAAAGCATTCGTAACTTTTTGTGCCAGAATTCTCAAATTAAGAAATTTTTCTTTTGTGACATTAATGATATGAAAATATTTTGGCAATATTCTAATGTCCTACATTACTTTAACTATTTTCAGAAAGTCTCGAACATCCTAAGTCACAATTTTTTTTTTTATTACCATTTCAAACCATTCCGACGAAATGTATTATTTTGGTGAAAAACGACGATCGAATTGACGCCCACCGCATCGATATATGTAGTAGGTTATTTTTTCTGTGTACAACTTTTTAATTATTAATTTGTTTTATTTTATTTCTATTTAAGCTTTTTAGTTTATTTTTTAGACACTTGAATTTTCATAAATTACGCATTTCATTACTAATTTTTAACATGAGAAAAAATTTTTTAACGAGTTTTTCTAATATTGAGCTATTTATGGAAATTATATAGATTTTGGTATGTTTATTCCATAAAAACGGTAATTTTTAAGATTTATTACAAAAAATGTAATTTAACTTTATTAATCTTGAATTATAACATACTTTATACAAATTATAATTAACTTAATATTAATATAACTACATATACTTCAACAAACTATATAATATTATATATTAGTATGTAGGCTAGGATAGATACGCAATAAAACATCGTTAAATATGCATTTTATTTATAAGAATATGGAAAAAAAATGTTTGCATCAATACCAGAAACTAAGTGATAAATGATAATATTACAATTATTTATTTTTTATAATTATAAGATATTGATTTATTATTACGTTACACATTACATGCTGTAATGATGTGTTTCTTTTCAATTTTTAATTACCAACGGCGTTTGAAGGAAAGAATGGATTTATAGTGACTAAAACTTCTCGCCACATCACACGACGTTACTGGAGCATATTTAAATGACGCGATTTAGTAATTTTTTAGTATTAATAAATTTTCGACAAATGGAGATGTAATAAAGACATTTATTGAATAAATACCGTTTGAAATTCCTTAGATTTTCAAAAACTTTAAATGTGCAATTCTATGCATTATGTTCAAAATGACAAAATATGCAAAAAAAATAATGTTCTATTTACTTAATCGAGAATAAGCCATAGACATAGCCATGAGACATACCTGATTAGACATATCTGTTTGGACTAAAAGAAAAAAACATGCAAATATATATGAATCCTAGCTCTATATAACATTGCTACTAATAATGAATAATATCTTAGTGTAAAAACAAAACTTTATAATCTTCATCTAAGTAATTCACTCGACCTACATTCACAACACTCGCGGCTCGTAATTCCTTTCATATCAACTGGAATCATATAAAACGAAAAGCGTAAAATACCTGTATATTTCAAAAATCAATAGGAATTAACCGACGAATACGTTTTTGTATTTCATCTCGGTAAAACGAACGACGTAGTGCATGTTGTGTAGCGTTACTTTTAGCAGACCACCTCCTCGGTCTACATAATAACACGTTGGACGTCAAAAACTGTCGAACCCAGTGAATTTCAAACAAAACGCTTTTCAAACGTTTTTCATTCGGTCCCCCGCGGACGGGTATGATGGACTGCGGTTGCGCACACAATACGAGTACGAAATAAACTAAATTTAAATTTACTCGCTTTCAAACATATTTATATAATACACACTCTCGGAGCGAATCTCATCTTGACGTCTGAATGCGTCTCGATTTTAACACGCGCCTGGTATATTATATGAGAACGACGTTCCGCGTATACACTGCAGAATGTATGTTATACAAGTCCTGTTCGTCTTACATATTATATTATTTTAAATAACACGACGTTTTTAACCGCGTAGCGACGTTTTGATTCCATGTACGGTATTACACGCACGGGTTAACACCTAATCTCACACGTGGTTTGACAGATAATTGACGCGACAGCGTGTCCTACTGCTTGCAGCAGCTGCACGCGATCCGCGAGACGTCGTTTTCGGCTTTTTTTCCCCTTCGGATTATACTTTGTTCGGACTCGAACCAGAGACCACTCTGCGGTGTCTTATTGTGCTCCCTTTTGATCGGTATCGATACACAAAACGCAATAAAACAATCTAAAAACAGGCGCAGTGTAAATTCAATCAAAAATCTTAAACTCCTAAAAAAAAGACCAAACAGTAGCACTAGAGTCCTATTTCCTTCATCGCTTTTAAATTTTATTGTCTCGACTTCATTCGCTTCATTTACTTATTTTCATTTTAATAATAAATGCTATAATAAAACAATATTCGCCGAAGTTTAGTTGCATCATTGACCAGTGGCTTACATTTTGGCTGGATAATGGGGTGAGGAACATCAATGTTTTGTTATAAGAACAGATGTAAAAAGAATTGTTGAAATAAATTTATATTCATTTAAATAAGACGACTAAAAAAAAAAAAAATCATAATTCATATCTTCAGATCTATTGGCTTCAGGACCATTTCGTTGAGTACATCTTCGAGATTTATCGGAGGCATATTTTTATGAAGTGTCAACATAGACAACCCGTCCCTATCCATTTTAATGAATATTTATTACTATTAATATTTATTCCATACTAACGGGCTCGTCAGCGTCTTGTTTTGGTGTTCACCCTCTGTTGATATATATCAGGCAGCCCGTTTTTTTTCACCAAATATTTAACGGCGCTACACGATTTTGGTCATCTGATAGTAGAAATCAGATCGAAAACACTTATATTTTATTCCGAAATTCCACCCCACTAATAAGAAAAAGACCAAAGGAGGGATTCGACATCCATATATCACTCATTACCCCATGATTACGCTACTGTTATTGACTTACTTTAATAATTAGACCTATGATATTTATAACAGCTGATATCATGCAGTCAAAAGTGTATTTAAAAAACATAAAAGATATTCAAAAAAATACGGTACTCTTTTTCACTGGCCTCATAATAGATGGTCCCGAGGAAGAGTGTTTCTGTTACAATCGCATAGTTCAGCGATATTAATAATTTTCATTTGATATATCGGTGTTTTCGCCGATCGTTTTCTCCACACGTATAACAACAAGAGCGCACCCTTGCATTTAAACGTATATTTGGTCTAGGCGTCATCTTATACCTTAGCCTTAGACTATTCAAAACTGGAAAGTTAATTTTTAAATCGTTAAATATATCTTCAAGTTTAAACTTCGTGATGAATCAGAAAATATATTCAGTAATATGGAATTAAAAGCGGGAGGGAAGGGGTACAAATTTTCTCTATAAATATATCATTTACCTAAAAAAAAAAAAACCAGCACGACCATGACTTCTATATATTTTTGTACACCATTGTGTATTACTGAAATGACGCTTTTAATGCCCCTGGCCAAAAAGGATAGTACAAGTAGATGTACAATAATGAAATAATAAAAACAACTATAAAAAAGGTAGCGAGCCGCGGGTGTTATATTGGATAACGCTGAAGTGAATTATTTAGATAAAGAATTATTATTTTAAATAAAATTGTATTATTACTATAAAATTTTAAAGCCGTGATAAATCAAATATTTTATGAAAACTAAGGTAATAGAACATAGGAATTGTACAATTTATTTATTTACTACACACCGGTTTCGGCAAAATGTCGTCACCAGGTATTTAGAGGACGCCTCACGCGGAAAATATCAGATTAAAAAAAATTACTTCGTTGTTCCAATACTGGCACTGCACCTCGTCCAATCAACTTAGAAATACGATTTAAAAGTATATAGAAAGATGTGAGAAGTTTCACAAATGTTTAGTGGAAGTAGATTTTTTTAAATATTGTAGAAAAAAAGAGTACACCTTATTCAATTTCAGTAAAAGTACGATTATTTGACTGTTGATTTCAATATCTACTAATTAAAACATTACAATTTTGCATCCGTCAAACGTTTGTGTAAATTCAGTAGTGTGATTACGTGACGACAAGGCGGGGTGATGACCGGACTTGGAGTGCCCCAAAGAGGCATTCTTAAATACAATTTTTATTTACAAAAAAAATGTTTTTTTAATTCACGTCATACTGTTATAAAGACTAAAGCATAAAAACCAATAATAAAAAATATCGAAATGGTACTTATTTATTAATGTGATATGTGATAATTTAATAGAACTTAAATTTTGTAAAATCAATTGATAGAATAAACAGAAGAGGGGCCAAAACTTGATACTGTCCCGGGGCCCGAAATTTATAGTTACGTCACTGGCTGAGCCAAACAACAAACACAAACGATAATGGATTCTATTATGATTCAATTCGTATTTCACAAGAGAAGGCTATCATGGAATTGACCGACGAAACGTTGTCTCGAATTTGAATTCGTTTTTGAACAAATTGTATTTAACGTTGTCAATACATATGTTAGCCAGTAGAAAGAACAGTTTCTCGTACAGAAAATAGTTATCTAATTTAAACACAAACAAGCTTTCGTTACTGAGGTACTTATATATTTTCGTAATGTTTACTACACAAAACCACTCATACCGTCCGTATAATTGTGTAAATGCCAAGAATATTAACGTTAAACGCTCAACAGAATTTCACAATTTAAATACGTTTATTGATATCGTGTTAAAATAACTTCCAAATACAGTAAGTGTTAAATCCACTTAAAATCGTTTACGGAAAAGCGACATATAACCGATTTTTGAATACAAGCACAACGAAACAGACGTCAGATCGTCCGCTGCCAGGTCCATAGTCTAAACGTGCTACGAGAATAGGTTGGTATCTTATAATAAGTGATTTACACCAAACGTTAGGCAATTTTAGGTAATTTTACGTAATAACCCGCAAGAACGGACTAAGAGATTACTTTTATAGTAGACATTTTTATTTTCATTAAAACATGACTTATAAAAGTCTTCACTAAACCGAGTGTAAATAACGTTTGTTGTTTTGTGTATATATATATATATATATATATATACTATATAATATATGTTGTATTATACAATATCTACATCGGTATGGTCCGTAGTACCACAATTATGGACCAAAACGTATAGCTATTTATAATTCTATAACAAATTATTCGGATTTTATTTTAATATTATTTAATAATGACACACACACTAATATACATATACGTTAAACAATTTAATCGTCGAACAAATAACAAATAAAAAATTAATTATTTTGTTGTTTAATTTAGAATTTCAAAAAAAGATGAATAACCTTGGAGTTAAACGGGAAGCTGAGCCTTGTCCATTAGATTCCGCCTCAACGTCTGTTCAACCAATACTTAAAAAACCTCGGAATGCGTTTGATTGTGACGAATCTCAGAATCCCGGAACTTCTAGCAAATTACAAAAATTCGAAGAAGAAGTACCTACATGAGCTTGTTTTATTTTTTAAAATGTGTATTAATATTTTGGAAATAGTTTGAATATTGAGCAAATAAAATTAATCTTATAAGTTTTTTTTGCACAATATCGTTTGACACTATTGTCTTTTTCGTAGCACTACCTATGTATATAATCGATTACTAACGCCGCGCATAAAGGGTTTTCGGTAGTTTCACAAATATATTTATTATAAATTTGAAATTTCTGGTGTCATATTTCACAACTATCATGCGATCAGCCATGAGACATATTTTAATAACCAAGGTTTGTTTAAAAATATATTATGTTGGTTTGAAAACCCTCGCCTCCCTTGGTTCATCAATTCCAATCTCTCTAGATCGCATATTATTTCTTTCATTAGGTTAAGATTAGGTTACAACCGCCTTCCTGCTCACTCATTTTATTCAGGTCTTAATTCATCTCCTCTTTGCCCCCGCCATTTATCACCGGATATTCGCAATTTTTTTCATCTTTTCCATTGTCCCAGTATTTCTTCTGCTAGAATCAATTTATTACGTTTCTCCTTTAAGAATTATATAGCTTTTAATTTTTGCAATATCCTTAATAATTTAAATCCTTCAGTTATTCAATACCTTTCATCGTCAGGTTTCCTCTTATGATTTTATAAATTTATTTGGTCTTTATTATTTAAAGACCAAATGACATAATTTATATTGTATTATACATAATTGTTAAGCTGTAATGTTCAAAACAAAGCTTATTAAAGTAAAATAAAACTTTCGAGTATGTAGGTTACTCGTATCCGGAATCGTCAATGGTTGAAAAGCATTTTAAAAATTTAGTGCGTATTATCATACATATTTAGTAGGAATCGAGGAAAAATTGTATACGGGTTTCATCACAGTCGTATATTATCTAGTGCTGTGAAACGGATTAATATTATTATTACTATAGACAAACACATTGATAAATTATTTAAAAGAAATTTATTGATTACAAATTAATTATGCAATTTAAAAGTAAATATGTACGTATAGTCGTTGTAGAACATTGAAATATTTTTTTCAGTAAAATAGTTTTAGATTTAAATCCAATCTGTCTTTTAATTATTTATTATTTTGAGTTTAATTATAGTCTATATACTATTTGTATTCCACAGAAATAATTCGTATTTTTTTTTTCAAGTGCGTCATTAATACCAATTATTAGTAATACCATTATTGTATTATAACGAGTGTTAAATATATTTGAATTCATTTCAGTTATTTATAGTATATAGATTCTGAAATTGAAGTATATAATTTGTTGTATTATTCGTTTTAAATTTGAAAATAAATAAATCCAAGATGCAAAAATAATGATGTTTTAAACTTGACTCGTATTTTCTTACAGATTTAATTTTTAATTACATCAAGTTTAATAATTATGTACATTTATTTAGTAATCAAATATTATTTCAGTTAAATGGTTTACAAGATGAAATAACGGAGTTTGTCGAGAAAAATTCTCGTAGAAAGGAAAAACAGAAAAACCATAAGAAACATTTAGAAAAGAAAAAGCATTTGTCTAAAGAACATGAAAATACACAGATGGCCCAAAATTCTAAATCCCAGTCCTTTGACAAAAAACTTAAATTGAGTTCAGATATAAAAAAGTCAACAGGTATTTATTAATATTTTATATTAAAATTTCTATATTCTATAACAACATTTGTTTTTCACTTAGTAATTTTTATTGCAGAAGGTGATATATAAATCTATTGGAAAAATTTAATTCTTATTAGATGTGTATATTTATTATTCAGTGGCGGATCTTGGGTTAAATAAACAAGGATAGTACAAAATACTATAACAGATATACGTATACAAATTTAAAAAAAAAAAATTTAATTAATAAAGAATTATTTGACATATTTATAAAATAAAGTATGTTTCATGGGATTTTCAGTTCAGCGTGTAGACAAGTCACCTGTCATGAATTCTGTTAGTGCTACTAAGGAGGCCAAAACTCTAGAGGATAACAAGGTTCAGCCCCTACCATTAACTCCAGATAATCAAAATAAAAATCAGGTGATTTTTTATAATGTTTAATCGTGTCATGATTAATATTCGTTATCAAAATTTATAGAAAATAAACTATCTACTAAATTACTTATATTGTTATCATATAGTTGTCGGATGACAATTTAAACAAAACTGAATTGGTTCGAAAATCTACTTTAGATAGTACAAAACGTTATGTGGCACAAAATTTAGCAAAAATCAGAAAATTAAAAGAACCCGCAGTTACTTCAAAAGCTAAAGAGACAAAGAAACGTAAAAGTTGTTCTAAAAAAAATACACAAGTACTCACACGATTTATAATCTATCCTAACGTAATAAATCAATTAAATTTTTTCTAGAAAATAAAAGTACTAAACCGTTATGAAAATAATAAGATACATTTAAAGTGTTTGTTTATTTATTTGCTGTATTCACTAGCTATTTATTTAAAGCAAATTAATAAACTGACTTTATATTTTGCTATAACTAAACTTTCGGCTGTACCTAAAATAATTTGTAATCAATAATTTTCACAGTATATTTGAAAGAATGTATTTAAATTATATACATGTAACGTATATAAATATATATATATATATATATATCGTATATTATTTTAAATTAAAATATTAGTTTACTATATATTATAAATAATACGAAATTATTTCTTTTTCTTTTGTAATTGGAAATTGACTTTTTTCAGTATTCATTTGATAACCCCTGCGATTTGAAAACCCTAAGGAAAAGTATGCACGGCGTGATTACATGGGACTTTGGTAAGTCAAGGCGTGTTCTGGTAGTGAATTCAGTAAAATACTATATATATATATATATATATATATTCTGTTCACTTTTTAAAGCAAAAAAAAGTATACGAATTTTATCATAGTTTTGTTTAGGAGTCACAATCTCATTGTTATATTTCCAAACAGAAAATTGTAGACTTTTGATCATATTTCCGTTTTTATATTAAATTTATATGTTTTCGTACGGGGAAAAAAATAGTGATTACTTTGGCCAGTGGCGTGACGAGGGGAGTATTTTTAAGTGGCGGCGGTCGGATTCACTGTAAGTTATGTGCAATTATACATAATCATTAATCATTTGGCTATTAAATTGGGCGTACGATATAATATTTTTTACCCTTTACGAGTTTTTAAAATTATTTGTAAATATTGTACGTATTATGAATTGATAATACTCGTATTATTCTATATACTTACAATATTATACTCGTATGTTAACTACGCATTACATAGTAATTAGTACAATTTTAAATGTTTAACATTTACGCACTTATTACAGTTTCAGTCTTTTCGTATTAAATTTGTTAATACTTTTTTGCAAAATAAATTGGTTATATTTTTATGCACATATAAAACTGTCATATTGTTTAGTCGTGCTTTCATATATCAAATAACAAATTACTTTAGTTTTCAGGAGAGCAGTATAAATCTTTGGAATTTACTACGATTCTCCCACAAATTTTTCATACAAAGTTTTTGCACTCCAACAATATGTAGTTTAAGCATAGATTTTATTTTGTTTAGCAGTCCTGGTAATAATCCACTTGACAGTCATGGCCAAATAACTATGGGGGAAATAACTAAATATTAATTTTCAAAGTAATGACAAAAGTATAGGTAGACCTATTTTATATATTACACGTCATGTTTAAATGGAAATATTTCTAACTTTTCTTGAAACGCAGAAATTAATCATAAAACTTTAACGTGATTTATAAACTAAGAGAAGACAAATGGAAATGTGTTGTTTTAATTTTTTCTAGTTGAGAAACAAAAGGAAAAGGAAATGGAAGAAAACAGAAAAAAACCGAGACCTGTTTACACATTTTTGTAAAATTTTCTTATTACATTATTTTTCATACAATAATTAATAAGCTCACCAAATGCAGGAGTCAATTACTCCAGTTCAAACATTTTTTGATGTACATATTATATGTATGCATGTATGCTTATACGAATTATTAAAGTATTTTGATGATTCTATCTGGTTATTAATTATTAAATGCTCAAATATATGTATTTCATAACTCGCTCCTGTTCCGAAATATTTAATTCGTTCTATTACAATCATATACAGCCGCTTTCCCATTCTTCATTTCTTTCAGACTGCTGGTAAGATCTTTCATTTGAAAGTCTAGGTAAACGCTATGGCATTCATTGTGTTTGTCTCTTATTAAATTTTTTCCCTCCTTAGTATACCATTCCCGAATAATTCTGAGGGTATTAGAATTACTAATAATACATTCAGTACATATAACTGCATTCCTTATTTTCTACAATAAAGTGAAAATAAAAACCAGATTAAAACGGTAAGCGATAACATCTCTGTTTTCTATATGTATATATATATATTTTAATCGCGTTTTTAATTTGCGCATAGCAAACGCGCAATATTGGAACTACGAAAATAATATATAATTAGTTTTAATGATTTTTGCCATCGTACGGTGTAAGAATGATGCGCTACTCCTGAAATTATTTATCATCGGGTGTCGTCAGTCAAAACAATGACGATTTATTATCAAGTTGGTGGGTGACACCATCACTCGAGCGTTGCGTGTCAACGCGTTTGCATGAGACGTCCTCTTAAGCGAAAAAGAAAAATACAGCAACAGAATAAAAAACAAACACGGACGAAATTGCATAGAGAAAATTATGCAGAACATTATAACAAAAAGGCGTAGAGTTTAATAAATAAAATAAAATAATAAAAAACAGCGAAATACTATTGTGTATATAGCGAATTAAATTTTAAAAAGGTATCGAGTGGCGGGGTGTTGTGGATGTTGTTTAAGAGTGAATCACTTGGATAAAGAATTTTGAAATTCGTTGCTATTATGAATTTGAAAGCAATGATACACATTGCTTTCGATAAAACGATTCTAAGCAGAGCTTCGGTGTAATATTATCTATTTATTATTCTTAATAACATAGTGTGTATAAGAATAGGTGTATAATTTACGATTAAATTTACACTACATAAGTTTAACATAATTTCTAAAAAAAAAAATCATTGGTAGATAACAATGCGTATAATTTCAATTGTCATTTTCTATTAAAATAATACAATTTGTCGGAAAACTTAGGTTATAAAACCAAATTTATGAATTAAATACCTCAAAAACTCTAATTGCTGTAAATAGCCCAAAATTGAAAAAAAATATTTTGAGAATTTTATTTCTTTAATATAACATAAAGTTACACATTTGTTCAATACTTCAAGTTTCCATAACTGTTAGTTTCAAAATTACGAAGAAATAAAAATTATCGATTTAATCGAAATCACGCGGTTTTTTATCGTTTTTACGTAATTTTTCGGTAGTTATTGAATTTGTTTTTTTAGACGCTTTTGAGAAATCCAGAAATGACTTCTCTATCTAAAGCACCAACTAGATGCAATTGTCCAACAGACATAAAAAAAAACACATCATTGTAAAACTAATAGGTTCCTTATCGCTTCGTTTTGGATCTAAAAAAAAAACAAATACGGCATGTCATTAATATTATATATTATGTAGTACCTACGTACATTGTACATACAATAGAGCCAACTACATTATAACAATAACTTTTGCTTTTCACGATAACGTCTGGTAACAGTTTTTCACCTATACCGTTAAAACATATGGGAATGACATATGGAGAACATTTTGTTCTCGCATATGGTTTGACACAGTACACTTTATCCTCGACATACTCTTATACAGTGATCGTATATCGATAAAATTCCACGTTGTAAATATATTTTACGACTTGGTGGAGTTACTGTAACAAAAATTTTATTTTCCACCTTAAGTAGTCAGCTTCTAGTGCAAAGTTATTCTTGTAAAAGTTACCAAAGAATAATAAATTTTTTTTAACGTTTCATCGTATAAACGCAGTACACTTTTATATAATATTATGACATAAAAACAAGTCGTATTCTTTCGGCTGAATACAATGTGATATTCTCAATCTCGATCGATGTAGAGATTTCTATACAAATGGTAGTTTAAAAATGAAATTTCATCGAAATTCGTTGGAAATTTTCCGGTCTTACGGACGAGAATAGCTTATCCAGAAATATCCGAAGGAAGCTCTGAAAGTGTTCATTTGTCAGTTCCCCCCACAAACTCGTTTATACGAAAAAGCCTTCTCCGCTCCTGTACAACATTAAAAACACGAGTTTCGGACACTCGCATGCAGAGTATTCCCGAAATACGGAATTAAAGCCATTCTAGTATTGAGCTCGATATTGAGAAAAACTGATATCTATAGAATGCCACACCGTTCTTCGCGTTGAAAAATTACATTCGTCAAATATAAAACAAATAAAATATTAAATGTGTACGTTTTTTACGTACCTACTCATATGATTTATAATGTAAATTGAAAATAATTAAAATATTGGTTATAACAGCGTGAGATATTTTGTGAGGAAAAAAGTTTTTTTTTCTAAATTCGCTAAAACGAATTAAAATAAAGAAAACTTATGTGGCATTAGTTACGTATTTGAAATTGAAATTTTGTCCTACAAAAAATTAATTTGCAAGTTTATAAAAGAGAGGGATACACTACTCGCCTATTACATATTGAAGAATTTGAGGAGTACAATTTACCAAAATAAAAAAAAAATAAAACACTATTTCAAAGCTTCACCTGCGCTCTTTATATTATTAATAAGTAATAACGCTCAGACTGGGAGTATAGTTTTCGTCATCCACGTCATTTTGTGTAATAGGAATTTGCTTCCTACCCCCCTTGTTAACAGTGGGCCGGTGTCGAGCCAGTCATGGTTCACCGACACGATTCGTGTAAATACTATGTAAATATTTTATATACACATGGACGCCCATTGGGGGGGGGGCGAATAGGGCATTTCCCCCTTATCCCCTGGAAAAATGATATAAATGTGTAATTTAATAAATATCACTATTATTATTATGAAATAAGTTTAAAAATACGCGCGATTGTAAAGGTAAAATAAAACTTACTTGTGGACACTATCAAATTAAAAATATTGTTTTGAAAGAATCTGCTATTATTGTTATCAGTATTGGATATTTGGATTGATAAAAATATGGTTGAATCGTAATGTGATGAGATTTCGTTTGTCGATTTATTGGCTCATTGTAAGTACTATCTTGCAATTTTTCAAGTACTGAAAATCACTGTTTCCATCAACGTACACAATAGAAAGATCTTTTTACTGAGAAAAGTAAAAACGTGACTTCGTTTGACTACGGATGAAGATCGTTTGAATGGTCTGTGTATGATGAGCGTTCATCGTGAAAGGGTGAACATGCACTAAGATAATTTTATTTTGAAAGTGATAAATATGTTTGTAATGAAACATATTAATTTGCAGTTCTTTTTTTTTTTTTGCTTCTAGAAAAACTATAATAGCTCGACAATTATAAATAATAGGTGTAATCTAAAAACTATCTAATAATAAGAAAGAAAAATAAGTAAATAATCATAAAGATAATAATAATAATAACAAAAAATAAATAAGTAAATAGATAAATAATAAATAATTTAAAAAAAAAAAAAGTGGAACATTTATATCATGAAACCAGCGTCCAAAATAAATGATACGATTAATTGAACAACTAATTCAGATTTAGAATTAAAGATAGAAGGAAGATCGATTAAAATACGAGGGAGGTCACAAACGCACTGATTTTGGTGCAATGCACACAGAGGGGAGTCATTGAGACTCCTCGGTTTATATGAATGGGCGGGTAATAGTGAGCGTCCCATAATTTTCAGTTCTTATTTACCGAATGACAAACCCGATTACCTGTATTTTATTTTTTCTGTCCTTATTAAACAAATTGTTCGTGGAATAACGTTAAACGTTTATTTAGTTGATTTACATATTGAACATTTTTGTTTGCCCCTCTTCCCTGAAACTTTTTCTATGGGCGCCCGTGTCCTTATTATACGACAAATCGCCTGGCGAACGGACCGATGTCAATAAATAATATTATTGAAATTATACAGACGTTATCAAAAGCACGCAGGTCATAACCACGGTTAAAGATCATAATCTTTGGTTACAATTAATACCGCGGTTTTAGGTAAACTCGGTTACGATTGAACGCAGTGCGTAAATTATTTTAGTAAATACAAAGCTGAAATTGCGATGCAAGTTTAAGACGACTGACGTGTATATGTCTATCGCGTTAGGTGAACCAAATATGTTTGACAATATTGTTTGAACGTTTCGAACGCGTGTTTTATGTTTATATGTAATTCGTGAGTGTGGCGAGTGTAAAAAAAAAAATGAAAAAAATGAAAAAAAAAAGCTAAACGTGATGATAGACGGCGGGAGAGCGAGTACGAGGAAAAACATTTGACTCGCACAGAGCCGGTCACAAAACGTTTTTTTTAAATGTACCGAGGTGTGCGTGCCACACTTCAAAACTCGAATCTCAGGTAATACTCGTACCGTAATCGTTATTGAATTTTCCTCCGTCAAAAACAAAAAAAAAAAACGACTCTGCTAGTTATTCGAGACATCGACGTGTAAACGTCGCGTGAGCGGTAAAAACGGAACGGAATTCTGATTGGGATTTGCGAATATCGGTATCTTTATTCAAAGTAATTCCGATAATAAATATTATTATTAGTTGTCTGTCATGACGACAGCGTACACATTATACGCAATTTAAAAAAAAAAAATTAATCGGGCGATTCGTCAACGTATGAAACGAACAAAAATACCGGATTTACGCGTAAAATGCACAAATCGTATCGATTCGAATGCAATCGGGGAAACAGGCGAACGGGACCTTTTGTCGGACCGTTCGGAAAACCGAAATGACCGCCACCAGTGTTGTAAAGTATTTGAGTAAAAGTATTTAAATAAAAGTATTCAAATACTTTTATGGTACTCAAATACGTATTTTAAATACTTTTCTAGAGTAGGTATCTGCGTTTAAAATCAAATACGTTTTTAAATCTTTTTTTAGTGACACGAACTATGATGAAACAAAACTTTTGTCATTTTTCATAATAATCGTTTATGATGAGTTGGCAAACTATTTTGGTCGTGCGTATCGTTGTCCACTGCTGTGATTTTTTCCATTCAAGTCGATGTAGGGGTAATCCCAAATACACCGATTAGATTGTTAACCCGGGTCGTGACAAGTCGATTGTTAATGGTCACCGTACATTTTATACGTATAACCATTGATTATTATACATAACAAACAATATATAAAATTATAATTTTGTAATTTTTCTTTCCCGGATGTTCCTCCGTACTTGTGTGTATCATATACTCGTGTGTGCCGCGAGTTGTGTCGTCTGTGTAATAATATAATATTATTAGTCACACAAAAAAATTAATAGGTATACTCCGTACCGAATGATTGCGCTCCGTCGTTTCGAGGCCAAATTTCCCCCACCGTATCACGAGAGAACGCATACGGCAATACGTGACATTCCCACTTCACGCCAGCTTATAAGTGTATACAGCGGGTTCAAATGATTAAAATATTACGTGCTCGCACAATCACGGACTCACGCGTATAAGTAGATGTATCACTTAATATTGTTATGAGAGCAATAAACCAATTTTTTTTCGGTTATAAAATCATATTACATTTATTATATTTTTTCCATAAGTCATTAAATTAAAAATGCAAATAATACAGTAATATTAAAAATCATAAATTAAAAATGTACAAAATTGTACGATTGATTTATAAACAATAAAAAATACAAATAATAAATAATACTGCAGTAATATAGTTGTTAGCACAACACGCCTCACGAAGGGGTAATATTTCTAAGGTTGGTGTTGTACCGCCGAAAATAATAGAACGGCCGAAGAAGAAAATCAATCTATGTGGATAGGAGTGAATACGGACACAATAAAAAACATAGCATATGACTTGATAATTACTGAAGAGAGTGGACTGTATTATACATTAAATTAACTATTATTATCGCATATACAAAGAATCAATGGGACGGGGGGGAGCTTAAATACTAACAAAACAAATATTTTAAGACAGAATATACATATAAATTATGATATCGCATGTGACATATACATATAACAGGAGAGACAAATAAACATAAACATATATATATTGTAGTTGAGTACGACCTGATTGTACCGGAGACGGGAGGTCGACGAGTGGCGACAAAAGACACAATTGACTGGTAGACTGACCGGCACGCAGGTGCTCACGTACGATGATGATGGTAGTACAGGTAGTACTGAACGGTGGCCACGAAGGGGCTCACAGCGGCTGTACAACGCACGAGGGGCGTTGAGACGAACGAGAAACCAAGACAGTCGCACGCTGGGCGACGATGGATGGTACGCGGCTCGCACGAAGGGCGGCGGTACACGGCGTAACAATACGCGGACGTCGGCGGTAACGACGCAATATACGTATAGCGCACGAGGGGCGCTAACGAATGGAACAGACAGTCGCACGCTGGGCGACGATGGACGGTACGCGGCTCGCTCGAAGGGCGACGGTACACGACTCGAAAATACGCGGACACTACTAGAAAATGTAGTGTCGTTCCGCGGTGTACACAAGCGACACCATAATGTTTTCACACACGATCACGAGGCGCACGAAAAAGCGACGATTCGAACCGCATCCGAGTGCGTTATTATCACGCGATCGTAATCACGGGCACGGACGCAGTGTAACCACGAGGCGGCGCGTGGTATTATCCGTCATTTGTGATATCGGTACCCAACATTACTCCCAGCGTTGAAAGACGAAGGCTTTCAAGAACTACACAATTTAGGTTTATGACGTATCAGCAAGAAACAACAAACTTACTGTCTAAAACTTACATACTAATAACAAAATTTGAGGACATTATGGAAGAAAGATGAAGGGAAACGGCTTTAAATTACTGGTAACTTCACCAACTTAACGACAGGTCGTCTCAGCACACCGTTTTGAACTTGGACTGTGGCTGTGCGTACGATGTCATCCGCACCAGGATGGACTGCGGTGATGCGTCCAAGTTGCCAATCAGTTGGTGGACGATTTGGAGCTTCTACGATGACAAGATCTCCAACTGCTAGATTCGGACATGATTGGTACCATTTTAAGCGGCCTTGTAGTGTAGAAAGGTACTCTTTGGTCCATCGTTTCCAAAATGCTTGTTGTGACTGGTGAAGCAGCTCCCAGCGGTTGAGACGATTCATTGATGTGTTGACGTAGCTGTTTTCGGGTAATGCCA
Organism: Slavum lentiscoides; assembly: GCA_032441835.1. NCBI lineage: Eukaryota > Metazoa > Arthropoda > Insecta > Hemiptera > Aphididae > Slavum > Slavum lentiscoides. The sequence goes on from CM063706.1 coordinate 30,921,819, forward strand.
TAATCGGTTGACCTATAAGAAAGTGTCCCGGAGTGAGGGCACACAGGTCGTGAGGATCCGAGGAGAGAGGAGTAAGCGGTCGTGAATTCAGTATACCCTCTATGCGAGTGGTCAATGTATATAGTTCATCGTAGGTGAATATTTGGCTGCCAATCACATGTTTCAGGTGGTGTTTAGTGCTCTTTATCGCGGCCTCCCATAACCCTCCGAAGTGCGGCGCAGCGGGGGGGTTAAAATGCCACCGACAAGGAACACGCATCGTGACAGCATCTTGCACATGGGCTTCGCGAAGTAACTCCTTTAGGTGTTTGGCAGCACCAACAAAATTTGTTCCGCAATCGGAAAATAACTCGCATGGTACACCTCGTCGGGCCACGAAACGGTCAAGCGCCGCGAGGAATGCAGCTGTAGACATGTTCGTTACCAATTCAAGATGGACTGCCTTGACTGTCATGCACACAAATAGTGCCAAATATACCTTGCTTGTTTTTGCATTGCGGCGACGACTTTCTTTGATGATAAACGGACCGCCATAATCCAAACCCACCTGTGAGAAAGGTCTCTGTGGTTGCACGCGAGACGACGGGAGATTTCCCATTACTGGCGTGGGACGGGTTGCCTTGTGCCGAACACATGTAACGCATGTGAAAATATATTGACGAACCGCGTCTCGCCCCGACAGTATCCAAAACTTTCTCCTAATCATGGCTAATACTAGCTTGGGACCTGCATGCAAAAAACCTTGATGATAGTGTTGGATGATGAGTGTTGTCAATTTTGACGATTTCGGTAATAAGATTGGGTGTTTAGCATCTGGATCTAAAGATGAATAACGAAGTCGACCACCAACGCGTATCAAGTTTGAAGAATCAATAAACGGCGCTAGTTGAGCTAATGTGGCTGGTTTCACTGATCCTTCAGGTCGAATCAATTGTCGGTGGATATTCTGGAAATGTGTTTTTTGGGTTAACAGAGCAGCGCGTATAATTATGTCATGCAATTCGGCGTGTTTCAGAGGACCGGAAGGAATGGCTTCTTTACGAGCCTTAAAGGCTAAGCGTCGGATGTAGGCAAGGGAACGTTGCATACGGACGAATGAAGAAAACCGTTGAAGAATGTCATCTCTGGGAGTAACATGACTAACATTATGGACTGTCGTTAACACTGATTTTTGCTGAAATTCAGGCAATTGTTCCGGGTTGATGGCTTTGAAGTTTCGATTCGGCCACTGACTCATTGGACGGCGGAGGAACGGTGGTCCTTCTAGGTGTATCTTGCATGAGGCAGTCGCCTTTGGTAGAAGACCACGAGATGCTGAGTCAGCGGGATTTTCCGCTGTGTTAATATATGACCATTCACACTCAGGGAGTAATGCGTGTATCTTTGCGATTCTATTCGTCACAAAAACCTTAAAACTCCGCTGGTGAGTGGTTAACCAAGACAATACAACCGTGGAATCCGTCCATGCATGTATGGTAGAAATTGACAGCTCCGACGTAAGGACAGTTTTGACGCGACTTAAAGTTTGGGCAAGTAATAATGCGGCACATAACTCGAGACGAGGTATCGATAATTGCGTTTCACATTTTGCTGATTTGAGGGGCGCAACTTTGGTTTTGCATGTAATGAAGTAGACAGAGATTTGATCCAAAGGGCGAACTACTCTTAGATACACGATCGCGGCGTACCCCGTTGAGATGCGTCCGAGAATCCCATCAATTGAATCTCCACGTTATTCCTAATATCGATATGTCGGGGTAAGGCGATTTCGGCTATGGATGGTAACTCGTTTACAAATTGGTTCCAAACGTCATGTAGTTGGTTTGATAGCGGAGTGTCCCAATGTAAACCTAATTGCCACAGCTCTTGCATAAAGTGTTTTGCCCATAATAAAATCGGTCCTAGAACCCCGATCGGATCAAAGAGTCTCGCAATGGTCGAGAGTACTTTTCGCTTAGTATATTGCTGATCGGGTTGAAGACTGGTGTGATAGGCAAAATTGTCAGATGTAGGTTCCCAGTGTAATCCCAATACCTTCACGGTTGCATCACTTTTCGGATCTAATGACAATTGGTTGGAATGATCCTTGACATTCACCTGTTGTAGGATGACGGGACAATTGCTAGTCCACTTTTTTAATGAACAGCCGCATGAATCAAGTAAACCAATGGTATCCTGTTGTATTCTTAAGAGTTCTTCCTCAGTGTCGGCACCAATGACGATGTCGTCGACGTATGTTGATTGAGTTAAGACGTTCTTCGCTGCAGGAAATTGAGACCCAATCTGAGCATCCAGCTCATGCAGACACCTAATGGCCAGGTACGGAGCGGATGTAACACCATATGTTACCGTGAGTAACTCGTATTCAGTCACCTGGTCTGCTGGAGACTCGCGCCACAATATGTGTTGGTATGCACAGTCATTGGGTGTCACCAAGATTTGACGGTACATTTTCGTGATGTCCGCAGTGAACACAAAACGCTTTATACGACATTGTAACAAAATGTCAAAAATATCCGTTTGAAGTTTTGGGCCAGGTATCAGCACATCGTTCAATGACAGACCTGACGACGTAGATGCCGACGCGTCGAACACAACACGCAATTTTTCAATTTCTTCCCCATTACGTTTCACTACTGCGTGATGTGGTATAAAATACTGCCCCGGTTGGTCAGCTACTTTCATATGACCCAATGATAGATATTCTTGCATGAATTGTTGATATTCTGCGTATAAAACTGGGTCCTTGCTCAAACGGCTTTCGAGGTTGAAAAGACGTTTTAACGCCAGTGAACGCGATTCACCTAGTCCGTGACTTGTAGAAAGTCTTTCACCAACCGCTTCTGTTGGATTTTCTTATGGGCAAAATTGTTCTGCTCGAATGACACGGTGTCACTGAAAGGAAGGCCAACACAAAACCTACCATATCCATCACGTGATGTTGTCTGGATGAACCATTTTTCACACTGATCTTCCTCTGTGGTGGGCTGCTGCGGTTGTTCCACTTCCTCTATAGACCAAAAGGCCTTCATAGTGTCATTCAGTAACGACGAAGACGCGACTGATAAGGACTGCATGACAGATGAATCCTTTTCGGTCAACGAACCACATATCACCCAACCCAAAAGAGTATCCAGCGCTGAAGGTAACCCTGGGTTGTGTAGAATATCAGCTCGCGGTCGAATTATATGTGGAAACAGGTCACCACCGATCAACATATCAACTGGAGCGGGAGAATCGAACGTAGGATCCGCCAATGAAAGGTGTTCATAGCAGTCACGTATACTCGACGGGAGCGGTGACGAAGGCATAGCGGTTGTGATCTGAGATAAAATAACGACGTCGGTACAACAAAAAGATGGTTTGGGTCGATGCCATGGAACAAACGAACAGCTAGTCATTCCTCTGACGTCATCAATAGGTTTCTTTGCTAACCCAACAATACTCATGTGGCATTTACGTTTTGGTAATCCTAACTTCAACGCGCATCGCATCGTAACGGCTGACACTTGCGACCCACTATCTAATAACACGCGGACGTTCTGATAAACACCCTCCCGATCACGCACGCGGATAACGGCAGTTCCTAAGATAATCTTATTACTGGAGCATGATAACCCTACGAACTCTTGTTGATTTTCCTGCGAACTAGTGGTTGTCGAATCTGGTTTATGTGCGGCTGGTGGAATGTAAGTGTCCGAATGTAATAGCGAATGATGACGTTTTTTACAAGTTGAACAGGATAATTTTGAATGGCACATACGCGCGTTATGGTTCGAACTCAAACATGAAAAACATAAATTTTTGCTGTGCGCCAAGTCGCGTCGTTTTTGAACAGGAAATTCTCTAAATATTTTACAACGATAAGCAGGATGCGTATCTGGACAAAACATACACTTTTTTTGTTCTTTTTGGGGCCAGCTGAGGTGGTTAATATAGACTTGGGTAAAACGGTGTTTTTAAATTTTGTGCGAATTTTATCATTTTCTCGATATGCCGTCCTCTCATATTCTCTAAAATACGACAACGTTGTCTGACAAAATCCACTAATTTATCAATACTGGGCAGTTCAGATTGGGAAACGTTGGCTTCGAATAAGAGGCGAGTTTCAGGGTCTAACACCTTGGCGCCCATATAAAACAATAAGAACCCCGTCAAATCGTTGACATTAAGGCTCTTCAATGCAGCAACATTTTCATGAAAAACGTTTAAAAAATCATTTAGTGACGACAGCGATTCTTGTGGTATAGGTTTGAATGCGAATAATTTGTCTAAATGTGCGGTAGCTAATAAACGCTGGTTATCGTACCGATCCAGTAACGCTTGCCAAGCACTATCATAATTTGTAGACATTAATGGTAATGATTTTACAATAGTTAGTGGAGGGCCTGACACGCATGATAATAAATAATGAAATTTTTCTATTTTACTTATCATTGTGTTATCGTTAACTAATGAATTGAACGTATCGCGAAATGTGCGCCAGTTTACTATATTTCCGTCAAAATGTGGTAATTCGATTTTTGGAAGTATATTGTGTTGCAAGGTAGATGAAGCGGGTGACGATATACAAGCAGTCGGAATAATCGAAGGTGTCGAAGTAGCAATAATTTCATAACACATGGTTTCCATTTCATCTGTGACCGGCGAGTCGACATACTCGAATTCATCAATACGATTTAATTCAACTAATGCGTGGACTATCGCGTCCTGTTGCTCGCGAAATTGCTTTTCATAATTAACTAATAGCCGCGCACGCACTTCTAATACGGATTTTAACGATAAGTCAACTGATGCCTTTTTTGCGATTAAATGCGTATCGGAAATTGACTTAAACGCACGGTCGCGCAACAGTCGTGCACCAATTAACGCCTTTTGCGCCTCGTCCGTGGATGTATTTCTTTTCGGCATTCTATATGAACATCCGGCCCGAAGGACCAATAATGTTAGCACAACACGCCTCACGAAGGGGTAATATTTCTAAGGTTGGTGTTGTACCGCCGAAAATAATAGAACGGCCGAAGAAGAAAATCAATCTATGTGGATAGGAGTGAATACGGACACAATAAAAAACATAGCATATGACTTGATAATTACTGAAGAGAGTGGACTGTATTATACATTAAATTAACTATTATTATCGCATATACAAAGAATCAATGGGACGGGGGGGAGCTTAAATACTAACAAAACAAATATTTTAAGACAGAATATACATATAAATTATGATATCGCATGTGACATATACATATAACAGGAGAGACAAATAAACATAAACATATATATATTGTAGTTGAGTACGACCTGATTGTACCGGAGACGGGAGGTCGACGAGTGGCGACAAAAGACACAATTGACTGGTAGACTGACCGGCACGCAGGTGCTCACGTACGATGATGATGGTAGTACAGGTAGTACTGAACGGTGGCCACGAAGGGGCTCACAGCGGCTGTACAACGCACGAGGGGCGTTGAGACGAACGAGAAACCAAGACAGTCGCACGCTGGGCGACGATGGATGGTACGCGGCTCGCACGAAGGGCGGCGGTACACGGCGTAACAATACGCGGACGTCGGCGGTAACGACGCAATATACGTATAGCGCACGAGGGGCGCTAACGAATGGAACAGACAGTCGCACGCTGGGCGACGATGGACGGTACGCGGCTCGCTCGAAGGGCGACGGTACACGACTCGAAAATACGCGGACACTACTAGAAAATGTAGTGTCGTTCCGCGGTGTACACAAGCGACACCATAATGTTTTCACACACGATCACGAGGCGCACGAAAAAACGACGATTCGAACCGCATCCGAGTGCGTTATTATCACGCGATCGTAATCACGGGCACGGACGCAGTGTAACCACGAGGCGGCGCGTGGTATTATCCGTCATTTGTGATATCGGTACCCAACAATAGTCAAAAATAATAATTAAAAAATATAAGTGTACAAAATCGTTGTCAGTTGCGTTGTTGACAACAACCAGTCTGTATACATGTGCGCCAACTGAAAACCGAATAGTTCCGATAGCGAACGACTATAACGATAACGATAACTATAACGATTATAGTTTCGGCTTTAGACTGCTTAATGGAGGGGGACGCTCGTGCGCGAAAACGACGAGTTTTGGTCGGCCGCCGTATGCGTTCTCTCGTGGTACGGAGTATAGTGTTAACACGTTTTAGTCCGAGGGAGTTTAGTGATTTTAGTTTTAAGCAGTGGCGTCATTTCAGTTTTCGAACGGAGGAGGCAAAAGATTTAATCGGCCCCACTTAACTATTTCCCATATTTACATTTAGTTCAATACAATTTCTATTTTACATAATTTCGATTATTTCGTTATTATATTCACGAATCGCTCGATATATATGTATATATATTTTTTTTTTTTTAGAGAGGAAATTCATATTACTTTGTCGGCTATAATAAATATGTATCATAAATAACTATATATCACGTAAATATTACCTGTAATTCAAGTTTTGAAGTTTCTCTCGTCATAATATTAAACGCATTAGAAATGACGTTTTGTGATCAGCTCTGAGCGGCCTGTTCAATATTTTTCCTCTCTTTCTCGCCGTCTTGGCCACACGCAATCTTTAGCTTTTTTCATTTTTATTTCTTACACTCGCCACTCACGAATTTATGTACATATATACATATATTCACATAAAAACATACGTTTGAAGCGTTAAACAACGGGCTAAACAAATTCGTTTGTGCCGTACACGCGATATAGGTTCGTGTTCAACTGACAACTGTCAAACGTACATAATATTCTTCGAATTCAGGGGTAACGTCAATAATTTACGCACTGCCTTTAACAATAACCATGTTTGTCGAAAAAACCCCAGAACCGCGGTAAGTTGTAACCGCGAATTAATCACCTTTAATCGCGGTTATATAACCTGCATACATTTTTATTTTATTATTAATTTAATTTTAATCCGCCGTTTGCCACGCGATTTGTTATTACGCATTACTATAGATTTGAATTCATATTTAAATCATAGGTATCGGCATGAATCATGTCGGCCCACTGTTAACAAAGGGGGGGGGAGCAAAAGCTCACCCTGCTCCCCCCCCCCCACCAAATGACGCCACTGGTTTTAAGAGTCCAATCTATATAGAACAGAGATTATATGGTCCAATCATTAGTAAAAACTAATGTTAAACGAAATTTAATTACTAGTATCTGAAAGTATTTGTAAATACTTTTACCAAGTATCTGTATTTATGCTCGAATACTTTTCTCATTAAGGGGATTGAAATCGGGTATTTTCTCTCTTTGTCTTACACACATGAAACATAGCAAAATAGACGTTTCGTACTTCCAACGTACCGATCGATCTATTGGTGCAGCAAGAAATTTGAAAACAGATTTGAATTCCTCGTGAATTTTACTACAAAACGATTTTCCCACTTTTTTCATTTTTTCTTTTTCGTAAACCCTTAAAAAAATTAACTGAACAAATTTAAAAAAAAATTGTTAATAATTCATTTTTGAAGGTCTTAAAAAAAAAAAAAAATGAAAAAAGTGGGAAAGTCGTTTTGTAGTAAAATTCACGAGGAATTCAAATCTGTTTTCAAATTTGTTATCGCACCAACAGATCGATCGGTACGTTGGAAGTACGAAACGTCTATTTTGCTATGTTTCACGTGTGTAAGACAAAGAGAAAAAATACCCGCTTTCAATCCCCTTAAGTATTTAAAACACGTATTTCAAATACTTTTAAATACAAGTACCCGTATCTGTATTTGAATACTTTTAAAAAGTATCTTTTACAGCACTGCAGGGCCCGCCACTATACGGTTTCGGTCGGTAAACGACGACGCGGATTTATTCCGCGCGAGTACCAGTCACAGATAAAACCATTTTCCATTTACGGCGGTAGGTAATATAAAATAACGAAAAGTCACGTGAGATTCGGACAAAAGAATTAATAATGGGTTATTTAAGGCGCTCAGTTGCAAACGCCGTTTCGAATGCGATCGGAATAATATTATAAACAGAAAAAAAAAAAATGCTAATAATACGCGATTTCCATCGAGCCCGTTCAACACACAATAATTTTTTTCCATCGTCGTCGTCGCCGTCTATGGCGGCGGTGGCGGTGGTGTTCGTGGTGTTCACCACGCCGCGTACGTATAAAGTGACTTTTCGTTGTTATTCCGACGAGTGGCGAACGTGGTGCGGTCGGTGCAACACCCGAAACACAATATTATAATAACGTATTACGGCTTTTATTTTTAAATCGAGCTTGAAATATTATTTTACTTTACACGCGGCGCGCTCGATTTATTTTAGCAAAAAAAAAAAACGGTAAAAAAAAAAAATAGTAAAAGCCCATATACATTTTATACTATACAGCTGTGTGTGTGTGTGTGTACGATACGCGCAAATAATAGCGAATAATAATAAACGATAATACAGTGGCGGTGTACGAGGCGAATCGGGTTCCGGTCGAGAGGGGACGGAGACAAACCGCCAACTCCCTCCTCGACAGATACAATAATATTCTAATTAAATAACAATTTTTATCCATCACACTCCACCCCGTATCGGCGGCCGCTGTGTGTGTGCGCGCGCGTTAGCCACGGGTAAAGCGAACAATATACCGTATTCGTATCGCGTGTCGCAGTGTGGAACGCGCCGTATATCCGCCGCGCGAACAGCGCCGGGGAGGAGGCGTTCAAAAAAAACGTTGGACGAGCAAAAAGTCTGAACACAAAAGTAATGGCGAAATCGCGGACAATATAGTAAAACCTCGAGCACGGGAATAACGGCGAAATCCCGAACGAGCAAAAAACGTCGAACAACGGCAACGGTTCGAACACAAAAAAAAACGTTTTAGGCCGGGTTGAGACGCGGCGAAGCAGCGCTGCACGGTTTTCTGTAATCTATTAGTCAGAACGTACTACAGTGACGTCATTCGGTCCGGGGGGTGGGGGCAGGGTGGGCGTTTGCCGCCGTTTCTCCCTTGTTAAAAGTGGGCCGACGTGATCCGCGATGATATGATGTAAATATAAATTATTCTAACCAAATCTGTAGTAATGAGTAATAACAAATCGCGCGGCAAACGGTGGATTGAAATTAAATTAATAATAAAATAAAAAAAGTATGTGCAGGTTATAACCAGGGGCGTAATTAAGGGGGATGAGCGGGATAGGTCCCCTCCCAGAGCCTTTTTTTCAATCGTGTATAAAAAAAAATAACTGAAAACTGTCATCATCTATTGTAGAGTCAAAATTTTTCTTATTTTTTCCTATTTTTATACTTTACTTAAAATCGCTTTTTTATTATAAATTAAAATTATAGGCCTCGGAAATCGGATTTAATTTTATAATTTACCAGTTAAAAACAATAGTAAATATATGAGTAGTAATCAAATAATTCTATTGTGTATTTTAATTTAAATACTTGAATAACATTAACTTAGTTAGATTACAAGTAAATTTTTTTTTATTTTTTTTACTGATTTGTATGTACATAACAAGAAAATTTATAGTATGAAGGGTGTGTGTGAAGTTTCCCATTGCACTGTAATGAAAAACGAGGGAAAAAAGTCAGCTCCCCCCCCCCAGAACAAATTTCCAATTACGCCACTGGTTATAACCACGATTGAACCATGATTAATTCGTGGTTACAACTTACCGCGGTCCTGGGTTGTTTTCGATAAACATGGTTATCGTTAAAGGCGTTGCATAAATTATTATTGACGTTACCTAATCCGAAGAAAATGATGTATTTTTGACGGTTGACGAATCTATATCGCGTACGGAAATAAACGAATTTGTTTAGCCGTTGTTTAACGTTTCAAACGTATATTTTATGTATATTATATATATATTATTTTGTGAGTGGCAAGTGTAAAGAATAAAAATGAAAAAAGTTGAAGGTGTTGTGGCGAAGACGGCGAGAAAAAGAGGAAAAAATTTGAACAAGCTGCTCAGAGCTGGTCACAAAACGTCATTTCTAGAAATGTTTTATGACAAGAGAAACTTCAAAACTTAATCACAGGTAATGTTTATGTACTATATAGTCATTTATTATTGCTGACAAAGTAATGGAATTTCTTCCCACAAAAAAAATATATATATATATATATATCGGGTGATTCGTGCCTATAATCACGAAAATATGAAAATTATGTAAAACAGAAACTGTATTGAACTATAATTTATAAATGTAAATGGGAAATTGTTGAATAGGCCTGTTAAATCTTTTGCCTCCCCCTTTCGAAAACTGTGAAATGACGCCACTGACGTACTAGCGCATATTAGGCATATTAGGAGACAGGGCGCAGTAGAACTTTGCCTATGTCGACCTGCGTCACGCAGTGTCCACGACACAGTTTACCGCACGCGTTTGGAATATTTTCCGTTCAAGAATTGATTTCGGTTTAGCGGAAGTAGTTGGAAAATTGTCAGAAAATTCCGACGACAAATTGACTTCTCGGTGACTTTTTCTTTTTTTTTTATAAAATTACTTTTCCGCAATTTTTTCGTGTACTTGACGAATATAATAAAAAAAAACCGTCAAATTCATCATCAGAATCTGATTCAGAACATAAATTTATTAAATTTTCTGCTATCATATCGCTTATAACTCGGTGAACGGTGACACAGAACTGCGTAGTAATATGCGCTCACATAGGTCACACTTTTCCTGCGCTGCCTTATGCCGCGCTGCGTCACCTGCGTCTCAGTGTGCGCCCGGCCTATGAACTACAGCGATCTACCCGACGACGTGGCCATTCGCATAATAAATTTATTTTATTTTATTTTTTATTTATGTACGGACACGAACGACCGAGTGGAGTTTTCTGAGTTGGCGTGTACAAATCGAAGACTTTCGTCAAGTGTAGTGTTAGGTTAGGTTATGACCTTAAAAGCACTAAGAAAATGCATGCAAACATGCCCAATAAATATCAAACCATGACCTTTAAAAAAAAAACCAAATACGACGTTTTATTATTAATTAAAAATATACTGTAAATTAATATATAATTTTTTTTTTTTTTTACTCAAAAAATACAAATATGCAAAAAATATGTCATTTAAAAATTTTAACGAAATATTAAAAATATACTGTAAAATTAATACATAAATTTTGTTTTTTAAACAAAATATACAAATACATCATTCCCAAAATAAATTTATTGATTTTTTCAAGTTCTATTGAAAACCTATTTAATTTTGATCGAAATATGCATTTATTTACAGTTTTTTTTTATCGAAATACGCATTTATTCATAAAAATCCTTGAATATGCAAAAAAATGCAAAATAAAATTAATGTATCTGATTCTATGACATACGAAACGAATTTCTAACTTGGTATGCAATGTGCACGACTAAATGAAAAAATATGAAAACTCGTAAACATCCTATGACCCTGTAGTCGTGAGCTACTGTCGAGATGCGTAAAATATGTGCCAAAAAACTAATGGATTTTTGTTGTAAAAATTATGATATAACAATACCGTAATTGATTGTTAAAATTCTGCTCGTTCGAGATTTTGAAGGTTTTTTTTAAATTATAATTTTAATGACGTCGCGTCTAAATCGCGCCCTAAATGATAAGGCGTTGATTTTTAAAAACATCTATGGAGACCATCGTCGAAATTTCCATCGGCCATATTGCGCTTAAAATAGATGGTAAATTTTCTAATATTATATTCTGTCGCGATACACAACGGGATTTTTGGGAAATCGCGTACGAATTCATATGATTAAACTGAAGTTTTCGTACGCAGTTCTGTGTGATTTAATGATAACTTTATTGTATTCGATAAATACGTTTTTTTTTTTTTTTATTTCATACGCCAAACATCAAAAGGAGGATGGGAAAGGGAGGCACGCTAATAAAACACCAAATGTGTTCATTTAATTTCAAATATTATATTATTACATAACGAATTGCCACGTCAATAAACCAGTCGAGTACAAGTATCTATATTCGGACAATCTATTATTTTATTACGTTTTACGTAACAAACAAGTATAGAAGAAAACCCTCTAAATACGCCACAGCATATATCCATAAAATCATTAGGGTTTATGAGACTTAGTTTAAGTCACCTCAAGTCCAGGTGGAATCCCTATGGATCATAAGTATCTAAAATTTCATTTACAATGTTAACTACACGATAAACAGCTCTATACGTATAGAAAAATTGATAATAATCGATTATAATATTACTTTTTATATTATCAAAAATGGATTGTCTATTACTATACGTTTTACTGAATAACTTTTTGTTTTTTTTTTTTGGACTTTTGAAAAGATTCGGAGCAATAAGATTGTATTTGTTTCACAATGATGTGTTTATTCGTAACAATATAATACGAAACGAATTTTTTTTTCTACAACGCGCGCACGTTCTTTTTCTACTAGGACGTTATTTTTTTATTCGGACACCGTGCAATGGATTTTTATTGTATTATAATCGATTTCTGACTATTCGATCGCGTACCTATCTTTTATTACACATTATGTTGTACGTATGTGTCTAAATAAAAATATCCGTTCAAACAGTAGGTATAATATGTAACATTAAAATATAAGCGTTTTTATAGCGCCAACGATAATAATTTACGGTTTTTTTTCTCGTGTACAATAAAAAAAAAATATGTGGATTTCCATATATTTGCATCATTTTTTATTTATTTTTTTCTTTGAATGATTGACGTGATGCATTCCAATCTACAAAACGTGTTTCCAGCCCCATTCTAAAATAACGAATAGGTTTTGGTATATTTGTTTATTTATTTTTTATTTTTTTATTATACGTAGTTTTTAATGTTTGTTAGGGCTTCTTTTAACGTCCTATTTTCTAGGAATTTGAAAAAAAAAATTCTGCCGAACTAAGTTTAAATATACATTACAGTAATAACAATATATTATATATATTTCGATAAGTAGAAAATAGTATATGTTTAAGCCGGGAGCGTAAAACGTTATTATGCGCGCCCGGACACCGTCAAAAATAAAAATGCGTGTCGTTAAATGAGAGAAAAAAAAAACAACTATTTAAATAGATGACTCTTTTGGTCCAACAATTATAATTAAATTAATAAATAAAAATTCACAATTATAAATTAATACAAATAAATGAACGAATGAATGAATGGCCCTTCTGGCCCAACAAATAATACAAATTTAAAAAAGGTAATGTGAAAAAAAATTCAAAACTAAATATATATATATAATAAATAATAAATGATAGCCCGTTTGGACCAATAATTCAATTTAAATACAAAAATACAAATATATTATGACTTTTAGCTATTCGAGCTACCTATCCTTACAATTTGTTGGCAATTAGTGCCAAAAACAATAACCGACTATTAGAGCCTAGGTATGTAATAATTTATATAATAAACAAAAATAACTTACAGTTTTCTTGGTGAGCAAACGCTGGCCAGCCGCTACCTAAGCTATACACGTACGAAAAATAATAATAATACACATACCAAATGAATTTAAATAATACAATGGTTATAAGAACCGAACAAGTTTTACAATAATAATAATAATACGTTTGAATAATATTGTGTTTATCAGAACCGAATAAAATTAACAAAAATATTGGCAACTATTAGAGTTCCGAGTATATATAATAATTGTACCTAATACGCGCGATTATTTGATTCGGTATTACAATTTGTATAAGACAAAAAAAACACTAGATATTAGACCTTTATGCGAATTTCAACGGTTATACGACTAAACCACAATTATAATTTTTCTTTTTAAATAAAAAAGACCGTGTAGGACGACGCGGCGGCGTAAAAACGAACGGCAATATTATAATATTTCCATACGCGAATACGGTTACACGACGACGACGGTACAACGACAAACAAGGTTTTTTTACATAAATAAAATTCACGAATACCACAGATATAACTTATTTTTAATAATAATTATTGTGTGTGTATGCATGTGTGAGTGCGTGTGTGTATGGATTCATTCATTGACTTATTCGGCCGCAACAGTATATACAATTTTTTTAATTAATTTTTTTTTTCTTCGATATAATTTTAGATTTTGTACTTTTATTTTTTAGGAATTTGCGCATTCTTTATAAGGACCTAATAATAATATGGAGGCCTAACGTTTACTGGCGTATAAATATTACGTATAGTAACAATTTCTTAGATTTTACAGTTAGTTTAATTTTGCGGAAAATCGAAATAAACCGACTCTATTATTCTTTATAATTCCAATCATCCTTTCATACAAGAAAAAAATCGCCTTTTTTAACTCTATTTTTTATAGAGTATTCATTTGAATAATTATAATTGTAATAATTAACTTAATATTATACGTGATATCGCTGTTAAAAAATAAATATAATTTAAACACAATCAAGAGAGTACAAAGAAAAATTAAAGAAAATATTTAAAACCGTAAACGAATTATGTAATTAATTATAGTAGTACAAACTATCAAAATATATTATTAGAAAAACACGCCAAAATAATAAAAATTTGAAAAAGTAAACCCCTACTAATAATAATAACCAACGATATCTTGTATGAAAAAACGGAATTTTCATGAAAATTATAGAAATTTTTTTTTTTTTTTTTTAGATATTTGAATCCTGTGTTATAATTTAAAAAAAAAAAAAAAACGTTAAATTTGTATGGATTCGCACCACTATATAGTGGACCTGAAAAGATTTTTAGTTTTTATATTTTGGTAGCCTCATTTGAATTTGATATGATCACACAAATTATTGTTTCGTAAACAATTTTTTTGCTATTCCAAACAATACTTTATATTATATAAAAGTATCGTACTTAATAATACACCAATTTGAATGCCAAACAAATTAAGGCGGTTGTGTAACTATATATTATGTATAATATCGCACAATAGCGCGAAATATCGGAGTTGAGTATAATATTATTTGTAATGTTTCGTTATTGTAGTTTTGCAATCGCAACAAGCCGTGTATTTATTTTATTTTCGATTAGACACGTTTGAACACGAAATTTCTATACGCGTTCGTGTTGACAAAAAATTATTATAATTTCAATAGTCTGTATATTCAATATACAGACTATATATTGTTATAATAATATATGACCGCCAACAGAAATTGAATACCATTTTTTTTTGTGTGTGTCTAAACGAGATACAAAATATTAATTTAAAAAATATATATAAATATAATGTGGCGATTAATTGCATCTATAGGTTATATGAATTTTATCTGTAGGTAGTAATCGTGCGCGGAGAGTCGCATAACAACTGCAGTACATAGTGTACCTCCTATAATAACATGTGAAAACTTACCGATTATTTTGTCACGAGTTCTATAGGATAAAATCAAACGGACGACGTTTCTGATCACGAAATGAAAACGAGTTGTCAATACTTCGAGATAATTGACAATATGCTCTCGTCGGAATGGTACAGAAGAAACAGGACTTATTGGAGCGGTGGATGCGTGTGATCCAAAGTCTAAAACGTTTTTAGACACAAATACATTCCGTAAATTTGCCGGGGATTTCTATTTCTAATTTCTTGATAAGTCGAAAGCACAACGTGTTTTAGGGGAAAAAATGTTTGTGTTATCAAACGCTATATGGAAATCTCAATTGAACGCGTGGGAGCAACGCTTTCTAATAGAGCTAAAAGAAGTGTACAGACGAATTCCAGTTTCCAGCCGAAAGGAGATTTGCCGGGAGTTTTGTCGACAATGAGTGGAATAAAAGCCGAACTATGACCGGAAAACACATGACCTAGCTCTGCTATCAATCGGAAATGAAAAAAAAAAGGTGAAGAATTAACGAGAGAAAAAAAAAATAAGGAAATTCTGAACGAATTCGCTCGCGATAAAAATCAAGAAGATTACATTTCCATCCAAATACAACTTTGTATCAATAACTAAGGAATTAAATTTTATCGCGTTACCGTGTATCGATTTTTGGGTTTATATTTTATGGAAGCCACACAAAAAAAATTAATATATTCCTGCCTACTTATCCTTGGTTGCTCGGTTTTAGACGCTCGTCATTCGCGCCACTGTACTGTACACGTGCGACGAAGCTGATCCGTTCCTTCGCGCATATAGTCTCATCGTCTGCGGCGGCGGCGGGCAAAGGGAAACGTTTTGTGCCGCAGACGCATGCGTTTAGTTTTTTTCCCAGCGTGAAGTTTCTCCCATCGCGCACACACACACACACACACACACACACGGTATTATTTCACAATAATATTAATAATAATAATAATAATATGTACACGTTTTAATAGACGCTATACGACGCCTCGGTCAGTGGGCGGCGGGTGGTTGGCTCGGCCGCGGCGGCGGCGGCGGCGTTGTCTAGCTCGACGACGATTGTGCAGAAGAGTACACATCGATCAGCGGTACTGTGTGTGTGTGTGTGTGTGTGTGTGTGTCTGGAACCGATTACAAATGAAATTTCCCCATTGTTGTGTTTGCTTTGATTTCGTTACGTCCGACGCGTTTGTTATTACATAATATACACTAACGCGCGTTGTGTATCGTCTCGTGTCGTGTCGTCTTCGACGATTTCAATGCCACCCCACGTCAACAATATAATACGTACGCGCGTAGCTATTTGTACAAAATCGTATCGAGAGAAACGCACAAATGTACATACGATATTACGTGTGTGTGTGTGTGCGCGCGACGAAATGAAAGACACGGAGAGAGAGAGAGAGAGAGAGAAACGAATAAAAAAAAAAAAATTAATAGGAGGTGGATAAAAAAAAAAAAAAATTAAAGAATAAAATAATCTTCGATTGTTACACGACTGGGGCGTCCGCATTATATTACATTACGTTTATTACGACGACTACACACCATACGACGCACATGACGCGTGTACCCGGCGATAGTCTCGAATTCGACGACGACTCGAACGACTACGGGCTGCGACTTGGACGACGGACGACTACGACTACGACGACGATTGTTATTATTATTATTATTATTATTATTATTATTATTATTATATTGTATAGTCGGTCGTTATTGTTATTATTATTGTACATAACTCTTTGTTGTTTGTGATTCTGTGTAACACCTCACACCTCATTACCTGTCCTAACACGGCGGGTTATCATTGTCTATGTGTGTGTGTGTGTGTGTGTGTGTGTGTGTGTGCGTACGGTCTTCTGCTGCGCTGCGCGCAGGTGTCTTTATATACACGTCGTTGTTGTTTTATTTTATGATTTCGTTTCTCCCCCTCCCCTCCCCCCCCCACGTTTCTCGTGAATAACAGTATACACAGACATAACGTGTATATTTGTCTTTGCCGGACGACCCGGTAAAATGTTTGTCGACACGCTGCCGTCGGATATCCGCCGTGGCGCGCACGGTTTGAGCAGGATACATACATTTTCTAGGGTATACCGCGGCAGCGCTCGGACGTCCTCCTCCTCCTGTATACCGGCTCGGACAGCCCGAAACGAAAACGTCGTTTATTCTCGAGGCTAAACAATTGTTATAACACGTCATTACGTCTGAAATCCGTACTTATATATATATATATGAGTATTATTAATATTAAGAGCAGGACGCCTACCGTTGAGAATACGTATCGTCGGAGATGAGAGCATAACAAAAAAAAAGTGTACTCTTCGCGCGATTACTGTTGTAATACTGCGCCCGTTACGCCGCTCACAACACGATTTTAAAACGTGTGTGTGTGTGTGTGTGTGTGTGTGTGTGTGTGTGTGTGTGAGAAACGGATGCGAGGAATTTCGCAAACGTTTAAGTTGATTTTTTTTTTTTTAACATTGTAGACGAGAATAAAAGAAATGGATAGCCGATGTGTAGTGGATGTCGCTTAAACGAATTTCAGATACACGTATATATATATATATAGATATATATGAAGTTTTTGAGTTAGGTAATGATGAATCATCATGGCATTCGATAAAACGATTCTACGCGGATACTTCGGTGTAATACGCCTTTGTCGGAAAACATAAAAGAAAATCGTCACTGGTCTAGGTTTTATTTTTAATATACGCGAAGTTGGAATAACGTAGGATACAATTTTCAGCCCTTAAAACCAAAAATTACCGCTTTTATGACACGAACAGCTCGTCGTTTAATACTTGCTATAAATAGTCTAAAATTGAAGGCAATTTTTTCTTACGAAAATAAAATTTTTATATACAATATATTTTATATAAAATTTTTCTTACATATATATTATGGAGAGCAAATTTACATATTCTGTCAATCTATTTCGGTAGCTTTTTGAGCAGCGTTAAAAGAACTATCGAGATAACAATTTTTTTCCCAGTTTTCGGGTCGTCTTGAATTACTCGTAAGAAAACTACTGAGAACATCGAAAAACGTTTCAAATAAATAATCACTGTAAAAACAATAGATTCCTCGCTTCGCTCAGAATCTTAAAAAAATACGACTTATTCGATTTTTAGTTAAAATTACGATTATTTGGGTTATGATTTCAATAACAATTAAAAATCAAATTTTCGCATACTCCGAACGGTTCGTATGGCTTCTGTGTTTTCTATAGGTTTTTAAAACGAGTTTCTAAGTCTAGTATACCTGCAGATGCAGTATTGGTAAAACTGAATAAACGATATATAATTAGTTTTAATTCTTATTCTCGTACGGTGTAAGAATGATGGTGTAAGAATTCCTGAAATTAGTTGTCATCGAATCGAGGCGATGACGGTTTATCGAGTTGATGGGTGTTGTACTCATCTCTTGAGTGTTATATGTCTAAACGTTTGCGTGAGACGTCCTATTAACTCTTCCAATGCGCCCTTTTGCTTCTGGTCAACGATTTAATAAGACGTTATTAACATTTCGTTTATCATATCGTTATTTCTTCTAATGGGTAAAATATTGGTTAAATATAAATTTAAAAATATTTTAAATATACAAACAAATTTTAAATTAACAAATTTTAATTATCATATACCTATATAATATAATATTATAATATTATAAATATATTATAAATTTATATATATATATAAATTTAATATTTTGAATTTTTTTTTTTTAAAAAGAGGTTGATACGTATATAATAATAAAATATTGCAATATGGAAATTTAATTAATGATAAAATAAAAATATATTTACAATACTATTAACAGAACGATTCGATAATCACAATGTGCACCGCGCGATACACTTTTATAAAATAGCAATCTCAACTGTCATGCGATAAATAGCAGTTAATCTTTTTTTAATACGATAAATGTAAACTGAAATTTATTATAGTGTTTTTTTAATTTTAATTTTTTTTTTTATATGTTACGTTTAACGCGTACCGTATAAGAGTACTATACGTCGTGTATTACAGATATTACACGTGTTAATGATATGTTGTTAATGGACGAAAATGAAAACCGGACTTATAAATACATAATTTACAGCGTCAAAATATACAAATCGTTAAGAACAAATCTAAATTGAACGAGTATAGAGCGCACGTTTAACTCGGGCAGAAGACTTGTAGCAATAATTGCACATTTTTTTTTACACATTTTATAAAAAAAAAAAAAAAGTGGATCCAAATATAGGTATTGATTTTATATTAAGACAAAGTAAGATATGCAATTGCTTCTCGCATATAAATTAATACTTGAGGTGTTTTTTTTGCCGCTTTTTACAAACGTTTCATGCACACATTTTAATATTTTATAAGTAATAATTTAGTTATTAATATTACCACAGTCAATGGTTACGTTTGTATTATACATAACACGAACAATATCAAAAACAAACGCGATTGTAACGACAAAATATATATACTGTGACTACCTGTAGCGGCGAAGGAAGCTAATAATTTCTAAAGATAAAATTACAGCCGCGTGTTAAGTAAAGTACTAAATATATATGCTCCAATTAGTACAATAAAAAAAAACGGTAAAAATTAATATTTCAAACAAATACTCTTGGATATCGTCAATATTGTATGCTATTGCATGTATTTTAGAATTTTTTTTTTAAGTTACGCGAGCCCTATGCTCTAGTATGATAAAGATACGAGCGTGTATATCAATCGGTATACATATAATATACACACCGTAAAACAATTTTCTCACCAGAGCAATTAGTAAAAAAAAAAACAACATATATTTTTAGAGAAAATAACCTGTTAACATATTTAATATATATTATACTAGTCCACATGACTATAATGGACGTCTGTAATTATCAACATGAATGCGATTATGCTGCAGCTGTACAGATCAAAAAAAAACTTTACATACAAATAGGTACAGGTGCACGAATTTTATAACTTTATCATAATAGGCGGTACGTATTACGAAAAACTAATTTTTAATAAAATTATTATTATATGAAATGTAATCATAAATTTTTCCCCTTAATGGGACGCAATTCATAAATTCCGGCGTTTGAGTAGAATTCACGAATCAAATCGGTTTAGGATTATTTTTAAATAGCTGTAAATTCTTCGACAGCTTACATTTTACAAATAGACGTTGAAGCGCATATTTTGTCACTTTTGCATAAAAAAAATGCGTGTTTCTTATTTTATAAATACGTTTGGGTAAGCTAGTATGTTGTTTGTGGTATAATTATTTAATATTTATATTTAATATAAAATTGAAAATAAGATGTTATTTTTTTCGACGACACGCACGCCGTTAAATTACAAAACCCGATGAAGCACAGTTGCTTTATCGCCATTAATTATCGCCTATTTATATATTTTTTTTTCACTATAATTTCGTTTCAATCTTTAATTAATTTCGTTTATTTTATTCAGTTTATATAGTTAGTCATTTTTAAATAATTGATTTTTGCGTATTTCTATACATATTTATCACGTTTTAGCTCCTATATAACTTAGGATCTTTATTTAGAACTTCAACGTTAATGTTAAATTAAAGTCGATTATATTTACAAATAAAACGTTCTAAATTAATTCGAACAATCAACGATATACCTCAATTCTCAAATAACGTCGAATACTATGTTGTTGTAAAATGCACAAAATATATATCTCATGAAAATCAAGTGGACAAAATTACGAGGAGAAAATTGCTGTCACTTTTGGCAACGTAGAACTTCCTGCAGTTGACCCGACTACTTGTCTAATATTGTTTCTGAAATAGGCTATAACAACTTTCCGAAAGACATCTATCAATAATAAAGACGCAAAACATTTCACGATCCTGCTGTCGGTTATCTGCAGGGACAATTCGATTTCCATGGTTAACAATCTCGGTCTCAAAAATTGTTGTAGAGTTTTTTCTCAGTACTATTTGGTCTAGGGCTGAAAAAGATTAAGGAATACGCCATATGGCTATGTAGAGGAATATTCTAAAAACATTCTAAACACGAACGAAAAATAATAATCATAATACATTTTTCGAAATTCGAATTACAATTAATATTATTCAATAACTATTTAGGATTATTTGTATCATAAGCATCCTTAATGTGTACAACGCCGGGTACCGAACAACTGCGAATTATACTTCATAGTAATGTAAATGTGAGTTAAACTGTTCACTAACAAAGCCGGTTAATTCAATTTATTGTAATATATAAGTACTATTCACTCATATTAAATTATTATAATCGTATAACTTGCAGTGAAATAACGTTTATGAAGGATCTCCAGTTTTAGTCTTGCACACGACTGACCTCAAATGGTTTATACAAAGTCATAGCACTTGCTCTACTTTTAAAAGTCTGTATCATTGTAGTATGTGTCTTTATTACATTCGTATCGAATATATTATAACAGTATTAATATTATTCTTTTTTTTCTTATAACAGTTGATATATTTTTTAAATAAAATATTATATAATAGCGTTTTGTGTGAAATAAAAATAGCACTGCTTCCACGAATATATATATATATATATATATAGTATTGTTGTGCGGAAAACAATCATTTTGTAGGATAATTGATAGTTTTGTATCCGGTAGTCGGCAAAAAAAAATATATATATATATAGAAATAACGACGCAGAGAAAAAAAAGCACATTATAATTTTTATGGCTCCCGAGGTGAATTGCGAATATATTTCAAATATTTACTCGCATTCATACGAAACCCGTAGAGGTAACCCCTTCATTTCGTACATAATATGACACGTATAGATTTACCAAAACCGCGCGTGATTTTCGTGTGTGTTGTTTTTATTGTCCGTTGACATGAATATGCGTCATATAATATAAAATTACAGTACGCATTTTAATCAGATACGACGAATTTCGTAAAGTTTTTTTTTATTATTATTATTAGTATTTTTACCGCTACCCTTTTAGGCCACAATACTTTAGATTAGTCCGAAAGAAACCTCCAGTAACGTCACGAAAAATCATATATACCTATACAGGTTTTTTTGTCATTAATATTATATTTTTTAATAATAATAATAATAATAATAATAATAATAATAATAATAATATTAATAATAATAATTCTACACGATGTAATAACGCAGTTTAATTCGATGGTATAATAAATTTTGTCGTATGATATTGTTGAATGATATTGTCATAAAATTGTTATCTATTAAAAGTACATATAGGTATTCAAAATACTTGTAAATTTTTTTCAGTGTTTGAAACCAAACTAAATAATTGTTCGGTTTCGATTTCGATTACAGGGTTTTCAATTATTTCTTTTTCGACGTCGCAATTTTTTCTGAGTTATTTCGATTTCAATATTGAATATCGGCTTTCGTTTCGTAAATTTTACTTATAATTATCTAAAATGTTTAGTAGAAATTCCAAATTAAACAATAGTCTATAACTATACAGTAACAGATGTATCTACATATATTGTAACATTTTATTGTTTTCTAATAACAGCTTATATTTAATGCTACATTAGACGGCGTTTTTTTTATACTTTTGAAAATACTTCGAATTACGAATTAAACATGTACATTTACTAATCGATGTAATTTAAATCAGCAAATAAACTTTCGATTTTAATTTGGATTTACGATATTTGGATAAAGCTTTTGATTTCAAATGTTTATATTTATTTGGGTGCAGTTTAGGCGTTGGCTACTAATTTTTAGGATTTTGATATTGATTTGTGTATTATTTGATATTTGCAACGGTTTCACCGGTATTTAAAATCGATTTCGAAATCAGTTTCAAGCCCTGATTTTTTCCCATACGAAATTTTTCATTCTCAGTTCGTATATTTTCTTGCCTATACACCACGGGACTTGGATAGTATATTGTACTGACATTTTCCTACTCCAGGTAAGGGAATAAGGTCTTATGCACCGTTTTCAGCCACGTAAACGTTTTTACTGGTATGTGTGTGTGTGTGTGTGTGTGTGTGTGTGTGTGTGTGTGTGGTAAAAACTTATTTATTTAAAAACAGCTAATCGCAGTAAATGTCTATGAAATAATATGTGGTGTAAAAAAAATATGGTAAGTTAATTGTTTCGCTTTCACGTCTTGTTCGTTTGATTATATCCGAACAGGTTTTAACCGCAAATTAACAATATTTTCATAACCTCCTTGTATATTAAAATAATATGTACTACATGCATAATAGAATATTTCAACGTATCGTTATTATATAATATTATTCACTTATTTAGATTATAGCTTCAACTAATCAAACTCGATTCGTTTCCTAATATAGAAATGAAATAGCTATTATTTATAAATAACAATTTATAACACGTATTTTAAACTATTGAGCGTATCGTGCATTAATAGAAATAGGTACATAGTTTAAAATTACACTTTTCCACATACTTGTTATGAATATTTTTGAAAATCTTTCGGAATAACGTAAATGAATAATTCGTTGTTTTCTCTCGATAAGCAATGCTAAAAAAATATATATATTATTTTTTACTATGTATTGGCACAATTTGACTTTCGGTTTTCCGAATAAAGGAGTGGTAAACGTTTAAATTAAATATACTGTATTATAAATCCGAAACCTTTTATTATACATCAATACGTCATGATAGACTATATTTAGACATTATAGAATCCAATACAACGATAACAAAGACGACTTCTGTAGCACAATATACTTACACATAAACTTTATAAAGTTTCAAATGTATGTATTAAATTTTCTTGGATAAAGACAAAAAGACGAAATGAAATGAAAGACGTATTTTTTTCCTATTGTGAACAATTTTTTTCCCGTTGATGAAGTGTTCCGGTAATTTTTAAACTCGTTACTTTCCAGTAGAAGACAATTTGGTTATTTATTTGACACGTGTCGGTTTTCCCAGTAGTTTCAAAGAAAACAGGGAACATTTACAAAAGAGCGAGGAAAATTAAAAAATATTGCCTAAAAATTTTACGACATATTTGTCTAAAAATGTATTACAGTACTTTTACGTCTCTTATAAGGAGAAAAAGCAGTACTTAGATAGTCGCTATTGCCTATTGTCATAAATATGTTTTAATAGCATAAAGTTCGAATTTTGAAAACCTACACAATTTAATAATAAACAAATTATCGTTCAGTATATACTATTGTTTTCAAATCCAAAATCTTAAATCTCTGTTTCTGAGCAACTAACTCGAGCCGATATCCATATATGTATCCGATCGGCTCGCTATTTTATTTTTTTAATGACAAGAATAAAAAACGTAGGAAAAACCTATCTTTTTAGAAAAATATGTACGTGTACATACATTGGAATAAATGTCTCGAAAACTATTTCAGATAGTATTCGGATGTAGGACGTAAACGTATTTACAATTATAGTTTTATTAGAAAACAAAAATTGTACAAATATGAATATTATATACTTGAATAAATTTAATTTATTCGATAAAACTTCTATGGCGGTTTTTTTCTCAATCGAATTTTTTAACGTTTTATTATTTATCACGATTATTTATAAAAATAATTTTGTAATTTTATTTATTTAACAACTCGTTTGCTTATTTTTGCCGAGCTACATACTAAATAAGATTTTTTTTTTGATTAATTTTAATTTTAAAACGATTGGCGTTACACACATTTTTTTTATCTTAAAAAAGACACGAGTGCACGCGTGTTATTCTGTGTAGTAATTATTAGCGCGTTAAATTCCAGATCGTTATCCCCCCGTAACGAACAACGCGCGGTTTAATTAATAAAACACGTTACATGCGCGCGGGTTAACGTCAATAAACATTTTGTTAAACGAAACGATTTTAAGTGCGAGAAAATACCGGTAAAACATTTTTATGTCACTATTAAATTTAACGCATAATATTATTATATACGCTCTCACAACACACATTATTATTATTATTATATACATGTACAAATAATAGGTGTATATACACGTATATATGTAGAAAACGAAAAATATGTGCACACATATTTTAATGGGTTACGCCGTGCTCGGACCGACACACACACACATAAAATATACCGCCGAATAATAATAAACTATACACACAAGAGGAAGCTCCGACGGTATAAAATATTACGAATTCCGTGGTTTCACAAATAAATACAGTATGACCCAGCGTTTTTTTATGTTTTTTTTATCGGTATAGAACCTGATGTCCACTTTTTACGCCAAATCCCTATTTTGTTAAAATATTAACATTCTATATAACGATTATTTGCTACAAAAATGACAGTATTATTTCGAATAATAATATTTGAAAAAAATGCCTGCATCCTGATTGCGTACCAAAAAGAAAAGAACGATCTTGGTCGAAAACCGAATTGCGTGCGCGTAAATTTTCTTAAATTTATTTCCGCGTAAATTTTAAATAAAATGAGCATGTCTGAGGCGTAAACCTGTATTGTAATTTTGTTGTATAAATAAGTATAATGAGTGTGTTTGTTCGAGAACAGTCCTGACAAAGTTTTAACAAGAATTATTGATTATCAGTAGTGAACGGATTTATATGATTTATAAAATTTAATTTAAAAAAAATTATGTCCGCAACACGACATTGACTGTTCGATTTCAGACGAAGTACATTCACATACATTGAAAATTTCAAAATCCCCGACTAATAACGACCGCTCGTAATAAAGTAGATAACGGCTGTTTTAAAGTATTGAAACTCATGATTTTTAAATAGTTTTTATTCAGAAACGTAATTTGTCAAATTTTCATAGGCTGAAATCAAGAATATAAGCGGGAAAAAAATATGCAATTAAAATAAAAATATGCATTAAAAAGTTACAAATATGCATTAAATATGCAGAAAAAAGATAAAAAAGTTAAAAACATATAATTCACACAATATCGCGAGGCACAATCGTATAGAAATTAAACCGTCATTCTATCTGTTATAATTACATGAGTACAATGTACATGCCTACTAGTTTTTCGATATTGGCCACAAACTTAATCTTCCTAGTGAACTCAAGAGTCAATTTTATCGATAAAATATTATCAATTTATTTATCTTACAAATATAATGCGAATTTTCTTGATTATTTTTTTAAAAAAGCACTGAAATTTCGCAGAACCCTTGAGTGATCTCCACAGAACCCTGAGGGTTTACATTTTAAAAAAAACTAGACTATAATCTAACAGAGATACCGCGCAGTAACGATGTTAAGAAAAATTACGGGAAACGATTTTTTGTACGGGTTTTTAAATTATATTAAATAAAATGCATAAAATGATAAACGTCGACGCTGAAAACCGGTTCTCGTAAATAATACGCGTTTTGCAAAATTTTATAGTTAAAGCAGTAGCCGAGTGACTACTTATTACGGTCATAAATAGTTTGATGTTCATGAAGAAATACGCTACTTTAATACACGACATATATTACGGGTATGGCTGTAAATACTATTCTTTTCATATAGAAAATATTTTGCGCGACAAGAGGATGCCTGCAAAAAGATTGAAAAGTAGATTTTTTAAAACAACAACGTTGGTAAACAGTGGACAGTAAAACGGAACAAGGGATGAGTGTGGCGGAGATGAGAATGCTAAGATAGATGTGTGGAGTGACTATAGGTAAGATAGAATAAGAAATGAATACGTATATAGTATAGGAGTGTCTATTATCTATTGTGAAGAAAATTAGAGAGAATAGGTTGAGATGGTTCGGAAATTTTTTCGTGAAGAGACGATCCAGAGGCTGTGAGAGGTATTATTGAAATAATTGTAGAAGGGAAAAGAGGAAGACTGAAAAAGATAGATCAAATTGAGAGTGATATAAAATAGCTGGTGTGACTGTGTGAGTGTACAAGAGGTGAGAGATCGCCCTTTATAGAGATGTAAGACTACGATGGTTCACTCTGTGTAGTTGGGACTTTAGGAGTGTAGCCGAAGAAGAAGAAGGAGACTACGTAAAAAAAAAAACAAAAAAAGAATAGAAAATCGCGGGTGGTAGATTTTAGAATTATATGAATTATATCATTGTATTTTGAAAAACGATTCTGTTTATTATTAATCTTTGGAGTTTTTCGAAATTCAATTTTCATTTTTCATACGTTTTATAACACTTTAAAAATGTTATAACAAACGATTTTTACAGAGTATCAAAGTCTATAATCCATTTTCAGACCTAAAATACAAAAAAAGATTATATTGGCGATTTGTGTTTATGCCACCATCATTGGATTTCTCGATTCATGAAAAGAGTAAGATGACTACACGGCCAACCCATTTCATTAATTAAGCAAATTTTTATTATTTTTTTTGTCCTAATCATTAACTAGGCATACATATCGCGTATTTGACGTCTGAATATACTCGTATATTATTATTAACTATTGTAATAAATAGTGTTTTGGGTAAATTACCATTAACCAATAAGAATTAAAAGTAAAAATTTATTTTATTACAATATTGTATGTTAAATACTTATATAAATTACTTATTTTATAAATTGCGTTATTAATTGAAATTAAATTAATCCTAATCGCAGTTATTAAATTTATGTCCAACGCCGAATGGCAGTCTTAGAATAACTTAAGTTTTTTAAATTAGAACGTCCTGGTAAACAAATATTTAAATCTTTTATTGGAAATATTCATTAATTTTTCTTATGTATCTCTTATACGCGAGAATACTTATAATATTCTTGTTCTTTTCCCACACACTGACAATTTTTACCAAATGCCGAATATATATGTTTCACGTCCGAAATGTCTTCTATTTTCATTCCTTTGAACTCTGCTTTTTCCGAAAGCGTTTTAATATAAAATTGTAAAAGTATTTCGATTTTACCTCCTCGATTTATCCCACATGTACCCATCACAGCCGCAGTGATATTAGTAGGATCTGCTCTGCTAATTTCCTGCACGATCAAATTGTGATACAAATACATTTACTATATAATATATACAATCTCCGTTAAATATATTTTTTAAGTTTTTATTTGTACACGTTTAATCGAATAACGTGTATCTTGTTTTTTTAATATTTTCACAGACAATTCTCCTAATTTGTACCCACTGATCGTTCGTTATATGGTTTTCTATGTGTGTTTCAGTATTGCTATATTTAGTGTTTGAAGTTTGAAATATTTCACAATATCCGTGAAATATTGACTTTTTTACTTTCGAACACAATTATTATTACTGGTTAATTACAAAATTACCGTATAGTTGTATATAACAAGTGTTTTTCATGTGGTACAAGTCATATAATTCAATTAATAAATACTTTTGAATTTATATTTCCTAAGACAGTGATCAAAATATCAATAACTGAATGTAACAAAATGTTAAAGTTACGCGTGTTCCTATTAAATATTATTATAATTTATAATAATTTGTTCTATTATAGATTTATAAATTATAATATGTTCATATCTGATATTCTGTCTATTTATTGTTCCTTTTGTTTTATATAAATCATTATATTGCTTCGTCATAGGTTAATCACGTGAAACTATTTCTATTCTTATTTAAAAAAATGTAGAATATTAAAGAAAACAATAAAAATAGAATCTTATTCACAATTAATGTGTATTTATTCAAAATTTATGTGTATTTTAATATGACGGAATGTTCCATGCAATTGATATATTGCTATATCTCCCACATTATTATTGCTTATTAATTACTTGATTAAAACAGTTGTCGCCCGGTTCGTGCGAGTTGGGCGAAAAAATAATAAAAATTTTCTCACTCCATGAAATGGATAATTTCACGACACCGTAACATAAATGTATTCTCTTACGAGTCGAAATAATAAAAGTCATATTAAAAAAAAAATTGTTTTTGTTTTTAAATGGCGCGTAACTTCAGAAGTAATCAAAGTGTAGTAAATCGAGTATATTATATAATATATTAAATGTATATAATATATACTATTAACATTCTGACCTCGTAAATCGCTACCCTCTGCAGTTGTTTAAAACGGAGGGAGAGTAAAAAAAAAAAAAGCCGCCGAACAATGTGAAAAGCCGCATCGAGCGTTATATGCGTACGACGAGTATATATATATATATATATATATATATACAATTCCATTGTCGTTTCGGTTCGCCAAATTGAAAACCGTAGTCGGATATTTTTTTTCAGTTATTTTTTTATTTTTATTTTTTTGTTTATCGCGAATTGACTGATCGTAGGCGGGAGTAAATACTTTTTATTATATTTTTTATTTCATTTAGGAGGGTTTTTTTTTATTTTTTGTTTCAATGCATATAAAAAACGTACCTATACGTATACGGAGGGTGCAGGACACGTGATTTATTCCGGGGTTGTGTGCGCGACAGACAAATCGCACGGATTCGTATAGACTATTTATCGTATAACGCGAACGAGGGAAAAAAAGTCGACCCATAACAACATTTAACCGCCACCGCCGAAAAAATAAAGTCCTTATATAGGTATAATAAAATAAAAAAAATAGCATTATTCATGAAACAAAAAACTACGTTTTCGAATCAATCTAAAACGCCTTATTGATTGTGTGTGTGTGTGTGTGTGTGTGTATGTTTTAAAACGTGTGGCGTATTTTGAAATTTTTTTTTTTGGTGTCCGAGAATTTTTTTTAATTCCAACGCTAAAACAATACATTTTTTACACAGTCGATATTATTGAGTTGCCAAAAGAGAACATCATTTGGCCAGTGCCGTTTGAGATTTTAATGTTTTTTGACGCGCAAATGTTTCACTGTTTTTTTTTTTTTGCTTTTGGTTGTACGTGACCAATAGACTGACGTTTTATACAGAGCAAAATATTATATACATATAATATGTAATATGTAAAAACGAGTGAAATAATATGTGTGTGTGCATGTATATTACTTCTGGAAACCGATGGCGAAATGAAATTAAAAGTTAGGTTTGGTCCTCAGTCGCTGAACCACATTTTCCGGAAAATCATTATAGCCTAGGGAAATCTCCGAGCCCCAAAAGTATGTATTGACTTTGATTAAATCTAGTGCAGCCGTTCGGTCCACATATAGTTCTATATTATTATAAGATTATATAACAGCTTCAAAACAACATAAGCCGATTTTAACAAATAATATTATAGAAGTTTTATTTCAAAATCATTTGTGTAGTTGTACATCGTCGTAGGCTTGCGCAGACTTCTATCGCAGAATATGCTGTTAAATAAAACCAATTTTAGTGCACTTGAGAACTGATTATTAGTTTGTTATCAAAAAAAAAATTATTTTTGAAATTAATAAGGTTTTTAATAACCACTTTCCTCTGCGTTAAAAAACATACATTTTAATCATGATAAACCTTTAAATTCATTAAATATTTACGAATAACTTTTAATTTATATTTGTATAATAATAATACGAGTAATAATAATAATGACAATGAAATTAGTATGTATTATCAATTATATTTCAAGTATAATTATTATATTACCAATTATGTTTCCACTGTCAATTTGAATAGCAATATTTTGTTCGATAATTATCGATAATTGAATAAAATATCAAGACGTTCTTGCATCATCACTGATCTCAATTTAGATTTCACAAGTGATCATAATTTATATATTTAATATCACTCTAATAAAAGAAATCAAAAAGAAAAGATAATTCTTCTTAAATTATTCAGTGTATTGTACCTACATTGTACCTAATGCAAAATAGTTGCAAATATAAATACAAATATTCGCATTCGCGTTTTATTGAATGGATGGACAAAAAACCGCTTTTTAATTTTAGGAGCATTTAAACAAACAGAATAATTAGCGACTTGCATTTAATGACTGTAATCCGTCGTAAACGCGTAATTTAATTTGTAATACGAGTTTATAATAAGGTTATTTTATTGTAAATTAACACTTAATTGCATCAAAAATATTTCAGACACTTTCAAAAGTCAAAAGTATTTTTTTCAAGTCTTCTTCTTCTTCTTTTAACATTTAATACCATCTAAAAGTTTATTGCCGCTATCACGATCAATTTTCATCCTGAACTATTTCTCTTCATTCTTTTACTTAGATTCTCTTTGAATCTTCTTGCACAACATCCAGCCTAGGCCGACTCTGAGATTCATTTCCTACTGATTTTTAACTTATATCATTGTATGATATGCGACTGAATCTTTTGTCTTCTTATGAAGCTGATGATTGATGCTCTCTTCCGTTTCTTTCTGCAGTTCTTTGTTTAATTTTCCTCTTCACCTTCCTGTCTTTGTCTACGAGAGTCAAAAATCGTACGTTTTACATGGTATTATAAAACCCATATATTATAACCAAATCACATAATATCCTCAAATCAATCAAAACAGCACTGTCTGCGATACAGGTATCTACCTACAATCAAGTGCTTCAAGAGTGTTCCAAACATAAAACCTTGTCATTCGATAAAATACTCGTAATACAGTATGAGATATGTCCCAATCCGAAATCAATGCTTAAAGCGATTAATTATATATATAGTACGTACGTATTCTTGAGTATGGTAAATTGTAGATGTATAGTTTTAATAATAACATAGTATTTTGTAAGATAAATTATCTAATAAAAGTCTACGATTTAATTACTCGCATTTTCGCACAACGACGGTTCGGCAGCGATTGTTGATGACGACAATCATTTAAAAAAATTATCGTTTCTTTTTCTCTGCCCAGTAAAATAAACACTGCTAATTTCGTGTATATATATATATATATATAACATTACATTAACGTTCAATGTATACGTATTAACCTTGAAGTGTGTGTGTGTATATATATATATATATATATATAATTTAGATATTTCAACGCTTTAAAAAATTATTCGTTTATCGACGTCGATTTACTCGGAGATATTAACCGAGTACATTTATTGTACGCAATATTCCATCATATCTCACGCAATATCTCTCTCTCTCTCTCTCTCTCAGTAATAATTATTACCCGTAACGAATTAAGTTAAGTGCCTGTATACACGCGCTTTAAGTCACAATTAAATGTTTGTAATTAAAAAAAAAAAAAAAAGAACATAATCAATCGCAATTATTACATTATCGTGTATTAAAAACGCTGTTCAAACACAGTTCTCTCGCGGGGTTAATCGACGTCTCGAGACTTCGACGTTTCTCAATAACGTTTCCTAACATCACCTCAAATACGTATGTATTATGTTTAAGAGACAGTCAATCAAATATTATATTACGTTACTTATATATTATCTATTAATGTTATAATGCGAAAGAATTCGCTGCACACGGTATAATATATTATTTTAAAATATAATAACTGACATGGTTTTTATCGTGTACAAATATTAAATTCGTACTTGGTACGACGTTAGAAAGACATTTGATTAAGCACTGCTTAAACGGTATTATAATCATTGTTTTCGGGAAGCATTTTAAACAAATTATTGTTCTATACGATACGCGCGTTATTATCGCAATAAACGATTGTGACTTATTTGTTCAACTAATACATATGCATTTACAGCTTCTTATTACTGTCGCATATAAAATGGTTTTCTTTTTAAAATTTTTTTTAGCGAAAAACAACTGTTTAAGTACCTACGGACCAGACTTAGATAGTATTTCGAACACAGTATACAGAATACTGATTCAGAACACTTTTTTCTAAAGTATTTAATAAACAGTATTTTAAATACTTTTAAAATCAGAATACGTCTAATGTTTAATCACATTTCATATAGTATACCTACATAAAAATAATAACTTTTTACTTAAATGTAAAAAGTAATTATTTCAGAAAAAATTATGAGTAGCAACTAGCAGCAGTAGGTATTTAAAATAACAATCTTGCTATATTTTGTTCTTGAACCCCGAAACCTTATTCAAATAATCAAGTAGGTATATTTGATTACACTAATATATGTTATGTTTCATAAATAATTGATATTATTAATTAATTGATTAGTTATTTTGTGAATTTATAAACACAGAATTTAAAAATAAATTATTAAACCTCTCAAATACATATTGATGACTGTTTAAATTCGATTAAATAATAATATATAATTACTGAATTTTATATTCTTATTGTTGGAAAGTATTTTAAAAGTATTTGAAATTCTTTTTGTAAAGTATTTAAAATATTCAGTGAATACTATTGTCATGAACTATTCTAATACATATTCTGAATACTTCTTTTCAAAATATTCGGAATAAGTGTTCCAAATACTTTCAAAAAGTATTTTACTCAAGTCTGCTACGCACACACCATACCACATCGATTTTTATCGTCATTTCCGGTAATACAAAATATTCAATAATAACATCGTCAGTACAGAAATTGGACGTTAAAAAAAAAATTTCATAAAGAGTTTACGAGATGTATCGAAATGAAATCGTAAGAACATTTAATTTACAACGTTAATCTATCGTTGTGAGTCAAAGTGAACAATAATAAAACGGTTTGTAATTTACCCAATAATTTCCATATTAGTCCAACGCATTTTCGATCAATTTTTATTTTTTATTTTCACTATAAATTAACCATCTAAAACAGCGGTTTTCATTTTCATTTTTCTTATTTTTTCCATAAATCGAATTATTGCACTCGCAGCATTAACGGGCTCTATCTTAAACGTTGATCATGCAGGTAGTCCGTAAAGACTAATAATTTTAGGAAAAATTGTGTTTTCCTATATAAAACACGCAATTATAGGACGTAAGTTAATACATATTATTCGGCCAAAATATCACATACAAAAATGAAATAAAAATAGAACGATTACATTTTAACTATAGGTACGTGTCTGTTGTGAACGGGTTTTGACAAATGTTATTACAGTTTAGAAATGTCGAGTTTTTACGTTTGTCAGGGCCGCAAACAAAAAAAAAAACTAGCTCTTTTCGCCTCTAACTATAATTCGGCGTATACTATTATATAAAAAATATAAATATTTTATTAGTTATAATATTATACGGTATATTTTGTTTGTCAATTTTATATTTTTTTTCAAAAAATTTCAAAAGCTAAAAGTCAAAGTTAGTTTAAATTATTACAATAAGGACTCGATATTTTACCGTTAATAAAATTCTTATCTCGTTTAATCAACGCCCTATAATATAGAGACTAATATACTTTTATGGACGAACGAAAATGTTCTCATATTATTGCGAATATTACATGAATTAATAAAATAGCCAAAAATGGGACTCCATAATTATTCGTGTTAAACCACAAAACATATATATATATATAATTTTTTTTTATAAAGATTTATTTTCTTATAAATATTATACTTCAACTATTACAATAAATACAAATGTATAGATTAAATAATTAAAAAAAAAAAAGAAGATAATATACACTACAAGTGGACAAAAATATAAACTATGTACAAGAGGTTAAAAAAGAAAAAAAGAAAAGTTAAACGAAGCGTTCGGTTAAGAAGAAGAAATGTGTAAAGGAATCGATTAAGGAAAGGTATTGAAGTATCGGAAAAATAATAATTATAAAAATAAAAGGACATTATTGAACGCCAAACGAAAATATATGACAACCGAATACGGATACTTAAATAGGTAAGAAAAAAGGTTTAATATATTTTTTATAAAATAATTTTACACCAGAGTTTTGTATAATTATCGAATCCCCCTCCGTCATTTTAATTTAACACTGTAATTATTCCAGTTAATTTTTTTTAAAACTTCTTTTTCTTTTTTTTGGTTGGGGGGTAGAAAGGAGAAATTATTCTACCTGTTCATTTCTGTGTAAATACGTGTTGTAAAACGTATTATACCCGAGTGTATGGATTTACGAAATCGTTATTTTGATTACACTGAAATCGAACGCAATACACTGCAGTATAGGCGGCCGATCGTATTTATAATAACGTTTATAAAATAAATCTGTACTGTGTTCCACTCTGAGAAGAATAGTTTACCGCCCTAATTCAACACACGCACGATAATTTACGATTTTTCGGACGTGGTCCTCACCCCCCTCCCCACCACCCGGACACCTCACAAGAATGTTAACAAATCGCTTATTTTTCGGTTTGCGCCAGCCCCGTCGGCGTCGTGTGTGAAACGAACCGAGACAAATTTTTTTTTTCCACTTTCTCTCCCCCCCCTCCCTCTCCGGGCCGAATTCACGCGCGCAGAGATCCCTTTTGCAATAATTGCGACGGCGAACCGGCGGGCGAGTAAAAGAAACGTTACGCGCCGCGTGAATTGCGCGTGCGCGAAAAGAAGATGAAACGACTGAAGAGTGTGCGACTGCTGCAGGCAGAGATGCGTGAACGGGTGGGCGACGGGAGAGACGGGGACAAAGCAGACAGAAAGAGAATGGAAAGAGAATCGTCGAAAATCATCAACACGTTATCATTGTCGTCGTCGTGGTTTTTTTCTTTTTCTTTTTTTGTATTAAATTTATAACAAACACCAATGCGGCGGCGCGCACCGACAAAAAGCCGACCGACACACACACACACACACACACACCGACCGACACGCGTAATAATAATAATAATAATAATAATAATAATAATAATAATAATAATAATATAATGTATTTTATTCGTTATTATTATACGGTGCGCGATGTGTGTAACCCAAAGGACGCCGCCGACGCGGTGGTAGACGCGCAAACGTTCACCACCAGCCGATATTTCTGGCGCGGTCCCGCGTCACCGGGAAGGGAGGCGCTTCGTGCCGATTTTTATTTCTTTTCCCTCGCCTTCTACAAATATTCATCAACGAAACGGCGGCATACCTTCTCGCGTATATGTACCTTCTCACTGTACCAATAATACAAATCGTACGTAATATGTAGGTAGACGCCGCACGCGAGTTGTGTCAATGGGACGCCGTGGGATACGACCGAAAATCATATTTACCCGCGTACAGGTATTAAACGCGTGTAAAAATGCGTCTTAAGGTCCCGCGTATAAGCCCGTTTCGTCCCTTGTACGCGATACTTAGACGCAGCGTATTGTCGCATACGCAGGCGCAGTGCAGAGAGCGAAGGACTAGCTGCTCTTAAAGCTCAGTTGGATTCGTGCGATGGACCTTATCGACGACATACTGACAAACAGACTCGTTTAAATAGCGCGTTTAGACCAGGGAACGAAGCGAACGGAGCGACAACGAACGCACCACGAGGATCCGTACTGGCGCTTTCCGATCTATACGCACGTGACCGAATCTAACGGATTTCTGTAAGCCGATCGCACAACACTGGCCCGTCGAGGCAAAGATCGAATGCGAGAAAATGCTCGAAGAAACCCTAAGACCGTAGTTCAGGGGATGGAAACTCGAACCGAACCCGACGAAGACTGCAAAGTTAATACACTTACATCTTTTTTTCATTCTCATACATCAGCAACACGATTTTAAACCAAAACACCTTAGTAGATCCGGGTACCTTCTAGATCTCAGAACCCACAAGCGACATATAAAAACGGTAACGTAAAAACAAAAAGACGAGGCACGATCTTTTAACGAAACCGATCGGGACTAACTGGGGGGCTGGAGCAGAAATACTGAGAATAGCAACACTATTACTAGTATATACTCAGCCGCAGAATACTGTGCACCGGTGTGGACTCATAGTGCACGTACGCTAAGAAAGTAAATGATACTCAATTAAATACAACCGTGCGCATAATAAGCGAGACGCTTAAGTCCACATCTGCTCCCTGGCTACCTGTCTTGTAAAATATTCCACTACCAGACGTGAATATATGCCCTGAATACTAAATTTAACAAATACAAAAACAACCGGCAATTATCAATAAAATCTATTCTACAAAGCACTCCAAGAACCCGTTTTAAATCACAAACGCCGTTCTGAATTGCTACTGAGAAGTTACAGATGGAAAATACGAGTCAAATGTTCATATAGAAACGGCATACTTGCAGATACAAACTACCTAGGAGAGAATGGGCATTACCAAATAGATTCCGCACAGACCAGGGAAGATGTGCTGTAGCACCAAAAAAAAGGAATTGGAATATTAAAGACTCAGAACAATGTCAATTTGGACATAAAAAAAAACAAAATAAAACGATGTTACATATAATAATCAACGATTGCGATCTATACGCAATCCAAGGCACTTTGAACGATCTGCACAACATCGCCAAAGATGCAGTACTTCCACCCGAATTATAATAACAAAACGACGAAAATTGCCTACTGGAACTGAATTATATCCAGCCAAGTTACTGTATTTCATTTTATATTTTATGCTTCATATTCTATTCTCACTTGTTTGCTAAACATTGCGACTTGCGAAACCATACGAATATAATGTATAGCTCCTGCCACCAATACTCCACGAAATTCTAGGTACATGATACTAGGGCAAAATGGAGCAAATAACACGTTTAAAGATGTTCAATATCTCACTTAGGAAGAAAAATTATTTTTTGAAACCAAAACTACATTAAATATTTTTGATGATTAATATAATATTACGTTTTCTTTTTCTTTTTTTCAAATTCAATTAAGTCATGGAAAGTTGGAAAACGTAACGTTTGCCCCCGCTTTACTCCGTGTAAAAATCATAAGAAAATACCACGATAAATTATACAATTTATTGTCATTAATATTAATTTGACACATCTATGTATATACACATTAAACCTATATATATATATATATATGAAATCTTAGAAAATAACCAAAATTTTGTTTAAGAACAATTAAGAAAAAAGTTCGCATTTAAAAATGGCATCATCTTGATCCTCAACTCCGGCACAAAGACAATGGGCCAATTTACTGTGGAAAATACGTTGAATTCGACCACACCAACCGACGTTGAATACAATTCATCGCAATATAGACTATTAATAAATATAAATAATTAATAATTCGTCATTAATTCTTAATGTTTTCTCAATAATGCACGTTTTTTCCTTTTGTTGAGTATATAGTGATAGTAGAAATTTCATTTTTATAAGGTATTAAGGTGATTCTTTAAGTATCGCGATTTTTCCTCTTCGATGCACGAGCACAGTATTACTCATTTCAGTATTGGCTGGATATAAACATCAGTGACACATCATAATGCGTATTAAAGTGCAAGGAAATATGACATAGGAACATAAAACGCAGGAAAATATTAAACGGGAAATTAATGCTCAGGAACGTTATATGCAGAAAAATATTATTTACATTATTTATATTTATATTATTATTATTTACGATTTTATTTTTATAATAACGCGTATTATGTTCCCACACAATATTTTTCTACTTATTCGTTCCGGTGTAATATTTCCCCGCGTTTTATATTCTTGAATTCTAAATTCCAATGAAACATATTTAACCTAACTTAACCTAAACTTTTTTAAAATTTCAAATCGTCAATACATTTACTTCCTGGTAGTAAAACGGTGCGTCGCGGCTCCCGTGGGCGTCGTTTGAGTCGGTCAAGGGAGCCGCGTGGCACACAACGGGAAAACAAAATTAATATAATATCGCGATAATGGGAACGGTAACGAAATTTTAATCAGTTTTATTAATATATTTTATTTAACGAATTTCAATTTTTTTTTTCGTTATTTAATAATTACGTATTTTCTATACGATAAATAAGTAAATTTACATACATATATAGATACATATATTATCTTCTTTATCTTTTTGTCATTTATTGTTTGGGAGCCGTGGAAATATTGTGAGACACGAAAGAGCAGTGAGACGAAGAAGTTTGAATACCACTGCGTTAAGCTATAGGTACACTACGGACCTATGCCAATCTACATAATATTACATGTTCCTCGTTATTATTTTTTTTATATTTATTTTTCCTGCATTTCCTACATACATTACTTTCGTTTTCTGTAGAGTGACTTTTTTCATAGCCCCTCCGTAAGAGTAGGCGATTTTTTTTTGCATTCATCACTATTACGATATGCGTATTATTTGCGGGGAAACCGACAGTTTTTTTTTTAACATTATATATTTACCGCAGGTCGTGTGTTCGACGAACAGCTCCGCGGTCTGTCGGACAGAGAATATATAATTACCGTTCGCGTATAACTAAGAAATAAACGTCCGCGTGTTAATATTAAATACAAGAAAAGAACACGTAGAAAAAAAAGTACATATTAATTGACCGGCCTGATGGTTATCAAATAAGTGACTTCTGCGACCGTCGACCGTCGACATTATGTAAGAATAACGTACCTGCCTATATATACATAAAATTGTAAATATTCAACAAGTCCGGCCAAGCATGTTCATCACAGAGTGTCTTAATATCAATTATGACTTGTATTATTGTGCTCACATAGGTACACGGAAAGACCTAACTTATTAAACACTTTCTGCAGTCAATTTACCAACAACAATAGGTAAGTATTATGTAAAAAGCATACAACAACCATAAACATAATATTACAGAAGAAGATTTTGCCGGCGAATTGTTTTTATTAATTACATCTACTGCAGTAAGATTTTATTGTCCAGCTAGCCGTACCTACGATTATTATTTTTTTATCTCGTTAATCCGGTTAATTATACGTAGATTTCATTGCCATTCGTAAAAATATCGTATTATCTTTGGAGTCGATTATAGTCGACGTCCTAATATCCACTTGCACGGATTGACCGTTACAAAAATAATAATTTTCTAATATCACCGTATTTATACGGACGTCGATTCTCGGTCAATAGATTAGCGGACAACGACAGTTTTTTAGCAATCAACCGATCTCGCGACAATTCGTAACACGACAAATGGTATGGGTTCAGTAAAAGAAAACGCAAAAAAAAAAGGATTATTTTATAAGCAGTTCATGAACATCAATATGCAGGAAGTTCATAAGCGCATTGCAAAAGTAAGAACACGTATGTCGCCGGAATCCAACTCGCATCGAGAAAAATTTTTTTTAAATGATCTCTATACATACTTAGATTGCAAGAGATTTGATCCCACAACATACTTTTTTTTAAACAGAATTGAATTCTACTCGAGTCAATCAACTATTAATATGTTATGTTACCGAGAAAAAAAAATTGTATCAATAATATCGTTATATTTGAGATTTTGGGGAATTTTCGGCAGTCTCAACCTCTGATGAAACATTCTGCATTTGTGAACAATATATCACATGATCTTCATTGGAAATAATTGCGCGTGCCTCGTGGTTCTATATCGTGAATCTTATTATAAGTCGCATTTAATAAACTATATAACATAATCTCATCCGTCAACTAAAATATTAATGACAAAGTATAAATGCTCATAGGTATGGATGGCATAATTTGTAATAAGATAATATTGTTAAAGGCGTTATCTGCGATACTACGAAATAGGGACATTTATGAGACATGTATGAGGTAGGCATGAGCAGTGGCGTGGTGAAAGGGTTTTTTAGAAAGCCTCTGGGTATTTTGAGGTGGGTGGATAGATACATATCTGGTCAAAATTAATAATATGCGTTAAATCAGTATGAAAAATTGTGTACGTGTAATA
This sequence comes from Slavum lentiscoides, assembly GCA_032441835.1. Taxonomy (NCBI): domain Eukaryota; kingdom Metazoa; phylum Arthropoda; class Insecta; order Hemiptera; family Aphididae; genus Slavum; species Slavum lentiscoides. The sequence goes on from CM063706.1 coordinate 30,962,584, forward strand.
TTATATTATGACAACAAACGTTTAATATGACATAATTTAGTTGTAAAGTTCAGGAATAAATAGTAAATACATTATGAACAGTGAATACTAATATCATTTTATTACATTTTGTTGATGTCTTTATTAAAGAGATAAATTGTTCAAAAATGTAATACAATTATTTAGTTGTTGTAAAATGTGGCCTCGAAAGTATAATAGGCATCGCGAAATCCATCGTACCCGGATAAAAGTGTCTGAGTTTATCGTCGAACACTTAACCTTGTGCGAAATATGTACGCCACGATTATCTACACAGGTCGTTATGCTCCGTTGTCTTACTTTTTGGACACGAGTGGAGAACATTTGTGAACTAAAGCGCTAGACATTGTATTTGGCCATACTTTTACACGTAGAGCATAAAATATTAAGTACTATTTCATGTTTTTTGGTCTAAATATTAATATGATCTATCAAGTGTCCAAAATAAAAAGAAATTTATTTAAAATAATAAATACAGTCTAAAGGTACATATTTGGTGAAAATTGCAGGTTTCTATACGACCATTACGACCATAATAATTACGAAAAATTAACGATAATCGATTTCGACAACATTTTACCCTTTTTATGTAATTTTCGTTATCTTTTTCTGACGCTAAAATAGTATAGAAAAAACCGAAGTAAAACCTCTCTAAAGTATCAACTAGATGCAATTTTCTACCGAAAAATAGTGTTATACAATACATTTGAAGTCTAAATCAATTAAGTTAAAATGTAAACATCACTAACTGTAGCAGTATTCACTGCCAATTATATATATTTATATTATAAACAAATCCTCAAAGAGAAAATATGCTTATATTTTTCACAAAATCAAAAGGTAATTTGGCCAAAAAGTAATCATCGGGTTGACCTGCGTCATTACCTTAAAGTATCAGGTTGTTACCTGATTATTATTATAGTGTATAATTGTTGCTAAATACCACTATGCGAATACTCTAGGCATATTTTCTTTCTATATATTTTTTATAATATATATTTTGCGTTTTTTATATATATATATATACTTAAATTTATTCATAATTGTTATTATATTTTTTATTTTATAATATCTAACTTTACACCAATATACTTTTTGACACTCTTAAGATAATTTCATGATTTATTTTCTTCATAGGTAACATTGGAGCTTAGCCTCCCCCATACGAAATTCCTGGTTACGCCATTGCTGATTTACGTATTTGTATTAAACCATTTTTCGGAATATTCAATAATGTATTATAAATATACGAATTACTAATTATTTTTTATATCGAATAAATTTGATACCTACATACATTTATATTTCATATTAGATTTAATATAATTCGTACAATCTTTGTGAAAAAAAACATAACTTTATGTTATATCCGAAAAAGGGAGGATAAAATATAGAAAGCTGGAAAGGTATATTTTGTTTACGCTGTAAACAAGTCGCTGATCACAAACGGGCACCATACTGACAAGAATAAAACTTTGATATTTTTTAAAAATTTCTATTGATTTTCGAAACAAAAATTTTTAACTTTACTCGTGCTGCCATTAATTTGAAATACATAAAGGTATGTAATATATTTTTGTCCTTTCGTCGAATAACTAGATTATACCCTGGACACGTATACTGCCGCTAGTGCCACGATGGCGGTAAATTAAATATTTTCGTAAAGGTATTTCAAGTAATGGTACGCTCATTGAACCGTGAAAAGTAGATTTGGCGTTTATATATATGTATATTGTATATATATATGGAATATTTAAAAAATAGATTCAAAAATAAATTGATAAATACCCAATATTATTAATATTGTTAATAATTCAATTTGTAATAAAATAATATAATTTTGATTACTTATTCACTGCACCACCATGAGCAGAGTTATTGACATATTTGTATCCAACACACCTCGCAACCTATTCTGCGCGGCTACCAATCTCTTAGAACCTTGCTCGGATCATTCTGCAGTATTCCTGACTGTCAGTACCTGTCCTCCAATCCGACCTTCTCTACCAAAACTATTTCTCCATTCAACTGATAGGCTTAAATTTCATGACTTAGTGGATTAAAACATAAATCTCAATATTAGTCTTAAATCCCCTCAAGAAATTGATATAGCCATAAACAACCTAACAAATGTAATTCAATCTGCAGCATGGGCTTTTGGGTCTACAAATATACCCCACAAACATATCTATAACAATCTATCTAACTCGCTGAAAAAAATACTTGTAAAACAAAAAAATCAATCTTTTGAAAACCATTTCTCTAACTTATCACCCAATAATGGCAGTCTCTGAACAGCTACAAAAAGTTTACTAAAATACAAACCGCCGCTCGTTCCCATAATAAATCCCGATGGCGGATTTGCATCTACTGATGCTGAAAAAGCCAAACTTTTTAAAAAACACCTAACTGAAACTTTCACGCCTCACCCGGATATACAAATACCTCTACATACTGACATAGTAAATCGTCTTCTTGATACCCCCTTCCTATCTTTCCCGCAGTTAAGCATTTCTCTTCCGGCGATGTAAAATTTACAATTCAAAAATACAGCCTCAAAAAATCTCCGGGATTCGACCTGTTAACTGCAGAAGTGGCCAGGTCCCTCCCCAAAAGAGCCATTGTTCTTCTCACTGCGATATATAATGCGTGTCTAAGATTGTCATATTTTCCCATGCTTTGGAAATTCTCTGTAACATATTACCGAAAACCCAATTTGGTTTTCGTACCGCTCATTCCTCAATACAACATACATGGACAGAACGCGTTCTAAAATATTTTTGCGCGTAGAGAATATTTTATTGTTACTACAGTGATTACTTAAATTCAGGTTTCAGTAACCTGAATTCCTTGAAAAAATATATTTCTACGGAATTAATGATTACGATATCAAAGGTTGCTACTTAAAAATCAAAAGTTGATATGACAAATAAAAATAAAATGTGCAACAAATGATATTAAAAATGGTGATATCAGAATTTTTCAACAAATATCAAATGGCTTATAATAAAATTCACTATGTATACTTGTATAAACAAACAGCTTGACATTACAGGACGTTGTACATAGCAACCAGTTAAATAAAGTGTTACAAAATTTGTCTTGTCGATTATTACACATTCCGATTTTCGCGAGATTAATAATTCAATTATAAACTATATAACACGTATATCTATTATAATACGTTTACAACGTTACGGTTGAAAATGGAAACTCACATTTCTTCGGAACGATTATGTGGATACGCTAATCACGGTTGCGAGAAGGTCAAAGATAAAAATGATCGAGCAACAATAAACGAACCTGTAAACGTTAAAGCTTTACCTCGAGTTCGGAACGGCGTTTTTAAGAGATTTAGACGATGGGCCGTTAAGAAACTAAGAGCTGTGTTTCGAATAAGGATTCGTCGTGACTGCTCAAAAAGCCCAGAAGAAGCAGTTTGTGTAAATGAAATAGGTATATGCGTATCGACACATTTTACGAAAGAATATTTAATATTAATAAACATTATCAGTTCACAATCAATCTAAATGTTTAATTTACCTATTATTATAAATTAAAGTAAACCATTTCAACTAATACGATAGTAAAATATTAATAATTTACAATATTTTATATTTCTCGACAACTTTACAAATCAAACTTTCTTGACTTAAAAAAAGTCAATACGACAAATCAGTGTCACTAGTTTTCATTAAATTTAAAAAGCGAACTCTTCAAATACACAGTAAGATCGAAATATAATAATGAATCATTTTTTGGTATTATTCGTTTTTCTTGAAATTGAAGAGCTTTTTGTTTTATTCGTTTGAATTTGTTTCAATAAGAATTATAAATTTATATCATACAAATAATTAATCAATCACATAGAAATTTTCTTCAAATTATACAAATGAAGATAAATGTTTTCATTATTTCAAATATTTAAAGATTTAATATATTATTTTCAGTTCATTTTGATCTATAACCGTGTTGACGAATTATATAATAATACATAAACTATAAAACAATTTTTTTTTTAGATAACAAGAAAAAAGAAACGTTGGATAACAACGCAACAGAAAAATCGTAAATTACACAAATACTTACTTATATTAATTATAAAATTATAATTTATATAAATTCTGTGTATATGTTTGTTTAGGAAAAATGAAAATGGAAAACCTATTAATGACATAACTGATCCAGAGTCTCCCTCAAACGTTAAAAGAACTACAGAGAATAATGCTCCTTGTACAGAGCACGTATTAAAAATAGATACCGAAAACAACAATAAGAATGACATAAAATCGTCCATGACCGACAAAGATGTGACGTCAATTGAGGAAATGGTAAGAGAGTTCTTCGAGTTGTTTCAAGAAGAAAATACTTCCGTGGAAAACAAGTCTACACACAATATGTAAGTTATTTATAGTAATTTAAATTTTTGTTACTCATCCTATTATACGATATTTTAGGAGAAGTGAGAATGTACAACTGGTGAATGACAATAATGGAAGTAAAGTTTCGGAACCGATTCTAAACGTTCCGTCATCACAATTACAAGGATTACCTACCCGGCAACAGTTTGCATTGAACGGAAGAAAAACTAAAAATAAGAAATGGCGAAAGATAAGCGATTCCGACTTCAGAAATGGAAATATACGAATGGAAGGAGGAAACACCGATAGATTGAATAATTACTGGAAGAATAATAATGAAAGTAAAATCTCATCATCGATACTAAAGGCTCCGTCATCACAAATACAAGAGTTACCCACCCGGCAACAATTTGCATTTGACGGAAGAAACACTAATAATAAGAAAAAGCAAAAGTCAATCTGTTCCGACTTTAGAAATAAAAATAGACGAATGGAAGGAGAACAAACCGATGAACTATTTAAGTACTGGAAGATGAGATACGACCTATTCTCAAGATTCGATGACGGGATCCTGTTAGATCGAGGTAAAAAAAAACCATTAGAAATCTATTATTTTTATTTTTATTGTCAATTTATAAGTAATAATAATTTTTGATTCGTATCGTACAGAAAGCTTTTATTCCGCCTGTCCCGAGACAATAAGCTATTACATAGCTAATGAATGTCCATTCGATGTGGGCATAGACCCGTTTTGTGGTGCCGGCGGACTCGCCATACAAATGGCACTGGTGTGCAGATCAGGTATTTGAATACACAACATAACACGAGACATATACATCATTTCTCGACATATATAATATATGTGTTTATTATTTAGTGATCGGGATCGATAAAGATCCGAATAAAATCAAGTTGGCCAAACACAACGCGGAGGTGTACGGGGTACATCAAAAAATAAGATTCATCACCGCGAATTATAACAGTCTACGGCATTGCGAATCAATAAAAGCCGACGTGTTGATCACGTCTCCGCCGGGGGACTTTAGGGATAACAGTGGCCTCGAAAACATAATAGACATCGCGAAATCCATCGCGCCCCGTGTGGTACTCCGTTTACCGAAAAACGCCAGTGTGGACGATGTCAGTATCACAATACATACCTCGATACGACTATTATTATGTTTTTGTAATGATACTACGACGATATTTTTTAACAGTGCGTAAGAATTGGCGGGAACTTTAAAAGTATAAAGTTCGAGAATTTTTATCTAAACGGAAATTTGGATTGTTTGACGGTGTTTTACTCTTCGTTTACGGATTGGTATGGCTCCGATGAGCCTGAATACTCATGGAGGAAGGCCGGTCGACACCGTGGTAACGAAATACGCGTACGCCAGCCGAAAATTACCCATACGGATACGGAGGTTGGAATGTATTCAACACGTAAGTCAAAAAGACTTACTATAAAATATTATGTTTCATTAACTACTCGTATACATTTTTATGGTACGAATAGTGTGCTAAATACGTCATAACCTTTATGTTCTTATTATATTAGGCGACGAAAAAATCCCTTACTACAACGATCATGACAATATTGAGCAACTGGAGGATTATATGGATTCGGTGTATTCGTTCTTGAACAGAGTCCCAATAATCGTACCCGGATAAGAGTGTCTCAGTGTATCGTCTAACACTTAACCCCGTGCAAAATGTGTACGCTACCATTATCTACACAGGTCGTTACGCTACGCTGTATAACTTTATAGACACGAGTGGTGAACATTCGTGAACTAAAGCGCTAGACGTTGTACATGGTCATACATTTACACGTAGAGCATAAAATATTAAGTTCTAATTCACGAGTTTTTGGTTTAAATATTAATATTGTTTACCAAGAGTACAAAATTATAAGAAATTTTTTGAAAATAGTAAATACAGTCTAAATGTCCATATTTGGGTAAAATTGCAGGTTTCTATGACTATTAGTTTAATAATTACGAATAATCTTTACCGAGGTAAAAAAAACTATTAGAAATCTAGTATTTTTATTTTTATTGCCAATTTATAAGTAATAATAATTTTTGATTCGTATCGTACAGAAAGCTTTTATTCCGCCTGTCCCGAGACAATAAGCTATTACATAGCTAATGAATGTCCATTCGACGTGGGCATAGACCCGTTTTGTGGTGCCGGCGGACTCGCCATACAAATGGCGATGGTGTGCAGATCAGGTATTTAAATACACATTATAATAAACGACATCCATTATTTATCGACACATATAATATATATGTTTATTGTTTAGTGATCGGGATCGATAAAGATCCGAATAAAATCAAGTTGGCCAAATACAACGCCGAGGTGTACGGTGTTCATCAAAAAGTAAGGTTCATCACCGCGGATTTTTACAGTCTACGGAATTGCGAATCAATAAAAGCCGACGTGTTGATCACGTCTCCGCCGTGGCACGTTAGTGATAACGGTGTCCTCGAAGACATAATACAGATCGCAAAATCCATCGCGCCTCGTGTAGTACTCCGTTTACCGAAAAACGCCAGCGTGGACGATGTACGTATTACAATACATACGTCGATACAACTCATTATGTTTTTGTAATGATACTACAACGATATTTTTTAACAGTGCGTAAGAATTGGCGGAGGCTTCAAAAGTATAAAGTTCGAGAACTTTTATCTAAACGGAAATTTGAATTGTTTGACGGTGTTTTACTCTCCGTTTACGAATTGGTATGACTCCGATGAGCCTGAATACTCCTGGAGAAAGTCCGGTCGACACCGTAGTAAGGAAATCCGTGTTCGCCAGCCGAAAATTACGTATACGGATACTGAGGTTGGATTGTATTCAACACGTAAGTCAGAAAGTTTTACTATGAAATATTATGTTTCATTAATTACATGTACAACCTCTATGTTCTTATTATATCAGGCGACGAAGAAGTACCTTACTACAATGATCATAATAATGTCGAGCAACTGGAGGAATATATGGATTCGGTAAAATCGTTCTTGAACAGAGTCCCGATAATAGTACCCGGATAAGATTGTTTCGTCGGACAATTAACGCTCTGCGAAACGTGTGCACTGTTTATTGATATGCATTTCAAGAATTTGTTATTGTACCTGAAGACCAGAAATCACTTTAAAATTCAAGGTGATTAGTTTATTATATGTTCATCGTCCGTGAATTTGTCGCAGAATATTCAATAAAGTATTATAAACATACGAATTATCACTTTGTTTTTCACATCGAACAAATAGGAAGCTAGAAAAGTAGATATAAATTAAACGTCAATGTAAGTATATCTCCTTTAAAGTCATTACCATCTTACTATTGTCTATGGAAGGAGAGTTCACTGCAGTGCCTATTTTAAGGAATATTCATTTGGCGATACTAAACAATAAATTTTTGGAGTCTTCGTCTCTTTTCAACGCAAGACTGGCTGAAGCGCATAATATGGGTTTTTTGTGGTACTTGTCTACCCCAAAAAACAGTGTAATACACTAGACACTTCGTAAAATTACTTGGGATCAAAATCCTCATGCGGGCTACATTAAAGTTATTCATCGTCAATTTTTAAATTTTGGTTCTCTTAATCGAATTTATTGCTACAAAATTGTATCAACGCTTTGAGCCTAAAAAAAACAAATTCTATTAAAATATATTTTTGATTTTTTTCTGTATATACTATATTTAATTTTTTTCAATACTATATTATTACAAGTACTACATTACTTGATGTATTCATGACCCTGAAAACTAAATATTTCAAAATCTTAATTTTGTTTCCTAACAAATTAATACACAAAACTAATCTAACACTACCGTAAAGTAAAATAATAAATTTGAAACACGTCGATAAGTATAAGAATTAAATTTATTAGCTTGGCATAAACACTGAACTTAATTTGAAAACGATTGATGTGAAGTTAACCGATAAAATATTTACGTATCTGGCTGACCGCTCACGATGCGTGTAGATTAGACGTATTATAATTATTATTATGTATAGTTAATATTTTACTAATTGTCCTTAAACAATTACGTTGTACATCGTATTAAAATTAAAAATTAAAATGACTTTGCAAATCAAATTATCATACGAATTGGTTAATAAATAATTTCGTAAATTAATTAATATATAAATTACTATTTCATGAAATTAATAAATAATTACAAATATCGTAGTTTCTAGGTGGCAACAATTTTTCACCGGGTTCGACAATTTTAGTTAAGGCATGCAATGATACATTAAGAATGGTTGTTGAAAAAATGTTCATCAAAAATCGTTTCCGTATAAACGACTTACCACGTTGATCTCTAGAATCGTTTTGAAAAATTCTAGAACGTATTAATATCAAACCGTTTTGTAGTAGTGTATAATATTACAATATACTCGTATGTAATTATGTGCAAAATATTACGTCTGTTTACGGTATACGAGTATATACGGACATAAAGTATCAATATCAAAACTTTCCATTCCTCTAGTATAATGTCGTGTTGCGCATCTGTTTTTGTTACGTTTGTATTTACACGTTAAAATATCTTCACATTTACTTGTTTACACAAGTTTATTAACACACAATTATGAAAATTAAATAAAAAAATACACAATATTTTCAAGGACATCTAATACTATTTTTGGTACGATTTCTAAAAACACAGTTCGTACGTCACATCGATTATTATATCCGTATATATATTTAATATTTATTTATTGATGTGTATTTAAAATATATATATATTTCTGTATATGTAAATGAATTACGTTTGTTATTTGAAGAAATGCAAGCGGTAAGGTTATACTCGTGTAGTTTGTTGTGGTATTGAAGGTTATAAATTATTATATTAAAATCAAAATAATTTATAACGATATTATACGTGACGCGATATTCCGATATATATATATATATATATATATATATATACAAAGTCTTAGCAGATCGGGTGTTGTCACCGAGGTAAAAATATCAACAAAATAAATGTCCGGTGAATTATAAAATTATTAAACGACCGATGTAAACATATGCACGTGTATAACGGTACACAAGTGATTATGAATTTAACAAATACCATAAAAAAAATAACACCCGTCGATTCCTCGTCGGCCGAATTTTCAGAGGTGATTTATTTATTTTTTTTTTTTTTTTATATTCCGTTATTAAAACGAAAAATTCGAGAATTTTCGAATTTCCTCGTTTTTGATTTTTTTTTTCTGTATTTATTTGACACGTTAAAACTCTTAATAATACAAAATTCGTGTCAATAGTATTCGGACAAAATGATCATAAAACCGACAAAAAAAAAAAAAATCATTCTTGAATACTGGCCAATGAATCACACAGGTTATTGAAACCTGTGTCGATAGTTATATGTGCATATTGTTTTAATTCGTGAAACCATAAAAGAATTTCGGTGAAACTGCAATGTATAAGAAAATAATAATTACCTTTTTATGTTCAAATAAACGAATAAATTACATATGTGTACGTGAGAAATAATAATATTTGAAAATTTAAAAAATGTAGCGAGCCGCGGGTGCTGTTGATGCGGTTCAAACGGGAAATTTAGACAGAGATTCCGGAATTGTATTACGTATTATTTTCAATTTGAAATCTATGATAAACACATAAAATGTATTTATTACACGTTAAACTAATGAATTACGCCATAAATGAATAATACAGAAAATTTAAATCTGGTTTTCGATTTTCAGTGTAATAGCAGAATATTATATGATAGAATTCGTATTAAATGTTGAGGTCTTTGGTCTTAAAATTTAAATTTACGATTAATTTTTAAACGTAAAAAATCCCCGAAAATTATTGAACTTCTCAAAATGCAATAATCGAGGATTTTCTCCAAAACACCTTTCTATTATTAAAATAATCGGGGAAAAAATTCAAGCGTTTTGAAGTAAAAATTTTTTGGAATTATAACAATAAAAACGAAATTCGATTTGATGAAAATCGTATGCGTGTCGACAAGAATTCTATCGTTTTTGTTTTGGCAATTTTTCGGTCGTTCTTCAACGCGCGCGCTTACGAAAACTATGGAGAAAATCGAAAAAGATGACAAGTACCAAATAGATACAATTTTCTACCGGGAAAATTCAATGTTCATCGAGCAAAACAAAACATATTTCATATCATATAATATATACTCATATTATTATATTATATAAATGAAATTTAACTAACGTAATCATATGTTTTCTATTGTGCTGTTTCTTTCTCGTGTTCATCTGTTACAAACAAAACGATAAATTATAAACTCTATATTTAAAATGAACTTGTATGTTTTATGTAGGTACATTTATAACGTTCTAAGTAATATGGGGTACAAATTAAACCAACATTTAATGAAACCGTATATTAAAATTCAGTTATTTAGGTTGATAAAAAAGGAAAATAAAATACAATACAAATTTATGAATATGAAAAGGATTTTTTTTTTTTTTATTTATTCTTTATTCAGTGAAAATATGTTCTATGATCATTCAGCGACTGGTAACACTATATAGATATACTCTATTATTAATATTAATATTGTTATTATCAATATTGGTACTCTGAATATTAGATAAACACTATATTGATGGAATATTGCATTTGTATAGGTTATTCGTTGAATAATAATTAAAAATGGCACGTTTAGATGTATTTGGATTACGCGATCGCATTGATAGAATATCGATAGTGTGTACAATCGAAAATATTATATGATTGTCATTTTCTATTCAAACGAATATGCGTTTCACATTCTGTAAATGTTTTGATGTCAGTTGGAATTATTCGCTGAGAACCCAAAATCATTATTATAATAGTAAATAAAACATTCATAGTTTACTTTTTTTTTTTGTCCTCAGCATTACATAAAGAAGAAGGCACACGACGAATAATCTCAATAAAATCGACGGACTGTATCTATTTATTATAATCATTTTATTTATTCATTAATAATAATAATAATACCCAATAATGGTAATAATTATATATTAAATATTTGATTTCACAAGGATATTTTTCTTGGATTTTTCTATAATAATAAGTTAGTGGAAGTACTATTACAGCGAATACTGAACATTAATAATTGGATATTTGGTTCTTATTCCATAAGTTAATTCATTGTTATCAAAAACACATTATACTATTTATATATAATATTATTACATTATATTTGTCGTGAAGTAATACCACATAATAATAGGTAATGAGAAATAATACAATCGAAGTATTCCATTCGAGTTCTGTTATATTTATTAATTCTATAATAGAGTATTACGATCTTACGAAATCAGAGCACACATACCTAACCTCGAAAATAATTTGATTTAAATTAATGTAATTTGATTTGGAAAAATAATGTGTTTGTATATATATATATATATATATATATAGAGAGAGAGAGAGAGATACACATACACAGTTCATTATATTAATATTTATAAAAAAGGAAACGAATTGTCAGTTGACCCTATGGATTGGTAATAAATTGTCCTACTATTTAATAAATAATCATATTCAGTTATAAATTAGGTAAACTTACATGAATTCTTCAATTATTATTAAGCCAAGGTAATACGCGGGAAAAAATTCTTCATAGAATAACTTAAAAACAAAGTGTATACATTGATAAATAGATTGTACGTTAGATTTGTAATAAATAATAATTATGTTTTTATATTTATTAATTTTTTTAATAAACGCAATGGTTCCATTGCAAACTGTTACTTGAGTTATTCCATACACTCGACCCATAGCCAATCAAATGACACGACAAAATTGAATTATTTTTATAAATGTATTTGTTTATATGCATATAATCGTGTAAAATACAAAATTATCACCTAAGCTAAATAAAATCTAGTTTAAACTTTTCACTTAAACTAGTCGCAAGTAAAACTTTTGACTGTTACGACTAATTAAACAACTTTTCTTAGTAACTTTATCTAGTTAACTTTTATTATTTAAGTTATCAATTCTTGCAGAGTATTAATAATTTCTGCCGATAATTTAAATTGCTACAATTGATAAAACTACAAATACACATGTGTACACACCTATAAATATTACGCGTACGTATATTCTTCTTCTACTTGTATCAGCTTCAAAAGCCATTTAGGCCCATCACTACATTGCTCACTTTCTTCCACTTGTCTCTATCTGATGCCAACTGTTGATAATGTTATACACTCCTATGGTGTACGTTTCACAGTTTTGTCCGACTAACCGTTGTTTGGGTCGTCATAGAGGTCTCTTTCCTCGAGGTCACTTTTTAAAGCTTCTTTCGATAGAATCTCGTACCTATGTAACTAACTCAATCTCGTGACACGGATCATGGCAGTTATGTTTGATCCTCCGAAAGCATAACATACGAGTATATTCCTTCATTTGATTTCTTACTCTTGTGTTTCGTTGATCTTTTCCCGTCTTCCTCAAGAATCATCTTTCTGTAACTGATAATAATTTCTCTTCATTCTTCAGGCTCCAGCGTTGTTCTCCGAGTCTCAAAGGACTATGTTGTTACACGTCTTCTAATATTATAATATCGTTTCAGAATTATTTCTATGGAAATTTTGAATTTCAACACATAAAAGGAGCATATTGATGCGTGTTATCTGTTACAACTTACAACGAGTTTCTCTCTGTTACTGTGTCGCTATTATTTCAACTATATAGCTCTGTGCACGTATATATTTTAAAATGACGTGTTTTTTCAAACTTGTACTCTGCAATATGCATAATATATACTCATTATTTGTTGTGTATGATGTATTTCTTTTGCTATTCACATACATACATCCTTTTAATTTTTTCTTCGTTTATTATAATTACGTGTCCATATAGGACCACGTACGTCATCAATTCAAACACTAAATATTATACGAAATGTCAGTGTACACGTAGGCATTACCAATACAGTGTAATGTTTATTATAATATATTGGTTGTACATTATTATTATTAATATTATTATTATTATTATTATTATTATTATTATTATTATTATTATTATTATTATTATTATTATTATTATTATTATTATATATATTTTTTTTTTATAACAAAAGGATTGTTTATTCCATTAAACGATTTTTTACTGGACAACTGTTTAAGTATATTAACTGGCAATGAGAATACGTTTTATACACACGTGTGATGATGATGATGATGATATATCACTCCTTTCGTATTCATATTATAATTGTAGTTGTTGTATATTACTACAATGATACCTGTGTGATTTCAATAGCGCTCAGCACATAACAATCCATTAGTACTCTCGGACAGATGTAAAACCCCGCGGGCGGTTTTAAAAGACACGACCTACAGTGAAGTACTCGTTATGCACAAGTCTAGAAAACCTTGTGTATCGTGGTCTCGTCACTATTATCACATACTCACCATAATGATACGTATTTAGGATTTATATAAATATTAAATACGTACGTATTTAGAATTTCGTTGCCCTAGGTACACATTTAATGTTGTCCCACCCCTCTGACCGCCATTTCTTTTCGTGCAAAAAAAAAAATGTATATCGAAAGCATACTTTATTCGCAACACCACGCAAATCTGCAGCACAATATCATTCTTCGTTTAGTAAAAAAAAAATAATAAATAATTATTATTGGTGCTCGTGAACAATTACGGTTGAAAGGCTTTCCAGCGTCAACTATCAGACAACTCCGATTTTTTCGACAAAAAATAAGTTTGCTCAGTATATATATATATATGATATAAGAAGAGAAATTGTGTACCTTCGTATTAGGCGCAACAATTATATTTTTCCTGTTTCTTATAGGTATTATTAATGGAAATATGAAGTTGTCCGATTCTGACGTTTTTGATGCACAACAAAAAAAAAAATCGAACATGACAAACAGACAACTCCGGGATTTGTTACAACAGTGACCGGTAAACATAGAAATTTCATTTTTTTTTTTGTTCGCGTGTACGCTTAATGAATTCAGCAACAGCGTGTGGGCAGCGGTCGGTTACAGTTTACATAAAATAATTATCAGTTATCCACACAATACCAATAAAAATCTTCTGGTATATTGTGCCGAAATTCGGCTATTGAAAATCGAATTTTTTTTTTTCTTTCCAAATCGTGTAGAAGAAAAACACACGTGCAATATTCGGAATATTCGTAAAAAAAAAAAACCAATAGCAATAATATTATTGAAATAGAAAAAAATCATAAACATATAGGTACCTCCCGTTAAAAATTAGCTATTCCCTGCAAAAAAAAAAAAATGTGATAGCCTCCCCCCGATAGACTCCGCGCGCGTATATTGTGTGAAAATTTAAAATAAAAAAAAAAAACGCTCGAGATTTTTAAATTATACTTTTTTGACGGTGAGAGAAATAACGATGAGAAATCGACTGGGGCGGTACACACGCCGCCGTCCGATGTGCGCTCTCGGTCGTCCGCATCACCTGCGGTCGTCGCCGCCGCCGCCGCCGCCGCGTCTTGACCGTGTACCTATACGGTATATATATATTTTTTTTTTTTTTTCATAATTTTATTATTATTATTATTATTATTATTATTATTCCGCCCGTTTGCCGACGACCCGGTCGGGTGAAAAATACCGGTCCCCGGAGCGCGGAGTAAGGGAATAATACACACACACACACACCAACACCAACACGTATTCGTTTACGATCACAGAGATGTGCCGCCATAAAAAAAAAAAAGCGGTAAGGCGTACTATTAAAAAAAAATAATAAACGTGTGTGTGTGTGTGTGTGTAGGTGCCAAACACCGTGTATATTCGTGTTATAGATATAATAATAATAACGTGTGCAGCCCGTGTGTGTGTGTGTGTGTGTACAAAAAAAAAAATAATAATAATAAAAAATGGAGAGATGATAGGTTATAATATTGTGTGTGTGCGCCCGCGCGCGCGCGCGCTCTCGAGTCACGGACGGGACGGGACGGGTAATGAAACAATCAATTCTGGACGATGAAAAATCGTGCCGGCCGAGAGGGTGCCACGCTGTCTAGTGCGTCGAGCGCGGTGTTCTGTTCTCGCAGCTGACGCGGTCGCCTGCCGCATATCGTGCGCGTTCTGTATAATATTATATTATTATACACACTTATACGCCGCGCGCGTATATGGGCCCGTTAATAACGATAACAATAATAATAATAATAATAAAAAAATTATTTTTTTTTAAAAAAAATATATATTTTTTTAGCGTCTCTCTCCGCGCGCGCGCGAAATTAAAACGCGTTAATATCAAATATAGATATTGTTGGTATTTTAATAAAACAAAAATCCTGGTGTGACCGTGTCGCGGACGCGGCCGCGCGTGTGTTCTACGCGCGAATGTCCCGGGCCCGCACATTGGGCCAACGAGAAACGACATTCGGTTGCCGACGTTTATGCGGCCAACGTGGGCCAACACTCTCGAACCACTGCAGTCTAGTCCATGCGCGTATTGACCGTATTTACTTATATGTACATTACATATTTTATTTTAAATCTACTGTAGTTTCGTATTACAAAAGTATTCGGTAAAAATGTCTGAGAAAGAAATTGACGCCGGTGCGTTAGTTGTTTTGACTGCGAGTAATTAAATTATATTTTAGCATCGGGAAAAAAAAAAGACAACCGCGTAAAAGAAGGCGGTGGGTTATTATAGGACTTCACGGATACCGAAAGTTTTTTAACGGAAGTTTTGTATCGCATTAAATAATAATAAACGATCGTAGTGGTAATGATCGCGTGGCTATAGCAGTGGCGTCATTTGGTGGGGAGGAGGCAGGGTGGGCATTTGCCCCCCCCCCTTGTTAATTGTGGGCCGACATGATTTGTGCCGAGATGATGTTGAACAATAGTTATTCTAACCAAATCTGAAGTAATGACTATCGAGTTATGAGTATAGTAATAACAAATCGCGTGGCAAACAGTGGATTAAAATTAAATTACCAATAAAATTTAAAAGTATGCAGGTCATATGACCACGATTAAAGGCGATTAATTCGTGGTTACAGCTTACCACAGTTCTGGATTTTTTTTCGATAAACACGGTTATCGTTACCTAAAGGCAGTGCGTAAATTATAAAGAATATACGATGTACATACGTTTGACGGTTGACGATGTACCTGTAATCTGTATGGCTGTATCGCGTACGGCATAAACGAATTTGTTTAGCCGCTCTTTAACGTTTCGAACGTATATTTTATGTATACATAATTTGTGAGTGGCAAGCTTCTATCCTAAATAAATTCAACTACAGAAATCCTAAATAATCTTTTTTCTGTGTCACAATGTTGGATTTATCAAACGGGCGGGCGACGCAATATTCCATGGGAGCAAGCGAGTGTCCGAGCTACCCGTGGACTACGATCGGAAACGCGAATGTTTTCAATAATAGTCTACAGTCTACCAGGGGCGCATTAAGAATCAATATTTAGGGATGGGAGGGGGGGCAAATATAATTTGCCGCCCCTAAATTTACAGTACAGATTAAAATTCCAACAGACAAAAACATATAATTCCAAATGTCCATGATCAGTGTGCCGCCCTCTAAAAATTGCCGCCCGGGGCAAACGCACCCTTTGCCCCCCACTTAATGCGCCCCTGCAGTCTACACTATACACATTGATTAAATATATGTATATTTATTCAATGCTATACAGATAATAGTTCTACGTAATAATCGTCGCCCGCATCAGTAACAAACAAATTTGTTCCTACGCGGCGACAATTTTATTATCGCCCGCCCGTCTGATTACCGTTCAAATAGGACTTTCCATTAATAAAACCTATTTTTAATTTTATGGCGTCACCCACCCACCCGCCATCCATTTGCAAATTCCCGTTCAGTTAGGACGCTCCGTAAACGTGTGTTAATAATCAATTAGAAATTTTATAATACTTATGTAGTAAAAAAATTATCTTTTTTTATCTAAATAAATTGTAATTAATTATTTATCTTTATCTAGATAATTACAATTTTAATTATATTTTATCTTAATCTAGATAATTTTATTGTCTAACATCTTTTATCTTTATCTAGATAAATTAATATTTATCTTTATACAACACTGGTGGCAAGCGTGAAAAAATAAAAATGAAAAAAGCTAAAGGTTGTGTGACCAAGACGGCGAAAAAGAGAGGAAAATAACTGAACAAGATGTTCAGAATATGTCACAAAACGTAATTTCTAACATGTTTAATGTTATACGACAAGGGAACTTCAAAACTTGAATCTCATAAGTACTATATAGTCATTTATAATACATTTATTATAGTTGACAAAATAATGAATTTTCTCTTCCCCCCCCAAAAAAAAATAAATAAATAAAAATAAAAAATATTGGGCTATTCGCGCGTGCCCATTATGATAACGAAAATATCAAAATTATGTAAAACGGAAATCGTATTGAGCTAAATGTAAGTGGAAAATAGTTAAATGGGCCGGTTAAATATTTTGCCTCCCCCTTTCGAAAACTGAAATGACGCCACTGGGCTATAGCCGTGATAACGTGAAAGATAAATTATATGAATAATACGGTATAACGATAGTGGTATGGTATCTGTTTACGGCGTTGGTGCCAACGCTGGCGAACGTGTAGATGGCGCATCGACATCGGCCCCAACAACCTATTTGATGTTTCGTCAAAAAACCGAGAAGCGACGGATAAGTTCCAATATTGGCTCCAATGCTATCTAATCGAGCCACGCATTGGACGAACACTATTGGCACCAACACTGGCGTCATTGTGTGGACCCGGCGTAACGGTTAATAGTTCCTTTGAGCGTGTTGCACCGGTAATATAAGTAGGTACCTGTCACTGAGCAGCGGTAAGTGTTTTTTCTCCGGTCGCTTGCTTCAGTTAGCGCAGAAACCGTAGACGGTCGCGCACGCACCGCACTTATGTCCGAACGGACTGTTGACAAACGTAACAGCACTTGTATAGCACTTAACAGCTACTTGCTACCCGACGTGTCTTCGTAATCGTTGTCGATGTCTACACGGTCCGGCGTTGATACATAGAAGCGAGTACATCGTCCACTTGAATAGGCTCGGCCGCCCCAGCTCAGTGGCGTATCTGAAGCTCAATCTAGGGGGGAGGGCGATTTAAAAATTGTAACGTACCTACCTCAATATATAGCAAGAAAGCTCTACGCACCCCTCCCCTACACCACCCCTCCAAAATGGAGACCGATCGGGGCAGTGGCGTAACTATAAATTTGGTTCCCCGGGGCAGTATCAAGTGTTTTTTTTTTAGTATTAGTATTAGTATGAAATTTTTTTTTTATGCACCTATTTATGATGGTCGAGGGCCCCTTCAAGTCCAGGGCCCCGGGGCATTGCCGTGCCTTACCATCCCGTAGTTACGCCACTGGATCGGGGTCGATGTATTGGTCGATACAGTTTTGAATACTCCTGAAAAAAATTTCAAAACGTCAAAAACAGAATGATCGACTCGTAAAGCCCAAATTTTATAAAATTATTATTATCTATAATTAAATGTATACCGAAGCCACTGTACAGCGCTATATTAATTATTATCGTGTACACCTCCGCTGTCACCGATCGGCGTGCATAATCAGTTTATTTTTATAATTAATTAAGAATATCGAAATTGTGTATCGGCCGGCAGAATATATATTTTTTTTCCATTCACAACTCACTTTTTGTTGAGGTCACCACGGTCTATTGTACTAAATTTATTACTTTTAATCTTCCGATTTTTGAATTTTTTTTTTTATTCGTTCCAGTAATTTTTTGAGGATTTATGGGAAAAAATTAGGAACGTGAGCAAGTCATTCTATAGTAAAATTCATGACGAAATCAAATCTGTTTTCAGAATCTTTATGGCATCACTAGGCCGATCGGTACGTTGGATGTACGAAATGTTTATTTTATGAGCGTGTGGAAGACAAAGAGAAAAAATACTCGCTTCCAATCTCCTTAACTAAAAAAAAAAACTATAATTTGATGTATCTTATTAAAATCTAAATTTCCATTCGAATTTATAATTTTTTTTTTTTTTTTAGGGTTTACTCAGGGACTAAAATTGTGTGCAGTACGAAATTGAAAAGTGTGTAGTGGCTCTATTCTCTATATATTATGGTATTTGTTTTTAATTTTACATTTTTTTATTAAATTATTTTATTTAAATACATTTTTTTAAATATTCCAAGACGTATCATCAGCAAAATTTAAAATACCAACAAGTGTCAAGTAACACGTTAACAGCTATTATTTCAGGCTATCCTATATTTCAAAGACGATAAAGATACTTTTATCATCGAAGTTTGTACTGATTACGATTAATGTAACTGATATCAATTTTAGTGGTTATTTGAAAAGAATTTTAATTCTCGGTAAGTGCAAGGTTATTAATTATTAGATTATATTCTATTTATTTTAATTTAGGTACTCGTCTAATATGCTACCTACCGTGGATCCGTTGGTGCAGTATGTTACCTTCCTGTAAATTGTTACTTACCAAAAAACTGTACGCGACCGACGGGTCCATTCTTATTGTATTTGTAAGTAAAAATGAAACTATTATTTAGTAAGTTGCATTGTAAACGTTATATATAAGTTAATTTCACACGATTAAGTAAAATGTATATGTGTATTTTCCTTTCATTTAATGTATTTTTTGTAATTTAGTATTAAGATTATTATAAAGGTATCTTTTTTTTTATATATATACTACTTTTGTTATTGAGACCACCACATATTATACATTATCAGTAAAAAATCTTTTACGTTGTTTTAAATAAAATACAGTCCACTTGTGTAAAAAAAGAAGGAACATTTTTGGTCATCTTCGGGCCGAATATTTGTTTTTATTGGTAGTGGTAATAGTGGTGGTATTATTGGTCAAGTTGTGCTATATATTTTTATTTATTGTTTTTATTGTAAGATAAGCAGTAATTTGTTAGGTAGTTATTTAAATTGTATAATTGTATAGTATCATGGCTACGTCAGGTGAACCTACGTCATCCGAATATTGTAATCTTCTAAAGAAAAGGGAGTTACATATCAAAACGTTAGTGGCTGTCAAAACTTTATTGAATCGTTTGAACCCAAGAAATCTAAAACGTGTCGAAGAGTTCAAATTCGTCTGGATGAACTTGAAAAGTCTCATGTTAAGTATGAAGAGCTGCAAGCATTGATCGATGAGATTGATAAGCGACCAAGTGTTCAGAATGATATTCACATGAAGCTACAAGAGGATTACATGGATGTGCGTGCTGCGTTGCTGGACATTATTGACGAGTTTGAGATTCCCGTATTAAGTGTACAGCAAACAAATTCTTCTCGTACATCAGCGTGTAATGAGAATAATTTTTTAAAATTGCCATCAGTTCCTGCACCCGTATTTAATGGTTCTTTACAGGAGTGGTCTGCTTTCATCGACTCATTTAATGCCATGTTCCATGACAACCCAAGTATTCCAGTTGTTCAAAAGTTTCATTATCTCAAATCATGCCTACAGGGCCCAGCTGCTGATATAGTAAAAACAATACCAACTACAGCAGACAACTATGGAAAGGCGTATGAAGCAGTGGTTGCTAGGTATGAAAACAAAGGATTAATTATACAGTCACACATTCGGTCATTGTTCAATACACAAAAGGTTCAGTCTGCATCTGCCACTAGTCTTCGTGGTCTTCACCAACATATTATGTCCCATGTTAGAGCATTACAAGCATTAAACCAACCAGTGGAGTCATGGGATGCTTGGTTAGTAACTCTTTTGTGTAGTTGTATGGATAATGTAACTGTCAGCGAATGGCAGTTGAAACAAACGTCACGTGATTTACCAACATTTAGTGATGTTGAGTCATTTTTGTTAAATCGTGTTATCGCATATGAAGCAAGTGAAGTGTCCAATTACACAATGTCAAGACAAACAAATCCCGAGTTCAAGCCGTCGTAATTCGAGATTATCAAGTAAAAGGTTCTTTTGCACAACCAATCAGTAAGCAAAAAATTATTTGCCATGCGCTGCCTGTGGAGAGCGTCATTCATTGTATACGTGTAATAAGTTTTCAAACATGACTGTGCAAGAACGAAAGCAACTGGTATTTAATTGTCGTTTGTGTTACAATTGTCTTATGGGTAATCATCAAAGCAGACAGTGCAAGTCCAAGCCATGTCCATTGTGTGGAAAAAGCATAATTCAAAATTGCATATAGATATACAAGAAGGTAATACGGTTGAAGTTGACCCTAGAGCTGTACAAGAATCGAGTCCCGATGAAGCTCTTTCATTATATGTTTCCACTGACCAAGTAATGTTAGCAACAGTAATTGTATATAAAATGATAGATTTGGCAATCCTAGAGAATGTAGAGCGGTACTTGATTCTGGTTCTACTGCCACATTTTGTCTCTAAAGATTGTGCCAATTATTACAATTGTCCAAATCGAATGTATTTTTGCCGATTATGGAATTAATTCATCAAGGTCTACGGTTCAACAGTTGAATAACACGGTTGTATCGTCTCGATTTGATAAATTGTTACTTACCAAAAAACTGTACGCATATAGTATGCTACCCGGTAGCGTGGCGAAGGAGACTTTTTTGGGCAACCGCCCCTAGTGAAATTCCTAGGGGTGGGTGGGCGATACTGAATAGATACCTACATATAAGGTATTTTCTGATGAGCTGATTTAAACATAACCCCCATCCAGTGCCGTCCTAACCACCAATAATGCCCTAGGGCAATAATGTTTGACACCCCCCCCCAAAAAAAAAAATTACAACTAACGTTATATCTAATTACATAATTTTATATATTTTAATAGTAAATACACTCATCCTCGAAATCATCATATAGATACAAGGGAAATTAATATCTAAAATAAAACAACAAATTTTTTTCTTTTTGTCATTCATTTTTTTTAAAGCACCCTGCATTCATAATACTTTGGACGCCCTAGGGCACTTGCCCCATTTGCCCCCCCTTGGGACGGCTATGCCCCCATCCCTATCAAAAACTAAAATGAGGCCACTGAAGGGGGAGTGTGATAAAATCCTGAAGTGTGCAGTACGAAAAAGTATATATTTTTAGCCTCTGGGTTGGCTAATGCGCCGCCTCTTGCGCCACTCGACAGTGGTTGCGCCAACGACGCGACGATATAAGAAAGAGTAAACGATACGCGGCGTGCAAAAAATGATCTACACACAAGCACGTATATAAAAAATTGTATTTGTGTTTCCGACGAGGTGATAATTTGTACCACTTATATTAGCCGAATGCGGAAAAAATAAAATAAATAACGTCGACTTGTGCACGCGTGTAATGCGTATGTACGAACGCTATTGCTCGTTTCGGTCGAAAAGACATTCACCGAAATCCGAAATGTATACGCGCGTACGCCGCGGGAACGGGTACAGTAATGATGATGATGATAATAATAATAATAATCGATAGCATAACGTTTACACTGACAACGTTGTTGTCTTCGTCGTCGTTACTGACCACCAATTTTGGAATAAAAAAAAAAAACAATTTAATAAATGGACACATGACCATTCCCATCGAAACGTCATGTAGGTCCGTAATATATATATATATAAATAAATAATATATTATATAATTCCGTCGGCCGTCCGCCGCGGAGTTTTTTTTTTTTTTTTTTAAACGCGTCGTGCGTTCGAAATAATATTTATCATATCGTTTATATAAGCGTTTCCGTAAAAATAAAGCCGCTGCCGCCGCCGCTCGTGTGAAGGTGTTATCATTAATAATATTATTTTAGATTCTGAACGGAGCCAGGGATCTAGTAGTGGTTTTACTAGTGATGTTTATTTTTTGTTTTTTCTTCTGTCCCGTGTACAGATTTTCGACCAGAAGGTGTGCACCGATCTTTTCGCGTAGCAGCGCCTTTTCTGAAAGTAAATCACATCGAAATGGTACTTTATACAGATCAGCGGCGGATTAAGCAATTTGTCGCCCACAAGCAGGAGAAAATTTGCCGCCCCTTCATTTGCATAAGTGTTTTTCTAACCAGCAAAATGTAATATTTAGCAAAATATATTATTAATTAAATTATCATTTATTATTTAAAAATATATAAAACAGTTAGACATCAAAACATAAATATAAATATATTAATATATATATATATATTATATTATAAATATATATATATATTATATATATATATATATATATATTATAAATAATTATTTAAAAAGTTTTCTTTGCCGCCCCTAAAATTTCGCCGCTCCAATCACCTGCTTGTTCTGCTTGTAGGGAAACCTGACGCTGATACAGATGTCATTTTTCGATTTTCTCAATAGTTTTTAAACGCGACGCGAAAAATTACGAAAAACCGCTAAAAATGAGATTTCGTCGATATCGCGCATAGTTTTTTCGCTATAATTTCGAAAATAATCATTCGATCGTCTTGAAAATTTCAACAAAACTGTCTGTATCTTCGTACTGTACAACTTCAAAAAACTTTTCAAAAAGTTTCACGCAATTTTAGGCAATTTATAGCTATTTTTAGATTTTGTCGTTTTTCATTCATAAAACAGTTGATTCGCGAATTTCGAAAACGGCCCATCTCGGATTTTAAATTTTTCGGGAGATACAAAAAACATCTGTCCAAGTGAGTAATTTTATTTCTTAGAAACGATTAACGCTATTAATATATAGATATTAATTAAATAATAATACAATGGCGTTAATAAATTCTGAAATCAGAAATGTAACAAATGTTATATTATTCAATTACATGATATATGAATATCATAAATTATATATTTATTAAGTAAACAAAATCATATTATATCTAGCATATTACAAACAATACAAAAAAATTATTATTATCTATTATTAATAATAATATGCGCAACAAAATACAAGCAGTTAAGTCCTTAGTTATATAGTTTACAAAGAATTTGTAGTTCTTCTTTCTAGTGAGCCATTTCCCAATAATAACTGTTATCTCATCATCTGAAGCATTGTTAAATTTTGATTTTCTAATGGCGTCTGAACATAATAATTAATATTAAAATTTACTATTAATATAGCAAAGCATATAAAAAATACCTTATAAAAAAATTGCCTTATTTATTAGCAACGTAGAAAAATTATTTTTATTTCTTAACCCATAATATGTATATTGTAATAGAATAGTATCAGCAAACACTTTTTTCATCATTTTATACAACACATCTTTTAGTTATTTACCTCCAACTCTGGTAAGTTCACAAACCTACATGAATATATTACAGTATACTCATAGATTAATATAATATTTTTTATAAACTCTTAACATGTTAAATATTTTACCACTTTATTTTTGAAATCTTGTTCAAATTTTATTTTATATTCTAAATTATTTAGTTCTTCTTATGTTGATATAGGCCAAGTAGATACAAAACAATCAATGACTTTTTGAAGCGATACAACAGTATTAGAATAATGTCCTTGATCATTAAGGTCAGATAATATTGTTCTAGGATTTTTTGTTGCACATCTGTTATATTTACAACATCCATCTTTATATAAGCCATATAATTCAAAAGGGTTTTATTTAATGAAAACAAAAATAAAAATTAACGTATTTTCAATTATTATTTAATTAAATATATGCACTGGTTTTATATTATATATCAATGTGGCCCAGCCCTCATCCCAATTTCAGCTCAACAGTTGTTTCCGAAATTGGCTATAACGATTTTCCGAAAGACATCGATCAGCAGTAAAGACTTGCCTTCTTTTAAGATTCTTCCGTCGGTTACCAGGGACAAGGTTACCAATCGTGGTTATCAGAATTGTTGTGGAATTTGTTTTTTATTACTATTTGTTCGAGTAAAAAAAAACTGATAGGAAAGCCGTATAGGAATGTTCTAAAAACATTTTAAACACGAACAAAAAAAAAAATTAATTTATTCGAAATACAATAATTCAGTAACTATTTGGGTTATTTGCATCATAAACATCTTTAATGTGGACAACGCAGGATACCGAACAGCATCAAATTACACCCGAAATAATGTAAATATAAGTTAAACGGTGTAACTGTTCAGGAGCGAAAAATATATAGCAATATATTATATGAGTCGCAGTAAAAATTTAATATAGTTATAATAAAAGACATTTTTTTCAATTATTCAAGTGTAAAGTTATATTGGAAAAAGATATTGTCTGAGTCAAAAAAAAAGTTTTATATTATTTTTTTTTACGAAAATTGCGATTTTAAAATTATTACACAAAAAAAAAGTGAATCGATCATTCCATTACTATTACCACATTAACACATTTAGGACCCATTTGGCTATACGTTTTTGATATTCCATATTCATATTCATATATAAATATAAAGTGCGAAGATAATTGTTTCAGTCTCTACGTGTTTTTGACTATTTTACAACACCTAATTATAAGACAATATGCATATTCCTCTCTACAGCAATTAAACGCCTCAATTAAACTGGATAATTATGATAATCAACTGTAAAAAGTTTTGTTCATACGGTGCACATTTATACTAAATAAGTCAATTAGTTAGCGATAAAATAAACTAACAAGTTTAATTAAAAATATATGAAATTTTATTTAGTTAACTGTTAAATAATTAATTAATTACCGTCCATTAAGAAGAAAAATAATCGTTTTTAATATTTTATACTGAACGTTACTACAAATTTTTTTGGTGGGAACGTCGATTACATCTTTCATATTCAAGTAAATATTTAACTCTTAAAAAATTCCTATCGATTTACGAAACAGTTCATGACTGAAATAATTTGTATAATTATTAGCAACCCGTATAATACTCATATTTAAAAATGTACAGTTTCAAAGACAAATATACACACGTATATTTAATATACAACAAGGAATTAGTAATACATTTATTCGGGACAAATGTTAATAAATTCGGAAAATTATTAAATTATTTTGTCTACAAGTTCTTGAACGGGTTGGTCTAAAATCATAATTCTTCGCCTCGTTGCGACAAAATTAAATATTCGCAATTACCTATATACTCAATCACAACGTTACAAATTTACAAATTCTAAGTCATTATTTACACAGCCACCTCTACTTAATAGGAACTTTTCATATTCACTGGATTAAACTTGAGAATTTCTATTTATAGACATAATAATCATTACATTATTTATTATTTATGGTTATTTAAACGTTAAACTGATGACGGGAGATAAAGGAAAAATGGTTTGAACGGTTTAAATTTCTATGGAAGAAAAGGTTATCAAATAATAATTGATAACATTTGATAACAAAAATCGTTAATTTTTATTGATCGTACTAGTTCTTATATTATAGTAAACCGCTTTTGACGTCATTTCACAGTTCTCATTATAAAATATCATGTGTACCGTAAATCAGCTTATTATAAGGTCCATTCATTAATTTCACTTTTTATGTAGTTTAACTCATTCCGTGCCACAGTTTTTCATATGTAGTTCTTCGATTTTTCCTAGGTTTCTCCATTTCCACTATCCGCAAATTTTCCCTCGGCCACGATGAATGCGTTAGTCGTTGATTATTATACCTGTGAAAATCTCCCCAGTTTTATTCTATTATGTACTGACGGCTTAGCTTTTCAAACGCCTGTTGGATACGCATTCTTTTTTTCCAAGTGTTTCCAATGAGTGTTTCAATAACACTCCTCGATCATCTTCCTCGTTCACCACTGAAAGTTTTGCTTCTTTAAGAAGCTCTTTCCTTCTTAAAATCCTTAGATTCTCAATCATGTATCCTTTCTAAAAACTCTTTTAAAACCTCCTGTGCATATTTTACATCATAATTCTTCAAATACGTCGGATCCACTTTCATCCTTTCTAACACATTTTTTTATATTAAATTGTTGCTATTCTTTAACCATAAATATCTTCGATAATATGATCACGAATCTTTTAGCTTCCAACTATAATAGATTTATTATCCCCCCAATTAAAACTCCCTACGCTGATATTTGTTATTCCCTATAAACCTATTCGTCTCGTTTTCGGCATCACAAATGAGATACATTACCAGCGTCCTTCACATCTCATTATCGCTCTAATTCCTTTTTTTATTTCTTCTCCGCCTTAGTCTTATAATCTCCTTTTCGTTTCTTGTTCACGTCCACTTTAAGGTCACAATCTTCTTCCGGACCATTCCTTCTGTCTTTCTTTAAATGAGACATTTCTTCATGTTTCCTCCGCTACCATCTTCAGATACGTGATTCTTTCCATCCTCATGTCCTTTTGTCTAATCTTTAATCGGATCCCCTTCGTCTGTGTACATTTATTTTAAAACACTCCGAAATCAAATCTTTTCTCGATTTTTTTTACTTATGGAAAATTTTTCATTGTAATTTACACGTTATTATTATTATTTTTTTTAAATTTAATTCTGTTAGTCAAATGTATGCTAATTTTCGAGTTGTAAATGTTAATATCTATAATACCTAATAAAATAATAATAGTAGTAATATAGTTTTAACAATTCACAAGAATATTCAACCAGTGTGAATTGCACAGTTGTTTGCTAAAGAATTATAAAGAGGCGTATTTATACCTGTAATTATATTCTACTGATATATTCCGTATAAAATTATAACGGTATAACGTGAATGAAAACACAAAATGTTCGCAAAACGGCACAGGGAATGAAACGCACAATTATACAGGTACGTACACCTGCCTATTACAATACGATGTTATTCGTGAGAGAGATTTCAACACGTGCCCGAGTATAGTATAATTATATTATAATATTATTCCTTTTTGTTAATACCGCCGCCGCCGACGCCGCTTTGATCGTGTCGCGTTAAAATTTCGATAAAAAAAATAATAATAAAAATAACGACGACGACGGTAATTATAACATACGAACGAGTTGTTTTAGATTTCCGATAAGTGCAGAGGAGGAAAAAAACAAAAACCTAATCTACGGCGGCCGATATTTCAGGTATTTTACAACCCACTCTAATTTTTATAACCCGCTAGACTTTATGGCGTCTCGTCTACACGTGGCCCGCCGGTTCGCGCGTCCATACAATATTATTTCGTATACCATAAAAAAATCAATCGAATTCGAACGTGTCGTACGCGGATTAAAAATTTTTTTTTCACATTATTTTTACTCGACATTTACGTTATGCTCGAGGCCCTACATTTTTTTTTTCAACCGACTTTTTACTAATAATAATATTACCGCGTGAGTATATACTTTGAACAGTTAAAAAGAATGGTAGATACGATTGAGTTAAATTTTTATTCAATAATTCTGCAGTGGTCCCGCGGGAGCGAAATTTTCAACGAAACAAAAAAAAAACAATTTGAATTTTCATGTGGTATTTTAAGTGCAGATTGTACTTGTAATAGAATTTTCTGATGTACATTCAATCGGTTTTGTGAAAAAAAATTTTCTTCAATCTTCAATCTTTTAATTCTATGCGCTTTATTGTACTCCACTCGTATATAAGTTTTACTCATTTTATCGTAAAACATGATTATATAATTAATTGTAGACGACGGTTTCATAAAATTAAAATTATATTCAAGTGTGTTTTTGAATTATTGAAAAAAATTGAGTAGTATAATTTTTTATAATATAGTATACATTGTTTTACTTCGGGCCCAGGTGCACCCTCTGATCCCTCTTAATAACGCCACTGGTTCAAATGACGTGCGCTGGTTGTGCAGGAAATTTTTTTGTAAACGCCATAGATTGTGAAAAAGTCATCTGCAACGGAATCTTTTATATGAAGTTCAAAATACAAACGTTTATGTAATGTCAGCTTCGATTTCCTACGAATTTCGAATGACACGCAGGTGTTTCAATATTTGTTTCGGATGTTATTGAAAAATCGTTTTAAAATATAATTTAAAAGACGTCGGGATTTTTATTTTTTTTTATGGCTATAAAAAACTATATAAGCGACTTTGGACTTATTAAACGTTTTTTTTTCTATGCTAAAGAATTTCTAAATAACTGGCCAAAAATCAAAACCGTGTCGTTTCGGCCGCGAAAACAATATTATACGCAGTCGTGCAATCAATTTTCAAAAACTATCGAAAACAGTTGAAACGTCTTGGAAAAAAAAATATAATTCTTCGTGATAAAATTTTTAAAATTAGCCACAACGAAAACGTTAATATTATAATAATGCGCGGCTAACGGGAATGTTCTCTCTCGTGTGGCCGCGGTTTACTCGACGAATCGTATAGAGTTTAAATTCCGATGTGTCTACGAGATTGTACGGTTCAACTGCCCACTTAAAAGAAAAAGAAAAATATTACAATAACTACGATTTCCAATACACATCAGAGCGTAGTATAAATTATATTCCCTTTTGGCTATTGTAAAACATTTGTACCCAGTTAATATCGTTTATTCGATTTTTAAATATATTCTCCTCGTGATATATACATATGCCAAGGCTGAAGCGATGATTTTTATTATTATTATTATTATTATTATTATTATTATTATTATTATTATTATTATTATTATTATTATTATTATTATTATTATTATTATTATTATTAAAACTTTAATTATAAACAATAAATATTCTTCGTACCTTTATCACTGTATAGGTTGATAGAGACTTGTCCCTGATTTCTTGCTTTACTCGTCGTTGTTACCCCAAATGAATGCATTAATATGCGATTGCAATAATTAGGCACTTAGAAACCACGCGTTAACGAATCGCGATAACTCATAGTGAACTATATTGCAGAAATGTCAATTTTTGAATTATATCCCGTCAAGCTGCTGAACCTCGCTGAACACGTCTTAATAAAGTATAAACGATTTCACGACATTTACTCGTAGAATCCAATCTATGTAAAAGACCTCTGTCTGAGGACTGTTCTTCATGTTAACGGTGCGGTTAAAAATTTTAACTTTTTGAAATAATTAGTATATACTGTTGTAGTTTAATTTGAAATACCATGTACACTTTCGTTCCGAGCACGACGGATCTTTGAATAGTATAATTTTAAAAAAATGTATGAAAAAAAAATTTACTCGTCAATAATTTATGACGTATGGATCCGATGCGGTGGAAAAATCATACCGATGAATATAATCATACCCCCGGAATCGTAAATATCATGGGAAAATAATAACTCCGAACGAGTATGAATAGTCGCTATAGGATTAAAGAACTGCCGGTAAATCAATGCTGAAATCAAACTTCACGAATTTTACCACTGGACGAGTAAAAATATATTTAACTTATTTTCCCCTGTTATTAACGTAAACTCGACGTGATTTTTATTTTTATTTTATTCGAAACGGTCGTGTAGTTTAATTTGGAATTTTCACTGACGATTGTTCGTTTGTCAACATATTATTTTCTCTAAACTGCACATTCGAGACGAACCTAAGTACGATATCTAAACCGAGTATAGAGACAAACAACATTTCACATTTCATACGAGTCGTTGGAAAACGTATTTCTAGGAAGTAATATTAAGGTTTGGACGTATACGATTAATTCACTGGCGTATAATATTGTTCGTGGTGATGTGACGATTTTTTCTAGTTTAACGTTAAAAAAGCATAGAGATGACGTTCAAGTAGGCCACACCACTCGAATAACAACAAAACTTAAGGGTATAATGACGTGTAACGTCCGTATACCAATCAGAGATTCGAAATAATCGAATATCATCCGATTTTGATTTTCTTTTTTTTTTTAAACTCTACCGTATACGAGCAGAAACGACTAAATTGAACTTTTAATACATTCATTTGGTTAACGGGGTAAAGGCGAAAAATCGCTTATAAAAATCGATCGGGGATTACGCGCATATGGCAATGAAGTTTCATCAATACGACTACATTTTTACGCTAACCGTGCTATAAATACGAGAAAAACACAATACAAATACCCCTTTGGCAACATTTGTCCGCCCTCTTGTGGCACGTGAAACGGACGAGTTATCGTGACCAATATTTAATCCCGATTGCTTCCTGATGGCGATAAACGAAATTCGAACGGCGGTGATGGTGGTGGTGGTGGAGCGAAATGGAAAACAGTAATTTTTTTTTCATCCTCCTCCTCCTTTTTCTATGATAATGGCCACGTTTATAATACTCGTATACGTCATATTATATAGGTCGTGGGTGGTATATTATGCGATTATTTTGAGAAAAAAAAACTGCAAGCTCCGCGTGTTCGTGTATAACACGAAATGTCGAATTATGAAACAATCGCGCGCCGAGATGATTACGTTCGAATTATTATTTGTACTACGATTGTGTGTTACATAAACGTACAGATTATTATATATTATTATTATTATTATTATATATTCTTTGTATAACAGTAATTTAGTGTAATAGTGTGCGATATTTCCAAAAGGTTAGTGACTGACGAAATCATGGCGCAGCTCCCCGACATGCCGGCATTGTCTGGACCATTTTAAACGTGCGTAACAAAATTGCCGTTCAGCAAACAATTCGACGCCGATCCTTCCGCATGACATGTAATATGCGAGTATAATATATTATTATTATTATTATTATTATTATTATTATTATTATTATTATTATTATTATTATTATTATTATTATTATTATTATTATTATTATTATTATTATTATTATTATTATTATTATTATTATTATTATTATTATTATTATTATTATTATTATTATTATCATTATCATTATTATTGGCATTATCATCATCACTATTATTATCATCATCATTATCAGTATCATCATCATTATCATCATTATTATTATCATCGTTTTTGTTATTGTTATTATTATTTATTATCGCCGACAAATCAAATAAATATTATGAATAAATTATTATTTAAATGACTGTACACAACGTCTCTTTTTGTGTGACGGTCGGTCGAGTGTTTTGTGAATCGTTTTGTATTGTTTTTTTTTTTTAATAACGTCGGCGACGGGGTGCACAGCACGAGCAGCGGTGGATCACGGAAACCCATTGGCATCCACACGCGTAAACGATGATGTTTGTGGTTGATATAGCAAACTGTCGCAATATAATAATTGTCTATCAGACCGTGTCAGATGTTCGACGAAATCCTTTAAGTGGACGCGTCACCGATGATTTTCAGTGGTAAAAAAGAAACGTGTTCTCGCGAAACAGAAAAAAATACTCTCCGAATTGATTTTAAAGATAAAATAAATACTATTGAAAACGATCGAGAACAATGTTCTAAACGGAACGACGTGTGTGTTTTTCAAAATATTAAAACAAAAGTTATGACACGCGGAAACCGTGATAATCTGTCGTCAATATGATTTCCAATGTGCATAACGCTATTCATTATTTCCACTTGACTAATCGAACGAAACGTGAAAAAAATATTACATTATTATTGTTAATCGCTTCACTAACGAATAATTTAATCTGTCGCAGAATGGCGTTTTGTGAAATATGATTTTAAAGAAAATTTTCCTTTTTTCCCGATTATAATTTATATAAATTAAAAACCGGTTGTATACCTAAGAAAAAGTATATACTCGTATTTCGATAATTTTCGATTTTTCAGTAGTGTTCTTCGTTATAATAGATAGATTATTATAATATATATATATATATATATATCGTATATGTAGGTATATATAAAAGGAAATTTTGTTTTTACAATATAATCAATTTTTTTTTTTTTTGTTTTATGTTTGTTTTATAAGCTTGTCTAGAAATGTGTGCAGATCTGGCCAAGATATGAGGTACTTTATTTTTTTCCTGTTATACACACAATACGAAATATATTATTATTTCTGAACTTTATTTTAACTGTTGAAAACAATATTTACCTCACATTCATAGTTTTTGTGTTTCGCGAAATGTTCGTACAATGTTTTGTTCATTTACTTCAGTTTATACGGATAAAAATCTGGTCGCAGACAAAATGTTATAATGACAGGTGTTTTAAACTGGATGCTGGTTCCTAGTAACGCGAAATCATAACTGACATTAAATTTAATGGGGACCGATTTTGCAGGTCTGGCCATTGCCCGAATGGCCAGTTTCGTAAACACGCCTATTTACCACTCCCGTATTAGGAAGTCAAAAATCAATTAGCTCTAGTGAAAAAAAAAAAAGAATCAAATTTTTCGACATTAATATTTATTAAAATAACGATATATTCGAATACATTTAAAATACTAAAACTATTTTATAAATGTTGAACAGTTTTTTTCCCAAAATTATTCGTTACAAGACTGTTTAATAATGCACGAAAGAATACGAGAGTATACAAAATATACTGCAGTCCTATAAAACGTATTATAATAATTTTCTTGAGAAATCCTCGCCTGTCATTATATATATTTCTATAAGTATAACACAGATCTTTTTAAGACGCGTGTATCTCGATCCATTACACATGCGTATCATATACCTTCGAGATATTAATTATTATTTTAGTGTGCTATAACAACACCACTACAAACACAATCGTACTTATTTATCTCTCCCTGATGCTACAGCAGTTACAACAGTCCTATACGAAAATATCAATTTCGGTATGTTTCATTATTGTAGTCTCATTCTCGTCTCTCGTTTACCCTATAATACTATATATAGTCTTCCCTTTGATCATCGCTTACCCTCTTAATGGTCTTCAATAATTCTTCATTCCACATGATGTAACAAATTTGTCTTCATCACTCTTGTTGTACATACTGTTACAATAAAACATTGCGGCCATTTTTTTTTTCATCTCTAAACGTACCACTATTTTATGTATGTGTTCTGTTTCTTCGTCTAATTTATTAAGTGTGTGTCTTATACAATATATTGTGTTTAAATTCTTATATATATAAATATATATTTTTTAAACTGAAGGAATTTATATCCCCTTTACAGTCAACTACCCGACCTACTCGGTTAATTTTGGCACTAGTAGAAGACTAAATATAAGAAATATTTAAATAATTTTTTTTTTAAATTGTTGTAAGGAACAACTTGAATTATATTAACGTATCCTATAAATTTTTGGCGTCCTAAGACATCGATTCGTCTACTTAAAAATTGAGACAAATATAGGAGTATGATTGAGATGTATAACAGGTTATTAATATTCTATATCACACTTAATATATTCAATAGAAATTATATTATATATAATTATTATAATTTATTTTTCTTAATTTTTTTTTATTTTTCCTTCGTCAACACATTTCCATGTAGAAGTAATGCTGCGTTTCACCTTCACGTGCGTCACTCTCCAGTAACAAATTGTATCTAGTTGGTACTTTACTCGACGCTTCTGCCGATTTTCCCAGTATAATTTCCTAAAACACAATTAAAATCCTAAAATTGAAACAAAAAAACGAAAACCACCGGTAAAATTGGTTGATATATTCGTTTTAGACATGAATAATTTTTGTACTTTTTCATAGCTCAAAACCAAAAACAAGCTTACAATTAATATTCTTCCAAAATATTCATCATAATTAATTGTAATATCCTACTACTATATCGTCGCATCGTTCAGAATCGTTTTTCGAATATAACGTTATATCATTGCTTTCAAATTCAAAAGTATTATAAAACTATAAAATGTCTTACTAAGTAATACTCTCTCGAGCCGATACCCACAGCACTTGCGGCTCGTTACCTATTATTTTTCTTTTGCAAAAGCTTTTAGATTATAATATTGTTACATTGTTTCAACAACACTAAAAAAATATACGTGCGTTTATGTACTGTTATTATATGCGAATTCAGTATTTGTATAGGGCCCAGGATAAATATGAATTATAATTTTTAATCATTTCACCGGGAACACTATGTTTCACTTTCATGTGCATGTGTCTATTCCAAAAAAAAAAAAAGATGTAAACCGCGAATACGTATTTTTTCAATAACTCGAAAAACTACGGTCGAAATGGTGAAATCCGATGAGAGCATTACCACCAACTATTGTCCGTCCGTTGAACACTGTCCCACGTGGGAGTGACAAAGTTGTCTGCGATTTTCGGCTCGTTCAAACGGCGTGCCGTATGCTAGAAAATAAACCCGTTTACCGGGGTCCTTAACTGTTCGGTAATATTTATTATACTTTATGTTGTTATGTACGAAATTAAATCTGCGGTCAACGTTCACGATAAGAATTTACCGTTTATTTCCCATACAGATTGTAAGATGGAGTGAATGCCGATGGTATCCAGTGTCGAATCTAGGGTAGGCACTTGATATAAGTTAATGATAAAAATCAAATTTATTGTTTTGCGCTTATATTTTTATTGAAACTCGACAAATAATTAAAATATATCGACTTACGGTATGTAAACGGTTTCGTTGGGGATTCCGTCTGTTTTTTGAATGGTAGCAGGATAAAATAATTTCACGAATCTAGAGAAATCAAGCAGATTGTATGTGACTATATAATGAGTCTCACTCTAAGGTGTGAAACCTGCAGGACAAAGACGACGGAAAGGAAGTCGGGGAGAAAATATCTTTGGTGGACCGGTAATATACAGATGGCAGACACAGGAAGTCGGCGAAACGAGATGTAACGGGGAAGCTGGAGTCGGTGGACCGGTAACTGTATATAATTCTATCAAATGCCAGTGTCGCGTGTTATAATAAGAGTCGAAAGTAAAAGGGTCCACTATAAGAGCAGCGTTTGAATGGAAACATCGAGGGAAAAG
Source organism: Slavum lentiscoides (assembly GCA_032441835.1). NCBI lineage: Eukaryota > Metazoa > Arthropoda > Insecta > Hemiptera > Aphididae > Slavum > Slavum lentiscoides. The sequence continues at coordinate 30,998,606 of CM063706.1, forward strand.
TTCGCGTGACGTATCCGGATCAGTGGAATATAGATACGGAGAAGGCGTAAAACAGTGGTTCCCAACCTCTTCTATTCTACGCCCCCTTTGTAGATTTTCAATAATCTCGCCCCCCACCTTTCTATAAATTGAAAAAAATCGATCACCTTTTTTCTTGTACTTTACAAATAAACTATACAATATTCGGAATGACTATACTTTTTATTTCGATGATAATAATTATAAAATATAAATAATAGTAAATAATAAAATGGAAAATTATTATTTTTTCTCTACGTTTTAAAATAAAAATAATTTGATCAATAAAAATTGCATTTTTCGTAATAACTGCTTGCGCCTCCCCAGCAATGTGTATGCGCCCCCCAGTTTGAGAACCAGTGGCGTAAAGGGATTCCATCCCTCCCAAAACCTCCCGAAAAAAATATTCTCGTTGTTTAAAATGTTGAAATAGTATTTAGTCTATTGTGAAAGTAATAGCGATTGCGTATCATTACTATAATTATATAAAGTTCAGAATCTCGAGCGTTATAATGCTACATACGTTTGTAAATAATTGATTTTTGTTTTTACTTGATCGTACAGGAAACGCGACAAAATTCTGTACCTACGAGATTAGATTCGATAGTTTTTTTTAACTGAGTCAAGTATTGTGTCTCTTGAAGAATCTACATTTCATAAATACGCCGTAGATGTTACCATAACGATCAATGCGGAAGGAGTTCTAGATGTACACAACAATCGACGGCGAGTTTTTTATGAATTATGGGGAATTCTTTCATTAAAAATTACATAAATTTAATAACTAATAAGGGACCCGTTGCCGGTTCTATTTTATAGCTAAAAATTAGGCCTTACAAGAAAAACTCTCTTGGCTTGTAAAATTAACCGATTTGAATTTTCTTTTTTTTTTTTAACTTAAAGGGGACATATAACTACAGATCGTATTTAACTCAGATTTTTAAAATACATCTTCCACCCATTTGTAATATTATTGCTAAAAAAAAACTACTAATTTCGTGTTGAGTTTACAATATTCTACAGATGAAAATATATTCGATATTACAAAATAAGTGGAAATCCGACCTATACAATTTTCTCCTCTTTCAAGTAAATAAAAAAATTAAAATACCTTAATTATACAGTGCACTATCACTTTTCCCGTGAAGTCATTTTGGTGACGAAGTAACGCGCGTAGTACAAGTAAGGCGGGTAAAATAGCTCACTCACACCAATATTCGTTTACGTCACTAACACAACTGTCCAAATGCCGTCGATGCAATACGTGATTAATTATGATTAAATTGTGCTCCTTAATAAATATCCGGGCCTCTTAAACCTTTCAGACTCCAAATTTATTTCTACCGAAATAAAATTTTTTTTTCTTGTAAAATATGTTTTAGTACGGACTAAAATATTAATAACACAATTATTTTCGGATTCTACGGAAATTTTCCAGCAAACTCCAATGCATATAATCGACCAAAATGCGTCAACACCGTTATGATAATAAATAAAATATTGTTGTGTCTCTTATAGAGGAAACTGGGTCTGAAAAGAGTTAATATACAAATTATTTTTTATCTCGAAAGTTCCCTCGAATTTGTCCCCCCTCACTCCCAGAAAAAAAAATCGTGTCTACGACTCCAGGATACGCGCGATACTCTTGGATGTAGAACCTTTAGTGGGTAGGACTGTAGGAGGAGAAGAAAAATCCTCTGTGCGCGTGTGGCTTTACTGCCGGCAGTATTGAGCTGTGATCGGGTATGCGTGCGGCGTAATAATCGATGCTTGAGAGCGTCGATTAAACGGTACAGCGGTACTCATTATACACGTGTACCGCGCGATGCTGCGGGTGCATAGATGCGTGTAATGCGCAGCCCCCGTACACTAAACACCTGCTGACGCCGCCAATGGATTATTAATCGTCCGCCGACACCTCTTGTGTATGTGTCTGTTGTGTTTGGGGGGGCCGGTGCCGGTTTCATTTCATTTCGTACGAGGGAAAGAGATTAAAATGTGGTGAGACGCGCGAGCGTGTCTGTAATACGTTATGGATATGCACGGCGTGGAGAGAAAAGGGAAGAAAATGAAACGAGCAACGCACACACACGCGTAAAGAAACAATCCGTAACGATACTTATTATAAGAACCTCCGGCCGACACGGTGTGTTGATCGTTGACAATGCAAAGCGGATTGGGCTACTACTACTTGTTTGTGCGTGTCAAGTGTGAGAAAACCGGTGGCGGCGGCGGCGCCTCGGTCTTTTATAGTTTTTCGACAAAAGTGAAATGAAGCAAATCCCTTCGGAGCTGACGGTAAAGGAATAAAACGCCGGCCAGGATTCGCCATAAAAATCATCAACGATGGAAAAGGCTCGTAAAGAAACTGTAATCGTCCGGATGACGCTCTCTTATTAGTGGCGGATTCAAGGGGGGGGGCCCGAGGGGACCGGCCCGCCCCTCTTGGCTGTTATATATTCGTAGTAATATATAAGTATATTTGAGTAATACTTTACTTGAAGGTCTTATATCAAATCCTAAATATTGTACTTACAGAATTATACATTTTTGGGTCCCCCTCCCCGAAAAAAAATCTTAGATCCTTCACTGTCTCTTACGCGTGAAAGGACGGAAATGGCGGCTGGAGGACGATGCTCGCCCCAGAAGTCGTCGTCATCCCTACGTGCACCAAAAGGCGCAAGCATGCCGAAGCAGATTCCTGCCGTCATCAACCACGGGGTTGAATTTGAAATGAGTTGATTTGAAAATGAAGTTTTTTTAAATACTTATTATACATTGACATTGCTTATAAGATAAATATACTTGTAGGGCTCGGGTTTCATAGCGCTATAATTGTATGATCAAAAACAAAAAAAAAAAATCTTAAAATATTATGTGCTCCGGAAATAGCGAATGAAATTTGTTTTTATTATGAATTACAGTCAAGTGCAGCGCACGCTGTCAACATCTATATCATATAGCGATTTATCAGAGGCGTATAGGTAAGAGGCCACCAGTTAGTAAATAAATAATAAAAATAATTTTTTTAATTCCGATGTAGTTAGGTACTGTAAAGTACAAAAAGGACTTCTCGGTTAAATATTTTTCGAAAAAAATTATTCCTAATTGTAGACTAAAAATGAATATTTTTTTGTGATACAATTTTGTACAAAAATGTACACAATTATTTACTCAACATTTTTTTCAACTCCTGACTCACTCCGAATTATAATTTTTTTTTAATGTCGAAATAATTGAAAGTCAACCCCCCTCCCCATAAATAATCTGTATTATATGAAATTTCTAATGAAACGGCAATGCGAATAGTTTTTCTTATACCTTCCTAAGTTTATGAGATTTATGAAAAACACAAAACAATTTAAATTTATTATATATTAGAAAAAAAAAGAAAAACGCACCAAATTTTGAAAAGCACAGCATTTAAACGCCTAAAATATGTAAAATTCGATATTTAAAATCCGTGAAACATGAATTCATAACTTGCTCTGTTATTTTATATCCGTTTTCAATAATAATTAGCAAATGCTATAAAATACATGTAAACGCTAATACAGAAAAAAAAAAATTGGCCCATTGGCGTTTGATTTTTAATTTACGTTACTATAAACATCACTACAGACTAATGAGTTTAAAAAAATGTGAAAATCGGTCGTAATCCTTCTTTTGTTAAAACGTAGAGTATTACGTAGTTACGTTTTGAAAATGCGCCCTATAAGGAGTCTTCCTATTTTCAAAAAAAAAAAATTATCGAAATCGAATGAAGCGTGAAGAAATTAGATAAGACCTTCCAGCGTCTTGCACAGTTTTTCATAGTCTTATGTTAATGTTAACCTAACACTATAAATTTAAAAAAATTTCTTATATCATTGCAATTCAATTTAATTTAGATACTTTCGTATAAAGTAAACTGAAAATAATTAAGTTAAGTTTTTAAAAAAAGGAATTCTTTAAGTAAAAATTAAATTTAAAAAAAAAAGAAACCTGAAACGTGTGATTATAGTGACACCCGATTAAAATTAATATGACTTTTAACTCGTTAATGTCCATACTTGTCTGTCACTATAACAGCACCGTCTTTAGCTCTTGATTTTTATCATCAAATTTGTTAATCGTCCATACGGGTGCAATCACATTGTACAGTTTAGAACGTTTATAGTTATACTTTTAATATTATGCAATATTTCACGAAATAACTAACCATTATATAGAATAATGGGTACATATATATATGTATACTGTATTTATATAAATTAAACAGCTCGTGAAATATATTCTTGCTCGTCAAATCATTTCGCAGTAAAGTGTATACGTATACGTATAATAAATGGCGAATGGAGCAGTTTTTTTTTTTTTTATACCCGAAATTACTTTAAAGACGCGTTTAAGTAGTCCGAGAACCGATTGTAATAATATAATGTATTACTATTATACATATCGAAACAGCTATCGAGCGCGGACACTTCGAGCGCGATGATTTCTTCAACCTTGAAATCAGTGAAATAAATCTTATCGTTTAACTACACGGTCGAGCAATTTAGTTTCACTATTATTTATAGTGACGTTCGTGAATAAAACTAATTGGATTTCGTATGTGCATTGTGTTCCTTTTTTTTTTCTAGATTAACCGTTAAAATACGATTTGTCGCGTGTCTGCACCCACAAACTGGTACTCACAAATCGTACACGATAAAAATAAATACAAATTGCGAAAAATTGTCTCGCCTAAATATATGCGGTCAGTGGCGTAGCCAGGGGGGAGCTGATGGGGCTGCAGCCCCCCGAAATGAATAAATAATCAGTTTTTTTAGTGGGTACCATCTATACATATTAATAATTAATATATTAATTAATTAATTATCAGCCTTAGCCCCCCCCCCAAAGAAAAATCCTGGCTACACTACTGTATGCGGTGTAGAAACGGTAACGAAATAAATAAAAAAATTTTAAAAATCGGTTCGTTTCGATTTCACCGTTTGACGAGACCGAGTAAAATATTTATACAATCATCGTAGCAGTAATTGTTATAAACCTTTGTAACGACAGAGGAACGGAAGACAACCGTCACAGTCGTATGTTAGGTGAGATTTAACGCGTTTTTATATTTGCAACCTGTTGTAAAACATCGAAATCGATTTGACGAATCCCATAATTCGTTACAATAATATTTTATGAAAGTTTGCATGGCCAAAAATATATTCACATCCGCTATAAGAGTAAATCGGTTTTGCGAGTATAAATAATTGATTTTATTTTCATCGCGAGTAAAGCAAAATACATTTTCCTTCGTTTCAATAAACTAGCGCAAGGGTCTCCAATATCCGGTTCCGGCCCATCAAGTCTTTTGAACCGGCCCGCCAAGCTGACTGATTGATCTAATCTTCAATCAAAATATCAGCAAATTCCAACTCTAAAACGATGAATTCCCAACCGATTTCGCTGTTGAAGCGGTAATCCACACCTGCAGTAAGATACGTTTTAATATATGCAGCAGAGCGCGTTAGAATTTTCGAAAATACGTTCGCCATAGAAATTGAAACACTACCACCGGGGCTCTACCATAATGGAGCCTCACATCGAATAACTAGCTCGAAGTGTTTAATGGAGACCGCGGAGTAGAAGAATTGCCGGAGGATTGTTTCCCGAATTTCAAATAAATTTGCGCGTGAGATAATTTTATTATTTACCTCTACCCATAATACCTACGCGAACAAATTTTTCATAAATGAGTACATGGAATCCAAATAAGAAACCGACTTGAGTGACGGACATTTACGAGTGACGCTGATGATTGGACCAACCGAGTTTGACGCTGAGAAATTTTGTGTGACAAAAGCAATTCCAAATTTTTCGTTAAGCAACACGTGTAATACAATTTTTTTTTCCTTTGTAAAATTATTTTGAATTGCGTGGAACATTTTTCAGTTTTGTTTTCCTCAATGAATGGTAAATAAAAGATGATCGTCTCTCTTCAATCTCTTCTACCTCACCCCTTCAAACGATTTTGGCCCACGACGTCGACACGTGTCTCAGATGAATGGAGACTCACTGAGCTGGTGTATTGATTCCTGTAGGTCCGAATGTTTTTTCCTCGCGTTGTCCGACGAAGAAACTATTTAAATCTGTGAATAATGTACCGAGTAATCGCAACTCGTGACGTGTAATTTTATTCGGTCTGGTGCCTTTCTTTTTAATTCGAAACCGTTCGATTAGTGTACACGTATTGATTATGCGTGTACGGTCATTACACTCAATTACTGGAAACGATTATGCGTAAGAATATATTGTTATATATATATTTTTTTTTTTTTTTTGGTGCTGTTTCGGGTCGTTGTATCTTTGATAGAAATATAATCGCGTGCGCCTCGGAAAACTGAATAAGCTTCGCCGATGGCACGCGCATAATTCTCTCTGTATTTAAAAAACTATTAATTATAATTTAACTCGTTAAAACTTTTAGAACTCCAAAAAAAATACTACTGTTGCCGCTAACACGAGTCGTTGAAATCAAATGTCGTCGATTTCAAATAAAAATTGTATTATTAATATTATTTGTTTTTACCGCGTGTCCGCATTGTACAAGTCGTTTACCTATATTACCTATAATATGCACTATTGTCCTGTAGATGATTCGCGCACGTATTGTATAAATAGCCATTAGGTACACAATAGATCTGTTTAAATGGGGCAGTCTGTTTAAAAAAAAATAATAATAAAATAAAAAGGAATTCGGTCCTCGGTCCTGCAGGTCTATAAAATAAAATGGAGCTCTGACAGACGCGTATTTGAGGACAGGCGATAGGAACGATCGCCTTCCCCCCCCCAAATCCCGTATGTTATAATTATACAAAATTAAATAATTTATCATTGATAACTTTAATTATTAATTTATTAATACCCGGGGCATATATTATTTGCTGTTTTTATGTTTATATTTATTATCATAGGTTATTATCACATTGTGGCATTCCAGGCATGGAAGAAAGCATAGACATGTAATATATAGACGGCGATTAGGGAAAGAAGTACGGGGCAAAGATACGTGCGAGAGAGAAAGAGCCATTTGAGGTTTTTTTCATGTATGAATAAATAATCGTGTGTCACGCGGATACATGTGGATCCGGACATCTTGCTGTCACAATTTTTTTTTATCATCCATGAAAAAAAACCTCTTCTAAATCTGTCTCTCTCATAGACCTATTAACTATAATTAACCTGTCTTGGCTCTAGTAGTCTAGTGCAGAGGTTTTCAAAGTGTGGGGCGCGACCCTCCGGGGGGCCGCGAAAGCTTTATAGTTTATAGGGGGAGGAGCGCAAGAAAATTTTTAAAATCAACATTGTATTGGTAGGACAGAAAAAGATTTGTGAAATCTGCGTAACAATAATCACGTAGTCCTGTATACAATTCGGTTTATTTATACATCACATACAGGCAGCAACAATCAACACGAGCCTATATATTTGTTGTTTGTTTTTAACTTTTTGGTACCTACCATAAACATGACTATTACAATTATTTTTATGAGGTGGGCTCACGTCTGGGGTTGACCAAAGTGGGGGGGGGGCCTGACTTGAAAAGTTTGAGAACCTCCGATCTAGTGCATTACGTCATATTATGTGATACACCGATCGTTCGCGGTCTATATATAATATTATATAATGTCCATGGGAGAAAGAGTATAACTATTGCTATAATGGAAGAAAGAATAAGCCGCCCGATATTATAATTCTTATATAAAACGACCGCAAGGTAATCCCGCATATACGTTCATCGTCTATGCACTCGAGTCCCCCCCGCCACATACGCTGCAGCCAATTTAACCCCTGACTAGACCTATCTGCAGTTATAGACTTTAACGCCGACGACGGTGCACCGCGAAATCGACGAGACCCTCCTACTATATAGGTACATATCCCCGGTTCTTCGGAAATAATCGACATAATATGCAGCGTACATGGATTTCCGATGAGTTCGTTTCCCATGACGCGGCGCACACAGCACTGTGTTATGTGCGCGTGCAGTGTCAGTTATAATAAATAATCGATCCGTCCGTCTGTCTGTCTGTCGTACGTTCCGTCGTCTTTGGAATCGTCCTGGCCTCTTTTTTTTTTTTTTATGCGTATATTATAAACGAAGACGGACGCGAGACATCAGCCATTTTGTTTCGTGTATCACGCGCGTTTTTCCGCCGTGTGCATGCGCCCGTAGCCAGCGGCGGCGGCGGCGGCGGCGGCGTAGCACGCGCGCTCGGAACAAATCGAAATCGTCGTCGGACGTGCCACCGCAGATCGTTTTTTCTCTCTCTCTCTGTTTTATGTACGCGCGCGTATGTGCCTAGTCACGTCGGTCGGTCGGAATCGTCGCCGCCGCCGCCGCCGCGTATCCACCGTACGTGATGCCCTCTCGTACCTCGTGGCACGCCGCCACCGGTCCGTATATAGGTACCATCATACACGGCTGCAGCACGACGTTTGTTATTATTTTATCGTTTCGTTTCGTTGTTTTTTTTTTTTCTCCTCGCGTGATCTAATGATATGCACCATTTCACTGTTGGGTCCGTTGCGCTCAAACAACGCGGGACCGTGGTAGTCCGTCAGCTCGCTCGGTACTGCAGTAATAATGTCTATTACGGACATTGCAGCTAGCTGGCCGGCGGGGGGGGTGATGGGTTTGAAAAATATTATAAAAAATATTATAAAACGCGCGTGAGATATGGTAGGGGCAGGAAATTAAACGGTTAATAATACTGCTGCATCCCGCGCGTGTTATACCGCGTTTGGACGAGACTTTATTCGGGATCGGATAGAAGAAAAAAAAAACCTTCCCCCTCCCCTCCTACCCGTATTACACGGTGCCCGCGCAACGACCAGAAAACGAATAAACCGCGGCGGCGCTTGGACGCGGGGCGTGCTCCGCTGCGGCGGAGATTTCCGTATCGAAAACGGGTGCACGCGTATCTACCCAACCGGAATAGATAATCCTTATTATAATATTAATACGCGGTGTACTGCACACATATCCGGATATCGATGTAGTACTGTTACGTAATCGTATGACAACAAGTACATCGCGGTGTATTGCGAATTTGTAAAAATAAGTAACGAAATAGTACCTATGACAAAAGGGCGACTACTCCAAATTAAGTACAACAGAAAGACAAATATGTACTCAGAAAAATATTTGGCCCCGTTTATAATACGGAAACAAGGACGTACGAAAGAAGACGCGTAATAATGACTTATAAAATTTTTATGGAAGGCCAAATATACTATCGTATAGCAGAAGCAAGAAGTTAGAACGGGCTGGACGTGTTTGGAGGGCAGATGAAAAAGTTATAAAACGAGTAACAGAAGGACAGAGCGTGGGGAAAAGGCCTATAGGAAGACCCCGAACCAGACGGAAGGACGTAGTAAAAAAAGATTTAATAACGATCCATGAAAATGTGCAAATAGAAGACGCGAATGATAGGGATCGATGGAATGAAATAATGGTGGCAGCGATGGACCTACGTGGGCCGCCAAGCTGTTAAGAAGAAGAAGGTGTAACAAAATAGTATGACATTAAACAAAACAGACTAGTTACAGGGACTAGAAAATGCCACATATCGCCGCAAGAACACGAGTATTAGAGCTCGACATCCAGACTGTTAACACAGTCAATTGTCGGTATCGTTTGCAATCAGGAAATCTTCGAAAACACCAGCGTACAATCGCAATGGACAATCTCTCACTATGCGGATTATAGTTTGCCTTTCGGCGTCGCAGTCACATTCTGGCGAATCGGTTATACCCCACTTGAAAAACATATGGGCACAGTTTCCAAATTTAGTTCTTATTCTGTTCACACCGACCCCCGTGTGTTGCGTTGTAACTCAAAACCTGGGGGTTGACATTCAGTACAGGAGGATTGACTGTTATTATTATATTGAAAATACGTATATATACCTACCTTTTTTTTCATACTCGTACTCACAACATTCGTTTTGTACTGCGATTAAAAATTTTCCGTCCCTCTATATGACCATGCGCCCTGCAGCGCTTGGCCTTTTCCGTTTTACTATAGTGGGACGGAATTTCGGAACAAAATATTTAGCGTTTCCGCGATCGAATTCGTACAATCCGATGACCGAAATCGCCAATACGCAGGCACTGTTAAAAATTTTGTCGAAATTCGGACCGCGTGAAGGACGCGCGTTTGCAGTGCGTCAACTGCAGCAGACGGCGAGTATTATATAATGCGAGAAAAGGTTTTGGGAGATGACGACAAACCAGGCGCGTCCTTGTGGGTGGGCGATGAGGGTAATCGCCCGGACCCCCCATAAACTCATCGACCACTATAAAAAAAAAAAAAAATCATCATACATAGCTTAACGGTCCATTCAGGACCTGTACTACCACTAGTAAGCATTTCCATTTTTCTCTGTCCAAAGTCCAGTCTAACGTTGCACTCTCATCTAGCAATCTCATAACGTTTTCTACGGCGTCTTTCCAACTTGTTCTCGGTCTTTCCAGTGGGCGTTTTTTATTTATTTTTCCTGTCACAGCATTCTTTAGTACATCCCCATCGGTTCTCCATACATGTCCCAGCCACTTTATACGTTTACATCTTATATGTACGTTATAGTATGTTGGGTTTTCTATATAATCCATATAACTCTTCATTGCGTCTTTTTTCATATATTCCTTATTCGCCATTGTACACCGGTCCATATGTTATGTCTCTTAAAATTTTCCTTTCCCATATGGCAAGTTTTCTATTGTCTTCTTTTGTCGTGGTCCAGGTCTCGCACGCATAGAATACCATCGGTCTTAGATAACTTGTATATAAAGTAATCTTTGACTTTCTGGATAATAATTTCGATCTCAATAACTTGTTTGTGCTAAAGTAACATTTATTCTGAAAAAAAAAATACTATTAATATATATATACTAAGTTTTTCTAACACTCATAATATCAAAATGACATGCATGGTCTACAATAATCGTATCACAAATGTTTAATCCGGAATTTAATAGTGAAAAATGTTTTTTTTTAAATAATCTAGGCATATCTTTCTTTTTATATATTATTGTTTTTTTAATAATATATACTTTTTTTTTATTACACCCAGTGGCGCCAGTGGCGGACCTAGAATCTGTTTTTGCAGGGAGAGGAGCGCAAAATTTTTCACAAGAATTTTATAAGCACAATTATCCAGAATCGGGCCTTGGAATAGAGTAATATTACTAAAATGGTTTTAACGTGATAAATTGTAAAGTACATTTTTAATTTTCGACGATTTATAATCATTGCTATTAACTCATATTATCACGACTACGAATATTATATAACTGCCAGGGAGGCAGGAGCGTAATTAATGGGGATAGATCCCCTCAGAGTCTTCTTTTCTCTTTTGATTATGTGTAAAATGATAACCGATAACCGTCATTATCGCGTATTGCAAGAGTCAAAATTTACACACCACATATGTATTTCACAGACTAGGTTAAAATGGTTTGGCTATATGTCGTTAGCAGTTCATAGAAACATCCAAATCAAACCCGAATATGTGATCGACGTCAATAAAAGGCCTCGAAAATCGGATTTATAATATATATTATTTACCGATAAGAAATAACAATCGAAATTGTATAGTGAATCGAATATCTCCATACCGCGTACTCAGGAGGGAAAAGAAGGTATTAGAAGAAGGTCTCCTATATATTATAATGGCGCTGCGACGCTCAGCCGAAAATGAAGATCGAGGAGGAGGAGGAAGGTTATAGTAGAAAAAGAAATGTGTGTGTCGAGGAATGTAGAAGGAGTATAACGGGCGGTGAGAGGGGAAACAGAGACGATATTATTACAATAATAAACGTATATTTTCTGTTTTTTTTAATAACGATGGTCGTCGTCGTCGCCAGCTCGCCGAGCGGTAATAGCATGACCGGTTCCCATGACGCGCGGCTCGTCTTACGTCGTCTTATAGGATTTCCGGGCCATTGGATATGTTATACTTTAAAGAGAACCGCGCGCGCGAGAGAGAGAGAGAGAGAGAGAGAGAGAGAGAACCGTTTCGGGTGACGACCGCCTACACAGGTGCAGTAATATTACATTTATTATCAAGTGTGCGAGGGGGGCGTTTGTCATCGCCGCGGCGAACCTCGGTAAGAAGAGTAGTGCGGACGATCGACAGAGGAGAGGACGACGCAGAAACGGTCTCTTTTCGGCGCCGATTTTTCGGCGTCCTGCACGGTCCCGTCCGCGAGTCGTCGCCGCGCAGGCGACACCTGTCGACGGTTCTCGTCGGGCGTCCGTAACGGAGACGACGACGACGACGACGACGGACCGCCGGGTGCGCGCGTCTCTCGTCGACTCCCGGTACCGTTTCCGCCGCCGCCGCCCGAAATGATCCGTTTCCTGTACTTATTGAATTATCAACACGTCACGTCAATTACAATAATTATTATTGTATACGTCGGCGATCGCGTATCGTCCGTCGTTATAATATGACATTAATATATTTTATACACGCGTTCGGTCGTTTCCAGGAGCGAAATTTCATTGAAAAAACTGGGCGTGCTGAAGACTCCCTCGATTTTTCATGTTATTTTATATATAGAGTTATCGATATCTGCAACCCTTCAATGACCATTAAACAATTACATATTTAAGTAATATTTTAGGTGCTTCGTAAAGTATATTATTATTTAATTACAGTAATTACACGCGATAAACGTAACGTAATATGAATTATATTAAACCGTGATCAACTTCGAATTTAAATTTAAATTTGAGTTTACAATTTATTACTCATTATAATAACAACATCCACCTTTCATTTTGAACAAAAATATTTATTACTTCGCGTTTATATCAATTTGATTGGTAAGGTATCTTTTTCAATAACGATGATAATCTGTGATAAAACTAAAATAGTACTTTGAATGTTGTCACACTGCGACGTTTACGCCGAACGTCGAACGGTCGGAACGATTTTATCGCCACTCGCCACACTAATCAAATTGATATATTTTATCAATAACATATTATTATAATATTATACATTTATAAAATCATCTGAATTTAAATTGTTTTCTTTGATTTTTTCGACCAGTCTGTAAGACAACATATTTTCAGTCATCACACGATTATTCATTTAAATAATATCATAGAACAAAACCGTTGTTATGTATGTATTGTGTACACAATAACTACTAAAACTTAAATAAATACGAAAAAAAATTGGGGGTGCTAATTACAAGACTGGGGGTGCTAAGCACACCCAAGCCCCCCAAATTACGCCTATGGTCGTTTCCTAACGGCCGTTTCCAGTGGCGGATTCAAGGGGGGGGGGCCCGAGGGGCCCGGGCCCCCCCCCCTTGTTTGTTATATTATATTCGTAGTTAATGATTGTGTAAGTCGTCGTTATAGTGGTCGTTGCGATAATGTTGACTGTAATCTTATCTGTAATTTATAGTTTATGTTCATTGTTCAATAACTTATATACTATTATTACTCGAAGGCCTTACATCAAATCCTAAATATTGTACTTATAGAATTATACATTTTTGGCCCCCAAAAAAAAAAAATCTTAGATCCGCCACTGGCCGTTTCCCGGGCTGTCGATTTCGCGCGTTTTCTATACCCGTATTTTAGATTTCGTTCTTCTGTAACAACGGTTCTCAAACCAATGGCGCCGAGTACGTACTTTAGGCGGTCCATTTGAACCGCCTAAATTTTATGGTGGATGGGTGGTGCCTACGTCTTGGTCGGTACTATTTCGTTACGTAAAAGAAAAAAACAAAAATTATAAGAAAATTGAACGAGAAATGTGTAAGAATTTAAATTAATGTATTTGTAAATTTGTAATGAAAATGAACGAGTATCATAGCCGTCCCAAGAGGAGGGGGGGTGGGCAAATGGAGCGAGTGCCCTAGGGCGTCCAAAGTATCATGAATGCAGGGGGCGTCATAAAAATGAATGACAAAAAGAAAAAAATGTGTTGTTTTATTTTAGATATTAATTTCCCTTGTATCTATATGATGATTTCCAGGATGATTGTGTATTTACTATTAAAATATATAAAAATTATGTGATTAGATATTACGTTAGTTGTACATTTTTTTTTTTTTTTTGGGAGGCGTTTAATATTATTGCCCTAGGGCGTTATTGGTGGTAAATACGGCACTGACGAGTACATTAATATAAGAACCACAAATTCTTATGTGTTAGCTATTTGAGTATACGTATATAATATTGTGTATAGGCGTAAACTGGGGGAGGGCGAAAGGGGGTGACTGCCCCCCCCCCGGTTTAAGTCAAAGGGAGCCATGCCCCCTTTGACATTTTGTGAATTAATTTTTTTCAATTTGTAATTTGTATTATATTTATTCCGATTAAATATCTAATCTTGGATTTATTATAACGCTATTATAATATATCGCTATAGTATCGAATTTCATGGAACTATTTTGTTTACTCACAGCACAGAATAAATGAAATAGACAGGTAGACAGGTTGCACAAAATATGATAATAACGTAATAATGTGGTGTAGTTAATATATCAATTCACTATGAGCGCTAGTAGTAGTAGAATTTATCAGCTATTTTTCATATTGATGGTGTTTACCCATTCTATACACTTCACTAGTTCACTAAATTGAATAAAGAAGTTATATAATATATATATATATATAGTGATATAATATATACTATGCTATATAAATATATATAATTCATGTAATACAGTTTGCCTCAACATAAAAACTGCCCAAGTTACGCCCATGATATTGTGCGTAAAGCCGCGTCCAGACGGAGGCATCTTTTGCCGCGCGGCATAAATATTGTAATTTTATAGAGATCATTATTAAATAATAATGAGTATACAAATAAGGATGAGCGAACCTCAAAATTCGTTCATACTAAACACGATTTCAAAGTCACCTGGCATTGTTGAAGACCCGTCCACAACGTAAATTTTGGTCAATTTTTTTTTTTTTAATTCATTAGAGAAATTTTATTTTGTTTCTATTGCCTATTTTAAATAATTTACGAAAAATATAAATACATTTGATGTATATGTTACATTTTGTAATTTAAAACAAAGTTTCTACTCATGAATAGATTATAAATAATAATAGTTTATGCATTTAACTTTTTTCATTTCTGCTATTAATTTTATAGTAAACATTATACACGTATTGTATGTTGTACTAACGCATTAAAAATAATTATAAAAAAAAAAAATGTCTACGATGTAGAGTTTTGTGTAGTTAGGCGGGTAGGTGGGTCGGTCTTGGTTAGAACTGAACCACCTCTTTTTACTGAACTCGGTGCCACTGTCCCAAACTGTGAACCGCGAGCACTTTCCGTGGGCACCGTGACTCATATAAAATTAGTTATAATTAATTGTAATTTTTTTTTTTTTTTTGGCACATTCGAAAAAACACTGAAATATTATCTATTGTGTGTGTGTGTGTGTGTGTGTGTGTGTGGTAAGGGTAGTTATAGGAGGTCAGTTATTTACTATAGTGCAATTCGCAGTATCTTTTTTGAGCTTCGAAATATATATTTGCTCGAAAACGAACGAAAAAATGGCAGTGGCACAATTGCCGGGAAGGGTGGGCCTGCCAAAGAGCCCAAATAATATTTTTTGGGGGCTCATTTTCTAAATTTACATTTTTGTAAAATTCATTCTCCGTGTCCGTGCATTAATAATGTCTAATTTGAATTTAAAAAAAAAAAAAATAGAAAATTTTGAATATAATTTATGAATAATAACATAATGAACAATTACGATTAAGATAAGCGATAAAACAACGAGTATATTAATATATAATCAATTATGTAGGCATTCGAATAACCGACGATTTGCTAAAAATGTCTATGTATACATACTATATAAATTAATAATTTTATTAATTATATTTAATCATATATTATACCATATCATATCATATTATATGTTAACATGTTCAGGTGTGCATTAAGGGGGATGGAGGGGCAAAGGATGCATTTGCCCCGGGCGGCAATTTTTAGGGGGTGGCACACCGATCATAGACATTTGGAATTATGTTTTAGTCTGTTGGAATTTTAATCTCTACTGTAAATTTAGGCGCGGCAAATTATATTTGCCTCCCTCCCATCCCTAAATATCGAATCTCAATGCGCATCTGACCATGTTACGCGTGTGGTGCAAAAGAATTAGGGCTCTAAAATATTTATCGCCTTAAGACCCGAAAATACTAGTTATACGGCATCGAAAAAAGCGTGTTGTAGAAGCGGTCCCTTAAGCGAATATGTCAGATTAGAGTTTTTAGAATTTCGTTATTACATTATAAATTCGCTAAAATCGTTAGATACGACAGGTCGTCGTTGCGTTCGATAAAACGATTCTCATCGAAACTTCGAGTGTTTTATTACTTAACATACCTAGACAAAAACGAATTTTGACGAGATCGCGAATTACCGTTTTTAACGTAAAACGAAAAATATATTTTTGGAACTTTTTGGGGAGGACGGCGTTAAAAAAAAATTCGAGAAAAATCGATCAAAGTACCACCCGTAAGCAAAATTCTTTACCGGAAAATGGGTACGGTAATGATCGGAGCATTTTTACTAGGTATTTGAAAAGTCGTGTGCACAGACGAAATAACCAATATCGATTGTGCGCGCGGTCAATTCGATCGTCATTTTCCATCAAAATAAAATACACGTTGTCAAAAAAATTTTAAGTGTTAATGAAAAAAAAAAATAAATATATAGTGACTAAGGCAGTGGTTCCCAACCTTTTTTATTCTACACCCCCTTGTAAATTTTAAAAAGACCTCACGCCCTTCTCTTTTAAATTAGAATTTAGAAGACTTATTGTTTTTAGTGAGCCGTACAAATAAATTTTACAAAATAACTATATATTATACAATTCGTTATTTCATCATCACTATATTCCCCCCTCACAGTATCTAAATTCCCCCGGGGGAATTCTCCTCGGTTGGGATAAATTCGTAATTTTCGAAATTGTGCAGAATTTTTGCAGAACATTTGTTAAATATAAAAAAAAAACTACTTATTTAGACAATATAATATCATCAATTTGAATTATGGTAAATTGTTGTTTTAATCTTATTAGTTTTGTAATAACAAATTACTTTATTAAATTAATTTACTTGAGTAATTCAATTTAACAATGTTTTTTTATTTCAATTAACAAAATATTTGTAATCTTAACATGTGATTTATTATTTTTATTACCTTCATATATTTAACAATATTATTCGTGTTGGAATAACAATTTCTTTGTCGACTCAGGAGTAACAAAGATATTGTAAAATTAATATAAAATGTCATTATTCTTACCTCAATATTTTTTTCAATGTGGTGAAATACAATAATGAAATTTGACGAAATCTCGTTTTTCCCTTTCTATCAATAAAAAAAAAATATATATATATATATATATATATATATATATAATATTTTTGGTACTTTTTTTTGGTCCGCGTTTAAAAAGCATTTGAGAAAATCGAAAAATGACCCCCTTAAAGTACCATCCGCAAGCGAAATTCGGTATCGGAAAATGGGTATATATTTATAGTTGAATTAACTATGCGCAATGCGCGTGAAGCGACATTGAATTGAAACACGGGATAGACGCACTGTTTATCCTGGCCAGACAATCTCACGATGAGATTGACTAAAATGTTTGACGAGTGTCTGCGAATAGACTCTCTCTCTCTCTCTCTCTCTCTCTGTGTGTACGTAGAGAATAATTTTTTCGGACATCGGAATAGTTGCTAGGAGGACCGCGTGGAATTCTAAACTTGTTAGGGGCGTTAGAGGCGTGGCGAAGCAATTTTCTCAAGACCCTTTCAATCATATTTGCTATCAGATATATATCAGCTCTACACTATCAGCTATAATACAGTGGGAAGGTCCTCCCGAAGAACATACTCTAAAAACTGGACGAACCAAAGCACGGTACAAAGTTTTAAAAGGGGAGACTCTAATAAACGCGTATATATATATATAGTATAAGTGTATTGTAATTATATGTATCTCCTCAAACCGCGTTCGTCCATCCTACGCACTCTACCGCGCTCGCTTAAACGATTATTCGACCTAGCCGCGATCATCAAACACGATTTTCAAAAAAGAAAAAAAAAATAGTACTCCTCTCTTTCCTCCCTCGTTCCCCAAACGCGTAAAACGTGGGCAGTGTACAAAACGTATATGAAAAGCATGCGCGCAGTTTCTACAGGTGCAGACGTATATTATACGATATTATTACATATATACGAGCCGCAGTTATTAGGCCAAAATGGACGACTTCGTATTATTATTATTATTATTATAAATCGCGCCCGTGGGCCTGCGAACTAATAAGGAACATTATAACGTCGCACGAATGGAAACCTTTACCGCGCGGCTAGATGACCGCGAGCGTTATCGCGGCGGCGATAAATACTACGAAATTCATTCTAAAACGGCGCACATAACACGCCGAGTAATGAAGTTTTGAAAAGAAAAAAAAACGCGAAATTTTTAAAAATTCTTATATCTCGTAGTTGTACGATAATATACGATTGAATCCTTTAACAACACGAAAACCCTATTTACATCAAGAAACGTTAGTCTAAATACAAGAAAAAATCTATTGAAGGCATATGTGTATGGAGTACCTATAGTCCTATATGGTTGCGAAACTTGGACAATAACAATGGAAGAACGAAGAAGACTTGAGGCTTTTGAAATGTGGTGTTATAGGAGAATGTTAAGGATAAGATATTCAGTATAGTCATAGCAGTCAGCAGTGAACTATAACCAGTGCCGTGCCGCGGGGGGGGGGAGCCAAGGGGACCTAGGCCCCGGGCGTCAAAATTTGAGGGGCGCCAAAGTTGTATTATTATTATGTAGGTATACAGTTATCGGCGGGGTGGGGGCGAATATTTTAATCTCGCCCCGGGCACAAAATCATAACGGCACGGCGCTGACTATAACTTCTGAAGATGAAACCTGCAACGGCTCCGAAACGTCAGGAAAAAAACAAAAACAAAAACATGGTCAATTCCGAAAAACATAATAATATTATGTTAAGGATAAGTTAGACGGACAGAGTAACCAATGGAAAAGTACTGGGAAGAATATCAGAAGGAAAATTGCTGTGGAAAAATATAGTTAAAAGACGAAACGAATGGATAGGCTATATATATATAATGCGTCAGAAACTTGGTACATAAAAAAGGCCTGTTCTTTTATAAGGATATATCTATGGTGCAATTATTTACACTAGTATTTAAAAATTCCACAGTGAACTTCGACCGTATCATACAAGTATCATAACACCATGGTAGTGTAAATTATTGAAATACACGAAAATGCTATATTATTATAGCGTTTTTTTTTTTTGATAATATATAATCGAAATTCGAAATCAAATGAAATGGCGGTGTATTTTATGGTGCAATATTATCTAAACGAGTGCACATTAAAAAAAAATGTACAGCTAAGAAATACTTGACGTTTAAATTTTCGTTTTGTCTTATAATAACAGATTTAGGGGCCTATGGCAAAGGTGGGTCAAAACCAGATTTTTGATACGGCGCTTGCACTACCTTGCATTATAAAAATAGATTCATCGCTAAAATAAGTGTAAAATAAGTTGTGTTAAATCTCGTAATAATTAGTCACTCCTAATAAGGCGTGTCACAATAAATACGTTTGAAGCTCCAAAAAGGGGCCTTTTTCGTTTTTTTTTTTTTTTTGCATTTTACGGCTTAAAATATTTATGATAGGCAACAAACAAATATAATGTATCTATATATATATACATATATTTATTTATTTATAATTGAATTTCCTAAAAGAATTTTTAGACGTACTTTTATCCTACAAAATGAAAACAAAAAAAAAATCTCGTTTTTATTTCCAATTTTTAAAAAAAAAATTTTTATTATTATTTTATTACTATTCGAAAAAGCGTATATATAAATATCGTTATATACAGTGGTTGGGAAAACAATACTGTGTTTTTACGCGTATTTTTATTATATTTGTATTATTATAATAATAATAGTGTATAAAAACAGCTAGCAGGAAACTCGCGCGAATATACATGTATATTACGGTGTACTATCGTATATTATTATAATTATTTCAATATTGCAAATTATTCGAGTTGTTATTATTATTACTTTTTTTTTTCTTTCATTAATTATGCGACTAATCGCATACACCTGTATCAACGCTCCAATTAAAACGTATAAAATAATATTACATGTGTAATAATTATAAGAGTGTATTTATCATTTCAGTAAACCGAGAGAAACGATCGTTTTAAAATCCAAAAGAATTTACATTTTCATACTCGTAGGTCAGTATATAAGTATCTATATTTATTACGTGCACTGTGCAAAACTGCATAACGAAACGTATAATACACTGCGGTGTGTACTGTCTGACCACATATTATATATTATTATTATTATTTTTATAAGAATCGCACAGTTTAATTTACGTGAATTCAACAATCTTCCCGAACTGTTATCTGCACCGACACGCGAAATTAATTTCCATACATATAATAATTATAGCTGCGCGTATGCGTATAGAATGCAGAATTTTTTTTATCATAATTAATTCATATCCTATTAAATACATAACGTGAACTTTATTCTGTATAACTGCACTTCTTCGAAGGTAGCAATTTTTTTTAGAATGCCTATACAATTTCTTATTCTCAAAAAAAAAAATTATTTCTAAACAATTTCATATAGTTTTGACGAAAATATATTTATAAAAAATATATGTATAAATAAAATTCTCACTTAAACCGGGGAAAAAAAATCATTTAATTGCGCATAAGATAAATTCTTTTTCGAGTATACAATTTAAGAGGAAAAACTGTATATGTATGCATCTCAGTGTTGTTGTACGATATATAAAATATTATACTTTATATATGTCAAAGGCTTAGCCAATAGGGGTTTTGGGTTACAACCCCCCAATTTATTACCTTTATCATACTTTTAAATCAAGAACTCTTTATTTTTCTAATTTTTACACACACATTATTTTGTTACGTATTTTTATTTTATTTAAAATAACTGCGGAAAATAATCAATTTAATTATTGATACTATTTTTTATCATAGAGTATAATCTTTATTCAATCTGGTTTAAAACAGATAATTTGTAATCTTCAAACCTATTCCCATAAGAAAATCCGCTCCCGATATATGTAGAAATAAAGAAGATATTACCTAAGTGTACGTGCCATGCATATAAATATTAACTCGCACACAATATATTGTATATCGAACGAAATCACTTCATTTATCAGAATCCAATTTAAAATACCTATATGTATATATTACGTCAGTTCTTCATCGAACCAATATTTATGTTATCCGTCCGTCAGAAATTTGTTGCAATATGTATCATTTTTCTTATGTCATTTATAATAAATTTGATGAATAAAAATTTAAATTTGTGTAGGTAAATGCGCGCGTAATGTATTTTTTGTTAGAAAATGTTACGATAAAAAAGTGGAATCGCCGTTGTGGAACAAAATATAAACTCTCGTATACGAAAAATTGAAATCAATTCGAACGGTACCTATGTTAAATAATGTTTCAATAATTTTGAAAAATAGAAAATTCGATTTATGCATTGGTGGACGCGTGCAAGGAACTAAACTGTATATATGAGTATACACACGTATAACCGGCAACGATGTTGATTCAGGAAATCACTAAAATAGATAGAAAATGTCTAAAACGTCTAGAGTTGTTAGCCTGCAATATCTAAAACACTGCGTCACAATTTCCAAAAAAAAAAATAGTTAAGAATTTTTAAACGTTGCTTGAGAATTGTATTATATGAATTCCATAAACTAATATGGGCAATGTTAACAATATTGTTATATAAACGTGCCTATGTAAATGATGTACCATGCGTACGTACATTATTATTATTATTATTATTATTATTATTATTATTATTACGACGAATTTCTAGAGAATTTTATTATTATTATTATATAATATATAGAATATAGTTTTTTTTTTATTAAAAATAATCGAGTTGAAACATTTTACTAAATAAATCGAAAGAAGAAACCGTTGACCTCCAACGGTATTATAGTTAATCTCCAAAAAAAAAAAAACATATAGTTTAACCCGAACTGCTTGTCCGAAAATTAAATCTAAACGACCGCGTATTACGTATTGTATACGAGTACGTACACCGCAATACGTACGCATAATCACTTAAAGTTTATGTAGTTAGCTCGGGGCTCGGGACAAATCGTCAGTTTAATTAAAGTGTGGTGCTCGGCATGTACTCGATAGGTGTGTGTGTATATATATATATATAACTCGTTGTATATTATAAATATATATATATATATATATATATATATACATATAAGTACACAACTTCGTAATGACACAGAAAATGTAAGAAAAAAAAAAGTCATTATATAGGTACGTACATTATATTACATACACGCGTTTACACTCGTTTGGCAAGGCCCGTTAATTTTTCTTTTTATTTCTTTCGGGTTTCTAGTGTACGATATACACCGGTTAATTATTATTATTACCCACCGCAGCGATCGTTGTCGTACATAATACGCGTCCTGACTCCCGAAACACCTCGTATATAATATATAATAATAAAACGTATACGTTATTAAATATCATTATTCATTACCCGGGCTGTGATTATTATTTATTATACTTCACTATTCCTATACGACAGTTCACTTTGGCTGAACAGTAGCGGGTAACGGATATATATATATATATATATATATATATATAGGTACTTAATACTTTAATCGGTCGATTTCTCCTCCTCGACCTACCCTCCCCCTACTCCGGGGACAAAAGTTAAATAATACATATTTTTATTTTATATATTTTAAAATTTGAAATCATTGCAGAGCTTTCTTTTAAATGCAAATACGTATATAGTATAATTAACACAAAGTATAGTTTAAAAGCACGCATACGTGTTAAAATCAGATTGTGCAAGCGCAGTGGTTTTCAACGTTTTTAAAGCTTCCACCCGCTCCGCCGAGGAGCAAAATATTTCTCAACGACCTCCTGCCATCTGAAAATCCCGTATCGAGATAGTATGGAAAAAAGGTGGAAGAGTGCGCTGGGTTGTAAAATTGAAACGATCAAAGGAAAAAATAGAAGTGGTATGCTTGAAAAGTTTTCTGTATTGAAAATAAATTATAAATATTGAAAGAACGACAAAAGAATAACTTAATTTTACACTAAATAAGTACACCTATCAGCGAGATGGTCGTGCTCGCGGTGATTCAGAGCCAGATTCTTGACGTTACGTTCAAGTTCAATTATTATAGTTAGCAGCAGTGCCGTACTTACCAACAATAACGCCCTAGGGCAATAATATTTGTCGCCCCCAAAAAAAAAAATTTACTATTAACGTAATATCTAATTACATAATTTTATATATTTTAATAGTAAATACACTCATCCTCGAAATCATCATATAGATACAAGGGAAATTAATATCTAAAATAAAACAACAAATTTTTTTCTTTTTTTCATTCATTTTTATAACACCTCCTACATTCATAATACTTTGGATGCCCTAGGGCACTTGTCCCATTTACCCCCCTCTTGGGACGGCTATGGTTAGCAGTGAGATGAAGATGAAACGAATTTGAATATTCAAAATATAATAGTAACCATACAGTTACAATTTAATTCAATTATGATTTTCACATGAAGCAAAATAACATATAGTTAGAAAAAAATTAGTTGATTAAAAAAAAAACGTCTGAATGAGGTGAAATATTTTACTCAGATAGAAGTCATTCAAAAACGAAAGGATAACGCGTATAATTAAATAAATTTTTTGAATAATTATAACATTTATTTATTATATACAAAAAAAATGTGTTATTAAATTATAATGGAGACATATTGTTTAACACGGCCACCGCCCGTGAATTAAAACTTAAACCTAAAAACAGTGATAACTTCGCCTGGTTTCCTCGGACCCCCAAGTATTGTACACCGAAAAATGTACAATGCAGAGGCGAATCCGGCGATAGCGAAAAGAAGTCACAAAAATAAAAACGATCGACTTAAAACGCCACTTAACGAAAAATCCGTAAAAGGGGAAGAAATGCCATCACCACCTCGAAAGTTACACCGTTCGTCTTCAGCGGGAAAGCACGAAACCTTTCAGTAAGACAATATTAATAGATAATTCATATATTTCAGTTCTATTTTTCTTGGCTTCAGAATCGTTTTCGAGATCTATCGAACTGCCACAATAAATCCGTTAAATTCGATTCTAACGAACATTTCAGTCAATACTAAAAGCTCGTTAGCGTCTCCAGAACCGTGTCTCGTTCTCGTATTCTCGCCGTCTGCTGACAAACGCAAGGCCCGTTTTTTCGACCGAATTTTTAACAGTGATACACGATTTTTCGATCATCTCATACAGTAAAAATTTGATCGAAAACACTAATATTTCGTTCCGAAATTCCATTTCACTAATAAAAAAAAGGGGGAATTCGACACCCATATCCCCCCCTCCATGATTAGGAGGTAGTAGAAACATCTAGTCTCTTAGTAGTCTTCCTTATTTTATATTATTAAATATATTTTAACGTATTAATTAAAACGTGTAGCAGTTAGGTAAAATATCCCGCCTATATTTTATTAATCAAACATAACTTATTTTATTTGTTTTAAACAAACCATTCTTTGCAAAGATCTCGTTTGCTAGAGACAGATGCAGATCTGCTTAATTTCTAGGACCTGTTAAATCTAAATTAAAATTTTATTTACATCATTCCAACTCACCCGGTTCAAAAGACCGCGATTAGTGTATGGTAGGAAATAGCCAGCCGACTGCTCCTTAACTGGATAAATGTCGAACAGCGTTTCGGGACGCCCAAAGCGCGGTGAAGAAAGAGGCGCGTTGCATCGAATGTTATCAAAATATTTTATTTAAACACATTCGAGGCGAACGTAAGTAATACCTACACGCATTGAATAGCGACAAACAACTTTAGATTTTAAAAAGTGTATTAAAAAACTTATTTGTATAAATTAATTATTAATTTGTTCGTACAAAAACGATTTTAAAAAAACTGAGTAATTATATTATTATATTTACTTAATTGATATATTTGAATTTTTATTTTTAACTCAGTTAAAAACAAGTGGGTTAACTAATTTAAAAAAATAATAAATCATTATCTCGCCAATGCTTTATACTGTTTAAAACTATATTCAAGTCACCGAAAGAAGTCATACGATAGTGATTCGAGTAATTTTTAACGTTTAATTCAGTAATAGTGACAGAAAATCTTTAAATCTATAATATATATATATATGTCATACACTCATACATTTCCAATTGGTTTCACGACGACCGAAACAATTATTCGGATGAAAATCAGATGTAACACGTTTTAAATATCACAGCACATTCGTGTATTATATGTTACCGGCAATGTGAATGATTAGGCATTATGCATAATGCCGAAAACGATCAAGAAATGTATATTATAATCATATTGACTACACATTACGAATAATGTCTAACACAAATCAGGAAATGTAAAAATACCTACTTATATGTAATTAGAAATATTTATATGTGATATTATAAAAGAAAATAGTCGAGTTACATCGACGAGATAAAGGCTTATTATATATCGGTCGGCTGTCATCATAAATCAACAGTACCTTATCGATGTCCGGTAAACCGGCTATCCGACGACCGATCATCGCTCGTAATCAACAGGTCAAAGTTTTTTTTTAAATGTTCTTGTAAAAATAAATGTATAATCAAAAAGTGTATTTGTCTAAAAAAACAATCTCATTATTGTGATTCTAAACGTCACTCATCATTAACGTGTATATTAATAAATAAAATTAAATACCTTCTTCTTCTTCTGGGGCATCTTAAAGACCATTAAGGTCCATCGCAGCAACAACCACATCCTCTACTTCTCCCTGTCCATTGACACTTCCTCTGCGTTCTCCGCCCCAATCATCCTGAGGTCCTCCTTAATTCTATCAGTCCAACGTTGTCTGGGTCGTCCTCTGGGTCGTTTTATTTAAAATTAAATACACTATTTAATATTTATATAATATAAGAAAGTATACCAAATTTTCTATTTTATACTTTGCCCAATGATGTTCGGGCATTTTCGGGCCTAGGTATTATGAATAATGCCTAGGCAATATACGATAAAAATATTGAAGAAAAAATTATTTTTAAATTGCCTAAAGTCATACGGCATTTTACATAGTGCCTAAATTAGTATTCACATTGCCGGTAACATACTCGTATTATACAAGACGTTTTTTTTTTTTATGATACGATCTGTCATTATTATTATTAATATTATAAATCGCATAATTGATTTATTGAATATTGAATATTTTAGAGAAGTTTTTTTTTTATATTAAATATTTGGTTAAAATAACCACATAAATATATATTTCTGTGTACGTATTTACGATTTTTTTTCTATTACATAAAAATCCACGCCTTACCGACGACGAAGCTATATATATATAATATAATTCAACGCTGACGTATAAAAAAATATAATAAATATTTGTAAGGCCGTATCGGTGTGAATAACACTTCAATTAGATATGTGTATATCGCTCTATATATATATATATATAATCTACATCGTATCAATGCGTGATTTTTTTTTCGTTACGGAAAAAAAAAATTGTAAAAACAAATAATTGCGTTTTGACCTTCACGGTATAAAAGTTGTTTGAAAATGATTTTTTTTTTTTTTTGTACTGTCGAAGAATATACACACACACAAAAAAAAGGAAAATAAATAAATACAATACATACATATATAATATATAATAATGCGTTATATACTATTTTATACACTATTACACATACCTGGTACGACTAAAAAAGGATAAATCGTTTCTCTCTATAGCAATATGTAATAATATTTGTACACTTCATACGTGTACCTATTGTGTGTGTGTGTGTACAGATGCGAGCGTATAGTGTGTGCATAGTATACGAATCACAACATCGATATGATCATCATACGTTCGTGATGATGACAACGATTGTTTTTCTTTTCTTTTAAAAAAAATTATTAATATTATTAATATCGCGTGTAAATTAATTAATATTAATATTATTATTAGTTGTCATGACAACAGCTTGCAAACGTCCGTCCTAATTCCCGAGATTTACCCTCATACCGCCGTAATAGAGATGTTTACGCATCAAAAAAAAAAAAAATTTACTTAAAATTAATAGTGAACCGATTTTGTTTGAATGAAATCAATTGAAAATCGAAAAATATATCATCAAATTTGAAAGTAAAGTAAAATATATAAAATACTATCAATTAACACGAATTTTTCTTTTTTCTTTTAATCGACCGTTTGGATTTTTTTTTTTGCTACGAATACTTGACGAGTACATTTTTCAGCAGTCTATATACGAAATCTCGAGTGATTTATATGGTACAATATAATTGCTACATTCTTACTCTGCGCTACAAACAGTGGCGCAGGAACTATTTTTCACTCGGGGGGCAAACATTTGATATATATAAATATATATTTTTTTTTCAATAATTTATAAACAAAAAACTAAACATTTTTTTTATCAATGTTGCCTCATTTTGAGGTATATAAAATGTCTAAGAATGTATGAAACCAGTTAAACAAAAAATATATATTAAAAATATCATAGTTTTTCTTTATATATATATATATACCTAACCTAACCTATATATATATAAAATATATAATATATTATTTAGTATGTGTATCATTTACTTAAAATATGTGTGTTTGTGTATATTGTAGTAACTAGTAACATATGTACAAAGTTAATAACATTAATAACCAATAAAAGGAAGTTATTCCTTTATAAAAAAAATACGTATGCTCAGTGGCGGTTTTTAGGGGGGCGATGGGGGCGATCCCCCCTGACGTTACTTTTACACATAATATCTATATTTTAAATAAGTGCACAAAAATTAATATTATTATGACAAAAGGTAAAAAAATTCAAAAACAATAGAATGTCATCTTCACTATCACAAATCCCAAAAAATTTTATTTTGAAATTTACATATTTATGCATAATTTGTCACATTTGTCTATATTTTATTTAATCAGTGAAGCTAATGCCCGATTCCGCAATTTGAGTAGTACTGGCGGTGCATTAGCGGAAATCGGGTTAAATTATTGGGGGGTCTAATTCACTATAAGACAATATACTAAATTGCCATTGAAAAAATTTTTTTCTCGCTTCGCTCGATATGTGTCTACATATAAATACATTTAAATATAATAATAATTTTTCAAACCATTTTTGAGGGGTTAACTAAACTTTTAGTGGGCGAAGTCCTCCAAGCCCCCCCATTTTCTACTAATGAACTAAACTACACTAGAGATATACATGTGAGAAGGGGTTTGATATTTTAAATCGCCCCCCCCTAAAAGTTTCGTCAAAACCGCCACTGCGTATGCTCGAGGAAGTAAACAAAGTCAGCGACTGACACAGATGCAAAAATTAAAAACCCGTAGCATATTTATTTTTAGATGTTGATAAAATGTACTGTAGTTTTACCATCTGCTTGTTATTGTATGATTTATAGAATTATTTTGAGATTAATTATATACGTTTACATTGATGATGAATATTCATTTTATCCGAGGGGGCAAAAGTATAACTTAGCCCTCCCAGAATTATATCTGGGGGGCAACTGCCCCCTCTGCCCCCCCTTCTCCGGCGCCACTGGCTACAAACATTATGAATTAGAATAATAACATTATAGAAACAGCATATTTGGTGCATACTGGCATACTGCATAGAGTAATATTATAAATTATATGATTTGGTGATAGAAACACAGATTTGGTTAATATTATTCATATAATATGTGATATAATTATATATATACCAGATACCTATACTATATCTATATAGTCCATGCCCCGTGGTAGACAATAGTTCATCGGTATATATATATATTATATCTACTTATTCTGTAGGCGCGGTTATATGCGTTGCACGAGACGAACGCCGTGTTGTCTTACACCGTCAAATCGATCTGGTCGTTACGGGACGTTAAGAGGACTGAAAGCGGACATTTCCTCTTTTCGTATAGTAAAATATCAAAATATAGGCGTTTCCTACTTCCAACGTACCCGGTCGATCTGGTGCGGGGTGCGATAAGAAATTTGAATAAACAGATTCGTCTTGAGGTCTACTTGAGATCGACTTTACCGCGTTTCTAATTTGTTTTTCATAAATCGTTAAAATTAATTGAACAAAAAAAAAATCGCTAATGACTAATTTTTGAAGATATATTAAGATAAAAAAAAAAAAAAAAAATGAAAAACGTCGTTCTACAGTAAAATTCACGACGAATTCAAATCTGTCTTCAAATTTCTATTATCGCACCGTTACAGATCGATCGGTACGTTGGACGTCCGACATGTTTCGTGTGCGTGTAAGACAAAGAGAGAAAATGCCCGTTTTCAATCCCCTCAAAAGTCATTTTCTACATGGCAGCTATACGTTGGACGACTTTTCGAAAACGTATTGCGCGATTTAACGGATACCACGGCCGGAGGAATCTGTTTTTCAAATACCGAAATTCATTTTCGGACCAATATTATTCGTACGTACACCGACCAGGGCCGGATTAAGCACGGAGCCTAGGAGCCCGGGCTCCAGGCCCTGAAACATTGAAGGTCCCGAAGGGGCCTTTTATCTCAGACCAAGTTCAAAATATTTAAGTTTAGATTTTATTTTGGCATTTTCGTATTATTATTTGTATTACGCGGTGTACTAGCATTCGCCACACAAATCATTCTGTTTATACATAATATACGTAATGATATATGAAATTGAAAATTGACTAATATTAAAGATTTTTAAAGATATTTCTGTATACAATCAATTAATTTAACGCTTATTTTCATGTTTTTAAGTGCTACAAGTCCCGAACCCTAGTTATAAGTATTGTAAGGACTAAGGGCCCTTTGGACTACTAGGCTCCAGGCCCGGTAAACTCTTAATCCGGTCCTGACAACCGACAACACACACCGTACAGGATTCGACGAAGAAATAATAATAATAACAAATCCGATTTATTCCGCAGCACTCGTGCGGATTAACAACACACATTAGTGTTGGCGAAACACACGACGTTAATAGTCTCGGAACGGGATAAAACTCCTCCGGCAATGTGAATAATTATTATCGAAATCGAACTGATTATTCTAAATAAAATATACGTTTAATTGACCGTAATTCGAGTCAATTTCAACGGCCCTGTCAAAAACCTATACTTACTTTTCCGAACTGTTGCTCGAACGATTTTTACACGCGTTTCAATATAGAGTCGGCGCTGTGCAGCGTTCGACACGTTTGTCTCTTGGTGCAGTAGGCGTGAGTAAAGAAAAACAACCGGAAATTTTCAAAATAACCGGTAAAATTGGAAATTTTTTGTGGAGGGGGGCAAGGACGAATTTTGTAATTTTTTTTTTGAAGCACTAGAAGACGTGTAATACAAGCAGACGAGCTATAATAGACACTTTGGCGCGTACTCGATAATTACAAATCAATTAATAATCGCTTCGACCGACATACGATCCACAACACTCGCAATACTTACTATGCATATTTTTAATATAATAACAAACGGGTGAAATTACGAAACGGCGTAATAGATTTCTTTATTTTTATTTTTATTTTTTTTTTTCTGTAATTTCTGAATTCGGGAGCTGAACTGCAATTACGTGTATTATTAAAACGTTCGCTGCAACGGTTGTATACGCAGTGTTCGACTCGATTTCGCCTTATCGGTACGATATCAATAACACTTTACATAAGTGATATCGGAATAATATCGACTATAAGTCCGTACTGCAGGATAGGTAAATTTTTTTTAATAAAAAAAATACACTTAGTTTTTCTAAAAAAAAAAAAAAATTGCACGTTTATTCGACGAATATATTATTACACCCGTACACTGCACTCCTCGCTGCGTGTATCATTTATGTACACAATAATATTATATATATATATACTTAGAAATAAATCCTACGCGAATACAATTTTATTACATTGCAAATAATAAATTAACATGTGTACACGAGGAGGTAAGGTAACAGATTATAAGTCATTTATAAATATATATATATATAAAAAAAACAAATTCAAATAATAATAATATAATGAGTATTTGCGGAGTTTATACACATATTTAATACGTGCCGGCCGTAGGCACGACCGGATGGGGTGTTAGAGGGACATTAACTTTTCCGAAGTGTTTTTTTTTTTTTTGTCACTATTTTTTAATCAGTAATCGTAGTGTTTCCGGAATTCCGATGGAAAACGAAATTCAAACACTCCGAATATATTTTTAAATAATATCGTTTAAGAGACGCCGTAAAATAATAATATTATATTGATAATTTAGTCTTTTTTTTTTTTTGTACAAAAAGAGAATGTTTTATCTAAAATCGTGGTACACGCGAGTATTATATACTCCAGACGGCCGTTATACGCGATTCGAAATTCCTAGTTTAACGGCAGGTTTAACGAATTTATTTAACGAATTTTTTTATATTTTAGTGTTAAAAAAGAAAAAGATTATTTAAATTGTTAAAATAACCGTCGAACTCTTGGTTTATATTATAAATATGTACGAGATTATATTATATATACAACAACAACAACAAAAAAAAACGTTTTTTTTCTTTCAAAAGTCGATTGAAAATTTGTCGCATGCTATAATGCGAGTTTTATGAGATAGTTATCGCCGAGACGATTTTATAAAAATGAAAAAGTCAATAAGTCCCCACCCCATCATCATCAGTTGCATTTGCGACTGCACGTACGGACGACCGAAAAATATTAATCGTGAATCGCGCGATCAATATATAATAATCGCGCCTATATATTATAAATAATATTATTGTAATTCAATATTATTTTAGCTATATATTATATATATTATGTCATTATTAATATTCATCGCGTTCCCCCGCGCTTAAACGTAAAAGATTACCTAAAACACGCCTAGATTATAATATTATACATACACATTATATTATATAGTATGACGTGTATATAACTGCGCACATTAAAAACTACATCACAGAATAACGAATACTAAAAATACTACATTTTTTTTTTTTTATATATACAAATATTTAGGTATATTCAGTACTTCTTTTCTTTTCCCACATCACTATATTTATGTGTATAATATATATATATAGTTAACAGGATCGTTTATATGTTATACACTATATATATATCTACACATATATAATAATATTACGTACGATTTATATTTTTATATTACAATGGCTAATTTGTACAGAACCTTATATATTATATATGTACATACGAGTACATAATTACGGAGAAGAGAAA
Organism: Slavum lentiscoides; assembly: GCA_032441835.1. NCBI lineage: Eukaryota > Metazoa > Arthropoda > Insecta > Hemiptera > Aphididae > Slavum > Slavum lentiscoides. The sequence continues at coordinate 31,031,064 of CM063706.1, forward strand.
AACAAATATACTTGTATAGAATTTAAAAACAACGGTCATATAAAATATTAATAATATATATATATATATATATATATTAATATGTGTACGTTTATGAGTATTATTACGTAAAAACTTTTTATAGGAAAATCTATATTATATATATATATATATATATATATATATATATAGATCGGTCATCGAGAGAAACGTACGAGAGATCATCGATAAAACATATATCGCATATATATATATATATATATAGACGATGCAGTCAACTAAGAATGGGCATATATGTGCAGGCATTCCATATAATATGTATATTATATTGTATTTGGCTAATAACAATTAGAGTATAATCATATTAACTGAAATGATCGACCGCGCAGTGTAGTAAAGAATATAATTTTATTTAATTTAATTATATATATATATATATATATATATATATATATTTTTTTATTTAATGTGTTTTCGGGGCCGCGGCTCTTTCACGGCACTTTCGAAACGGAGGCATTTTCCAAAAAAAAAAAAAAAGTGATCCTTAAATTTATTTAGGATTTCTAATTTCTATCAATATATCAATATATGAGAAGAAAAAAATATTTTTTTTTTTCGAAATTCGCCAGTTAAACCTGGCCATACACATATGTTAGAATATTGTAGTGTACAATAATAATATGAAGTGTTAACTCAAACAGTCGTATCGCGCGGATAGTGGGTGTCAATATAATATAGTAAATAATATATAATATTCGCGAGATAACACATTAATAATATATATCATCTCCCGTGAAAGTATTTTTGGATATTGAATTTCTCGAGGATCCATCAAAATGTATTGATTGTTGAATATACGTGGATTAATACCCAAATTATTTTTATTAATTTATATTATTATTTTAATTATAATTATTTTAATTATGTAGTATTCTATTTTTTTTTTTTTGTAAAATCAAAAATAATACGTTATTATTGTATAAAAAAATTTTTTTTTAAAAATGGGAAAATTGAATCGTTTTTGTATTTTATGAGGTTGTGGTCTAAAATTACCTTATGTAGGAGCGGCAAACTTCGATTTTACCTACGTATATATAGTAACCTACATTTACTTGAGCCGACCATGATGTGCAGTATTTTTTCAAGTTAATTCTGTCGACTTATTTGCCCATTCTCAGTGTGTGAACCGATCTAATAATTTTATACTCTGCCTGCAGCACAATACGAATGTAACGATATATAATACATTGTAGGTTCAGATCCTGAGGTCTAAGGTCGGCTAACCGAATCCTAACCTAGCCTAACCCAGCCTACGACTACCTATATATATATAGGTATATATATATGAGTACACAGTGGCGCCCAACCCCGGAGGAATTGAACTGATGAGTGGGTGCGAGTGGGCGCTGCAGTCCATACGAAGACATGCAGACGAAAAATTATTTATATATTTAATGCGATCAAATATTATAATAAAATAATAGTCGATAATATTTGTTGGTGTTTAGAACACCGTACGGGGGTATAAAAATGTTTTACCCCTGCAGGGGTTCCAAAAACATATTGGCGCCACTGTCTGTACATATATATATATTACAGCTAAATAATATTTGAGTAATAAATTAATTATAATTACATAAAATACGCGAGCGCACATCTCATCGTCAGTTGTGCGGAAAATAAGACGCCGCGTACCGTAAATAGTGTTGTTGATGCTGTAACTGTTGCAGTTGATGATGATGGTGATGGTGGTGGTGCTGCTGCTGCTGCTGCTGCTGCTGCAGGTGACGGTGATCTTGGAACGCCATGGCGGCGGCGGCGGCGGCGGCGGCGGCCGCCGCGTGGTGTAACCCGTACGGGACCATTAGTGGCGCGGCCGGTACGATGGACGGGAACCGGCGCAAAATGTCGTCGTCGTCCGTATCGTCGGCGGCGGCGACGGTGGCGGCGGCCGTCGGACGTGACATTGCGGGCGACGGCGACGGTGTATCCGGTCCGATAAGGCTCTCGATGTCGAACGGTCTTTTCACCGCCGGTTTGATTGTGGTGCAAGTGGTGGCGGCGGCGGCGGCGGCGGCGGCAACCGTGGTATTGGTGACCGCGTCGCTCGCGGCTGCGGTGATGTGATGGTGCGGGCGACGGTGACCGCGGTCGTGGTGCTGTTGTTGTTGAGACGTCGGCGGCGGACTACCGGCCGTAGACGAACACGACGACGACGCTGACGATGCACCGGACGAGATCGACGACGATGACATGGCCGGATGATTGCGTTGCATGTGCGCCAAATTGTTAGCGAGAGCGATCAGCTCGTTGTCCAATCTGCAGTATAAAACGGAACAATAATAGTATATATATAGGTATATATACGCGTGGTTTAAGTGAATATTCAGATTGAATAATAATAATAACAGGGCGCGATATCATACTTTTCGTACCTGTCTTTGTCGGACTTGACCAGCTTGAAACGTTTCCGGCGCCGCAGCAGCGACCCGTTCTCGAACATGTCTAGGGCCGCCGGGTGCAGCGCCCAGTACGCGCCCTTGCCCGGTCTGTCGGGCATCCGCGGGATTTTCACGAAACAATCGTTGAACGAGAGGTTGTGCCGGAGCGAGTTCTGCCAGCGCTGCGTGTTCCGCCGGTAATACGGGAACTGGTCGCTGATGAACTTGTAGATGTCGGACAACGGCAACATTTTCTCGGGCGAACTCCATATGGCCATGGCCGTCAGCGATATGTAACTGTACGGCGGCTTTTGGTCGCCGTACGAGTCGCGACTCGGGCGCGGCATCGGTATGTAATATATAATATAATATAATATTATATATTATGTATATGTTATATAATACGACGGTGAAAATCTTTTTTTTTTTTTTTTTGCTCGACAAACGAGAAACTCCCGCGCGTTTTCCCGGACTCCGCGGTAAACACTGTCACGCGCAACGGTGTATAACGTCGTATAAATACGGAGGAGAAGAAAAAAAATAAATTTTTTTTTTTTTTAATAATATTACACTTGCAGGCGTCCAGCGATCGCGAGTAACACGTTATTGAGAATTGTAAAATAATTGATAAATAACAACGCGCACTAATAAATATTATACCAAACGTATACGCACAACAGGTGTACGCGGCAGCGCGTTTGCAACGGAATGCGACGGAGACGGCGTTCGAGTGCGGACTGATCGGCGGCGGCGGCGGCGGCGGCGATGCAGTCGGCCGTCGTCGCCCGCAGTGGTGGCGGCGTGGTCGGAGGCCGCCGCGGCGGCGGCGGTCGGAGGCGGTCCAATGGCACGCCGACGCGACGGCCCGATGGCTTGGGCGCGGCCAATGCCCCGAGCGCCGCCCGTCGTCGGTCCCCGTGCTGCAGCCGTCCCACAATAATATAATAGCAGGTAGGTACCTAATATATTTTGTGCTGTTCGGCCCGCCGCCGCCGCCGCATCACCGCGCGGGTGTAATTATTGATATTATTCCGCCGCGGCTCGGGGAACCGTGACGGACCGTGCAGGACGATCGCGGGGAATTATTTATTCGCATTTTTTTTTGCTTTCTATATAATGCTGCACGTTTGTTGCATATATATATATATATATATATAGGTACGCGCAAATAACCGAAATCGCGCGGGGTAATACGTATACATGAACTGAACCAGGGACTGGAACCGAATTGGAACCGAACCGAAAAGACCTGGTTTAGAATCGAAACCCTTTGAAAATATTAGCAGCTATAACCGTAACACTATAACTTTTTTTTTTTTCAAAACCGGAACCGATATTTGGAAACACTGCAGGTTTTTTATATTATATATCAGTAATATATTTTATCACAAGAGATTATGTAAAAGTCCATAATAAATTTCTAATACAAACTTCCCGAAAAAAAATACAAAAATGTATAAACTTTAAACGATTAGTCGGGCTACTATTATACTGGGTATACTTGTATGCTGTATAGGAGAAAAAACACACTGAACAAAAAATTGGTATACCTACGCTAATAAAATTATTAAATCCGTAATAATAATTACTCCACATTATATATGAATTAATATATATTATCACTTTTTAATCGCGTAATTTCGATATATTTTGAAATACATGGTTAGTATACTAGTGCTCTTATTATCCGTGTACACGTAATATATACGTGCAGTATACGTGAAATTAAAAATATCGTGATGCTGAAAACCGTGTTATCCGTAATTCACGTGAATCGCGTATATTTAAACATTTACGTCATATACGAAAACCTACACGGCGTGAAAACATAAATACACGTGAATTTAAAAGTAATTATAATAGAGAGTTTCAGCGGACTCGTAAAAATTACGAGAACGAGAACGACAAACTATATGTTGTAAATTGTTTCTCGTGTATACGAGAAACACAACGTGAAAAACTAGTTTCTGCGATCCGTGTATACGAGAAACGTACATGGTTATATTTTCATTTTCATCGCATAAAAAGCAGAATGCAATATTCCCTTTTCTTTTTTTGCATATTGCCAAACTCAACTTGATTTTTTTGTTGCCCATTACAATATAAGTTATTTTAAAAATTTTTTTTAATTAAGTTGAAAAATTAACGAGACCGAATAGGAAATAGAAATCGAAATTCGCGAGCATATATACACACACTGCAGGATATAAGATAAATCATAAAATTTAAGACTTATTAGTATAACGTGTAAAAATATTTGAGTATAGGTAGGTATCAACTACCAACCAACAATGCGATAATAATAAGCAATGTATTTCTAATCTAACTAAAGTCATTGTTATAGCCGATAACAAATTAATAATGAGATCTTAATATCTTAACTTATAATATCTAAAAAGCAATATCAAATTAATTTTAACTTATTTTGTAATTAAAGGTAGGTAAATATACTAAATATACAATTTGAAAAATTTAGTATTTTCGACGAAACTATATACAAATAGGTACACACTATTTATTATAAACGATGTGAAATTATTTTTCACTAGACTCATGTAAATAATTAAATGGTTTATGAAAAAACAAATATGATCACAGATCACGTGAATATAAATCACGGAATTCACGTATTTCGAAAATTCCCGTGAGTGTCTGCACGTGAAATACGTATGTATATCCATAGGCGCAATTTGGGGGGCTTGGGTGTGCTTAGCACCCCCAGTCTTGAAATTAGCACCCCCAATTTTTTTTCGTATTTATTTAAGTTTTAGTAGTTATTATGTACACAATATACGTACATAACAACAGTTTTGTTCTATATACGATATTATTTAAATGAATAATCGCGTGATGACTGAAAATATGTTGTCTTACAGAGACTGGTCAAAAAAATTAAAGAAAACAATTTAAATTCCGATGATTTTATAAATTTATAATATAATAATATGCTATTGATAAAATATATCAATTTGATCAATTCATATGTTACGTTTATATCAACGAATGTGTAATTACTGTAATTAAATAATAATATACTATATACAAAGCATCATATAGCCATTACTTAAATATGTAATTGTTTAATGGTCATTGAAGGGTTGCAGATATCGATAACTCTATATATAAAATAACATGAAAAATCGATAGGCTTCAACACCCCCAGTTTTTTCAGTGAAATTGTGCCCCTGCAGTGTATATCCAAAATATGTAACCGTGCATATACGTGACACGGATACACGGCTGCAATAAAACACGTGTTCTATTGAGACCTCTATATAGTTAGTACCGGTATTAACCGGAACCGGAACCGAAACCGAAATTCACAGTTTGCATGAACCGGAACCGAAACCGAAAACGAAATTTTATTTTTTTCAAAAACCGAACCGAAACCAGAACCGATAAAATCATAAAGGTTTCAGTCCCTGAACTGAACCTATAACGATGTTTTTCGATTTCGGTTCCGGTTCGCGGTTATAAATGTATATAGGTATATTGGGCGAAAAAAAAAACCGCATCGCGATATTTTTTCGGTAGTTTTTGCAGTGTACAGATACGAAGCGGGTTACGCGATTTTATTTATATATTAACGATAATAATATTTAAAAATCAAGAGTTAATATTTTTCATAACTTATTTTAACGAGTTACGATTCACTTCATATTATTAACGAACTCTCATATTTAATTGTTTTGCTATATTATTTACGTGCAAATTTTATTTCAATAAATATAAAAGTCAGTAAACGAATTTGTAATTTTTAAAATTGTATATGGGGGGGGGGTTGAACCGCAGATTGTCTTAAAAAAAACACGAGTAATATTTGTTTTTATGTATAATATCTATAGATATTATCATATAGAGGGCTGGTCAAAATAATTTTCCCGGGCCGAAAAATTCTGCCAATCCGTCCCTGCACATAATTATTATAATATAAAGTACTCGGTATACCTATACGTATATTAATTTTTTACGGTGTATATCTCTTCAGCCATATTATAATAACAACGACGATTGCGTGACATATCGAGTAGGTATAGATGATGTATAATAATATGCGTATAATAACGAATGACGTCTGTGCTAACACACGCGCGTGCCGTGTATATATGAAATTTGTTATCCACGTATAGTTTTTTTCATGTCAATATTATTTAGTATAGAACTTTGCTAAGTAATAAGTTTCGTGAAACACTAAAAACGTCTCTAGGGCATTATGCGCGCAGCAAAAACGAATGTTTACATAATATTGAAAACGTTCCATTACGCATATATACATATACCTATTATTACAATATAACTGCCGCACAATCGTATATAGGTAATAATAGCGCGTATATAAACGGCGTATTGGTACGCACATCTCTAGGGATACTATTTAATTTAATTTTTTTTTTTTTTTACGAGCTATTACGTACAGCATTATTTTCTTAAAACGTTATTTATGGACTCGTATTTTAACCCATTATTTATAGGATCGATGTCGAAAAAAAAAATGATAATAAAAAAAACAATATATATAGGTAACCCCGGTCGGACGATACAATTTCGTATATAATAATAATACGACAATATAGAATATTATTATATAACATCATTATTATATATTTATATTTTTTAATTAGATTAAATATGTTTATATACATATTTATAGCTGTATAGGGAGTAGGCACTGGAACTTAATATGTTCTAAATAAATACATACGAGTATATAGCGAGCCTATAAATATATATATATATAATTATACGTATAAATCAGTGGTTCCCATTTAGGAAATTTAGATACTGCAAATGGGGAGTATAGTGATGATGGAATAACGAAAATTTTATTTATTTTAAAATTGTATTTAATTTATTTTTACGGTTCACTAAAAAAAAAAAAAAAAAGTAATTTATCTAAATTCTAATTTAAAGGGGGCGTGAGATTTTTTTCAAATTTACAAGGGGGGCGTAGAATAAAAAAGGTTGGGAACCACTGGTATATATAGATATACGCTGTATATAAATTGGAAAGCGATGATAAATCATTGCATTCAGACCTTTCAGTATAAAACGATTATGTTCGGGGTTTCGGTATAATAATGGATTTTGACAAAGTCGCGTTTTTGCCGTTTTTAACGAAAAAAATTTTGGTATTTTTTTTTTTTTTGTGTGTAACGCGTTTTAAAACGATTAAGAAAATCGAAAAACATCCTGTTTAAATAGTAACGTCGCAGCAAATTTTTTTGACCGGAAAACGTGTAGGTACGCAGTGCCGTCCTTACCATCAATAACGCCCTAGGGCAATACTATTTGACCCCCAAAAAAAAAAATGTATACAACTATAACGTAATATCTAATTACATAATTTTTATATATTTTAATAGTATAAATACACTCATCCTCGAAATCATCGTATAGATACAAGAGAAATTAATATCTAAAATAAAACAACAAATTTTTTTCTTTTTGTCATTCATTTTTATGACGCCCCATGCATTCATGATACTTTGGACGCCCTAGGGCACTTGCCCCATTTGCCCCCCCCCTCTTGGGACGGCTATGCGTGTACGAGTGCAGTAATGATCGGATAGCTATATAGTGACTACCTATAATATATTGACTATATATATAGTCAGTGGCGTGAATACGGAGAGTGTACAGGGTTTTTACATGCCCCACCCAAAAAAAAACCCCGAAAAAATGTTCTTGCTAATTTAAGGTGTTGAAATTATATTTCGTTGATTGTGAAAGTAAAAGCGAATTTCAGTGCATTTTATTATAATATTATAATTTATGTAATATAATTATATATATAAAGTTCAGAATCTTGAGCATTACACAATGCTATATAAGTATATGAATCAGTGAATGTATACAATAACACAGTGCTCGAATTGGAGAGATGCGCGCTGCAGGGGGACGGTGCTACTCTACTACTATTATATTTTTTACTGGAACGGAGGGGACGATAAGGGGACTTAATAGGCAAAGGACTTTTACTATGTGAAAGTGGTGTTTGGGGATTGACGGGGGCTTAGTTCACACATTATTTTGAAGTAAATTTCTTTGTATAACACACTTTTTTTTTTTTTTATTAGTAGAGCTCCTTTTTTTTTAATTTTCCTAATTCGAGCACCGATACAAGATATAAATAATTGATAAGAAACGTTGATTTTTCTTTTTACTTAATTGTAAAAAACGCGACAAAATTCTGTACGAGAAAATTCGATAATTTCTTAAACTCATAGTCAAGTATAAAATCTATTTTTCACTAAAACCGTACCTATACTCGTATACAAAACGATTAAAGGCGGGTTTACACGCTACGACTTATTGTACGTTTTATCGGTTAAGTTATAAACGGACAATAAAACGTAGGTTTTGTAGAGTGTTTACACCTTCCGTTATTATTACTCAGTTTTCCATCTCAGTTTTTTAATTGTGTTTATCGCCAATACTTTTTAGTGATTTTTTTCATTTTTGACGATATAGAAGAACTATACTGTTGTGGTTTTTTACCATAATTTCCCTAGTAAGGGTGAATTGACTTATGGGGAAAAAACTATTCAGACGAAAGTGACCAAGGAAATGGCTGTTGAGTATTTTTTTACTTGCCATAAACAATAAGGGACACTTTTTGACAGTTCAATTAACTCCTCGAGAAATGCACAGGAACATTGCTGTAGATTAGAAATGTTCGAAAAAACCAAAATTAAGAAAATACTACTTGTACCAAATTATATTAAAAAGTATTTAATATAATACTATAGATATGTGTATGTGTAATGTGTTGGTATGCGTCTTTAGGAGAGAACTAAACGGATTACGGATGAAAAGTTGTACAATGCGTCAGACCTGTGTCAACATATATGTAACGATTTGTCGTTCAATTTCACGGAAATTGAATCCGCGCTCATCGATCTTTCGATCCAATTTTCGATTTCATTCCGATTCGATAAGACGTACCATTTACTGTCTATACACATTTTTCGTACCCGATAAAACGCACAATAAGTCATAGCGTGTAAGCCCGCCTTAAGGGGATTGAAAGCAGGTATTTTCTCTCTTTGTCTTACACAAGTGAAACATAGCAAAATAGACGTTTCGTACTTCCAATCTATTGGTGCGATAAGAAATTTGAAAACAGATTTGAATTCCTCGTGAATTTTACTATAAAACGACTTTCCCACTTTTTTCATTTTTTTTTTTCATAAACCCTTAAAAAAATTAATCGAACGAATTAAAAAAAAAAAATTATTAATAATTCATTTTTGAAGGCCTTAAAAAAAAGAAATAAGAAAAGTGGGAAAGTCGTTTTGTAGTAAAATTCACGAGGAATTCAAATCTGTTTTCAAATTTCTTATCGCACCAATAGATCGATCGGTACGTTGGAAGTACGAAACGTCTATTTTGCTATGTTTCATGTGTGTAAGACAAAGAGAAAAAATACCCGCTTTCAATCCCCTTAATAGGTACGGAAAAAGTTTTTTTTTATAGGCGTACAACAATCGGCGAGTTTACTTTCTTTTTTTTTTTTTTGAATTATGCGGGATTCCTTCATTGAAAATTACTAAAAACGAATTTATAATAAATAATATATAAAATATTTTTATTTCGAAATTTCCTTTGGCCCTCTCTGCCCTAGAAAAAAATCGTATCTATCTACGTCCAAGGGCGGAATGGGCGGTCTGGAAATGGAAATTTTCCAGGCGGCCTGAATCATTTTACGGGAGATGGTGGCCCGGGTCCTATATATCTATATATATATATATATATATATATATATATCAGGGCTCGCAAACGTTATAATAACGTTTTGATTATAACGTTATAATTGCAAAATATCAGTTGAAACGAGTACCTATCAAAAAACGTAACGGAAAAGAATAAACACTAATTTTAAACTATCACAATAAATTAAAACATATCATTAAACGAAATAATGTATTAACGTTATATATCAAAATATCAAAAAACGAAAAATAGAATTATTGTTATTTTAATAGTTTTTTCCAATTTACTACGGAAAATATAAGCCTATGGTGTAGGTTTATTATAGTTCTATAATAAGACTGGGTTCACATCATGGACGCGTACACGCGCGTCAGCTAGACACGTGTATTGAGAAACACGGTTTCCTATATGTCTTTCGCGGAAATTCTTTTTCTGCGTGTGATATCGCGAATTGAAATACTGTTTATTGTTATTGGACCTTTCAGATTATTTTTGTTTACTTGATGGTAAAAATTATTCAAAGATACGTGTCTGAGAAGATGTCAGCTAGTCGGAAAAGTTTCTATTGGTAATATTATAATCAACATTTTAAGAAAAATATTCTGCACTGGAATATAAAGTCAAAAATAAACCAAGGTTCACACTGAAAAAATGTATAAAATCAAAAAAATTAAAGATCAAAAATTAGGACTTTTATAATCAATGAAGTTTAATGAAGTAGGTACATTACGTTTATGAGTTTTGAAAACGTGCTATAGTCTATGGAATATGAATGATTTATTTGGAAAAAAAAATCGATATTAAACCAAGTAACGTTAAAATACCGATAAACGTAAAACGTAAATATTATATAACGATAAAACCTTCTTTAACGTTAAACACAAATAATCCATAACGCTACAATATACCATAACGATAAACGCAAAAGGTAAATAACGATAAAAAACGTTAAACATTTTTTTTTTTCAAATGAGAGCCCTGATATATATATACTCGTAATCTCGTATATATAAGTAAATCCGTCGACAATTTATTTGTACTATAAACGATTTTCCATAATTATTATATTTATTATCGATACTTTTCATATATAAGCTGCAGAATAATAATAATGTACTTTTACACTGAATGACATAATAAGTATAACAGCAGTAAAAAATAATAAATGCAAAAAGGCCGTGCTTTCCGCTTGAGGAAATTTTTAAAAAAATAGTAGAGGTATACGTTAACATTTTTGAAAAATTAATTGAGGTACTCTGCAGTCTCCCTCTCCTCTCCGATTTGAGCACCGATTTTACATTATATTGTTTTTTATAATGAAGTGTTTTAAATAATATTTACGAGTTATTATGGATATTTAATGTATACGAGATTATTATTAAAAATGTTATATAGGGGTGGAATTTTGAAAAATCCTTTCATAGCGCTCGCCTATTAGTATCGCGTTGTTTTCGATGTTGAGAAAAAATGTACTTTGTTGAAAATAAAGTTTTCGCGTTATTAGGAAACTACTTTACTTTGGTAGAAAGTTGATAATTTGAAAAGTGTTATTTTATTTACACGAATAAATTTTTTATTCCTAAGAATCGAAATTGTCAACAATATAAAAGAATTAAATATTTTCAATTTTAAGCCTGATCGTGCAAAGTATAATTTATTATACCCCTTGTATTCTGTTTTCCAATAAAGTAAAAATAAATCAACATTATTTCCAGCAGCATGGACCATAGAACATTATAGGGAAATTTACATTTATTTCGTTATAATAAAAGTAACATTTTTCAATGGAATCAATATACAATTTTAAATAAAAACCAAATATTTTCTTCTTCTTCTTCTTGAGCTATTCACATGCCTTTCAGGCCCTTTGCCGCAACAACATACTGTCTCCACTCTTCCCTGTCTTCTGCGTTCCTCACTCCTAATATCTTTAGGTCTTCCTTTATTCTGTTTGCCCATTTTTGTCTGGGACAACCCCCGGGGTTTTTTTGTGTTTGGTTTCCACGCGGTTATTTGACCAATTAGACCAAATATACTGTAAATCTATTCTGAAGTGCTACGTATACGTAAGCTTATGTGTAAACTAAGTGTCCGACACCCATTTCATGTATCTAAGAATACTTTCAAGAGCCAATTTTTATTTTTGAATTACTGATCTCGAGACCTACAATTCTCATTTTATGTCTATACTACATCATAATATGCTAGACCGACTCCGTCTGCCTTATATTAACACTGGCGTTGCACGACTATATTTCATTTCACTATCACAGTATCGAGAAAAAAAAATTGCTTCTTTATTTAATACGTACATAATTTCATACTATCTTCTATCAGTTATCACCTACAATACAATAATATTTTAAAAAATAATAGTAAGTAAATTGAAACACACGAACATCATATACAAATTCATGACGGAAAAAGCGACACTCGATATAACAATATTATTTAATTATCACAAACTTTCATGGACACGATAAGTTTTACCTTCAGTAATTATCTAATAACTATAGGGGACAGTGTGACATTAATCCCCAAGTTAATTTTTTGTTGTCATAAGTTTGTATAAAAACAATGAAAAACTCCCAACAAAAAACGTCCGAAATAAATAATTCTCTAATATTTTAGGATAAATATTGTAATGCATGGTTAACTAACATAACACAGGATTTATCAATGTATACAATGGAACTCTTATTAATAATCTGTCGGCGCCGTTTATTTAAATTTTTCATTATATATTATGTAACAGAGTCAAGTATAATATTAACAATACAATTATATTATTATACTCGAAAATTCTTATACATATTTGAAGTAACATTAATGTAAAATTATCTACTCGTAAACTTCCATTACGTCATCTTCATAAATAACTAAATCTTCCATCATCTCTTCAAGACTGATTCGTGGTCCATTATCATCATCATCATCACCGTCTTCCACAGCAGACTCGACACCAACGTCTGGATTTTTATAAATATTAATATGTTGTCGCAAATCTTTGTCCTCTTCCAAATCATCCATAAATTCATCCATGTCACTAAATATTTACAATTGGATAATTAATATTGTTCTATACATAATAAATGTATTATCAAAACACGAAATACTAACTTATTATCGCTTTCAAAGTTGATTTCCGTATCAGTGGTCATCCGTTTCAATTTCCAGTTACGTCTGCGATGTCTTGCACGATCAGGATAATTTTTCTTAATAAGTATTACGTCTGGTAACGACGTTTTAGGTAATTTATCAAAATTGTTATCATTGACGTTACTGTCTGCAATAGCATAACCCAAAACTGTGTCCATTGGCTTGAGTACGTGACCTAGATGGGTCCGACAATGTATAGAATCTGTTGTCAATCCTAAATCACACGATCTGACAACCCATACATCGGCCAACATGTGCTAAATAGAACAATTATCATAAAATTTGTTATTTAAGTAATTAAAAACTTTTAATATTATAAAAAAAGAAAACATAAAGGTAGAAGACACAAAACATTAAAGACAAATTTTTGGCATTGTCTTTATATAAAACATCACCAAAAAGATAGATTTTTGTTAACTACATTTGCCTTTCTACCTCACAAAGTCCTATCTGAATTATTAAATAATGTACCTTATCATCCAGGAATTAATTAATTAACCCACATATAAATGAAAACTTCAAGAGTGTATTTCTTAATACACTCCTTTTCAGGACAAGCATTTAAATTTGTTTTTACAGAGTGATTGAAATAAATTATGATTCTAATAAATGATTAGTAATCGACTAAAGTATACAAGTTTGAGATAGATCCATCACAGGAAGAATCAATGACATTGTATAATGAAAACAACCTAATTGTTACAATATATATTATTCAATATATCTATAAAATAGTCAACATGTGAGAATTATACAACAGCAATTAAAGTACCAAGCAATAAGAATCCCATGCAGAATCTAGTAATGTTTTTAGATGATAATGTTGTAAATACATGTGTATAATAATAATATATGAATAATCTTCCTAGGTCCTATTTTTGAAAATGGTCTGTTGAGGATTAACCATTTAAGAAGAAACTCCTCTTCAAGCCAAGCATTTTAACTTGTTTTTATAGACTGATGGAGAATCATGTAGCTACCTACAAAATTGCTGTATGTTCAACTGTGATTATATACCATTAAATCAAGATTATTATAATTAATTTATAAATAACCGTATAGGAATATAAAGCATAGTATATAATAATAGACTAAAATTTTCTTTATACATTTCATTATATTACGAGTATATATATATCCTGCATTGTACATTATTATATTATAACCTATAGTTACTGGTTTTTAAATAAAAATTTTAAAAACCTAAAATAATATTTTAATTTTTATATGTGTAAAACCTATGAGTTAAGCACAAAAGCGTAAAAAATTATATTGAAACAAAAATTAAGAGATGCAAGTTTCCAAAATTAAACAGTTATTTCACAATTTCACAAAACCAATTGAATCTACATCAGAAAATTCTATAATAAGAGCAATCTACACTTATATCGCATGACAACACTGAAAAAATATTTTTTTTTGTTTTATTGAAAATTTTGTTCCCGGGCTCAAATTTCGAAGTTACGCCACTGATAATTATTGATTCCGTGAAACACAAATTGTGTCAAACTTTATAATGAAAATATTTACGCCAACTGTTGAATTTTAAATTTATAAAAGATCATAAAAACTATTAAGCCATTTGGAATGATTGTTTTAAAAACAAAATTTATTTAAGATTAAAATACTGAACTTTGTATCATTAGAAAATAATTATTATTATGATTTTAAAAATGTAGGTGTTCAGAACTTCAGATTTTATGTAGGAAAGTTGTTTAACACAATGTAATACACATAATATCTTATTCTAATCAGTGCTTGGAAAGTTCCTTTTAAAAAGGAATTAGTTCACGTTCACGTTCCTTTTACTAAAAAAGGAACTAGTTCCTTTTTCGTTCCAGGCTTGAAAAAAGGAACTAGTTCCTTTCCTCGTTCCTCAAAATTTTTTTAATTTTAAAAAATATGCAGGGATAATAAAAAAAAAAAAAAAAAATCGAACATACTTTTAAGATACGCCTTATTTTGTGTAATTTTTTTATTAAGTCTCATTTTAGGTACTTAAGTGTTTTAGTTTCAGAATGTAGAAAGAATATATTGGTTTTACAATGATATTTTTTTCTGTATGTACGTACATTGTGCAAAATATAATATATACCTACTTACATTTATCCACAGACGTAGACACTAGACGAGCTATAATGATTTATTGAATCTCGGTTTCTTAACTTTCTTTAAAAAAAAGGTTTTTTTTAAAAATAAAAAACACGTTTTAAAAATAAAAAAATATGATAATAATTAATAAGACAGCTGTCCTATCATACAACAGCGACACAGCGTACAAATTAAATAATAAATCTTTCGTCGGAATAAAGGTGTAGTCCCCAATATTGACAAAAACAACTATAGACATATTTTATCTGCTGTATTTCCTTAAAACCATATCATAAATTGACGATAACAATAATTCACGTATGTAATATAACGTAGGTTCGTGCGGTTCATGCGAATCGCTAATTCTTAGAAATAATATTGATAATTTATATAGAAATGAAATCAAATTTGCTCCACGTGACGTACGGGCCATTTCATTACCTACGACTTGCTTGCTCATACTATAGGTACCATACCATAATAATAATAATAATTTTCCATCATTTAATAGTGATTAATGTGGATTTGATTTTTCGTCGAAAAATGGTTCAGATTCCGAGTTAAATAAATTGTACATATTAACAAAATTTTTTTTCTAAATTCTAAAACTTCTTTATTATATTTAAGAAAAAAGGAACGAAGAAAACATTCACGTTCCTCTTAAATGGAACGAATTCCACTGGCGTTCCTTCACACAAAAGGAACTACGTTCGATACGTTCCTCAAAAGGAACGTTCAAAGGAACGAGTTCCTTTGAACGCGTTCCTTCCAAGCACTGATTCTAATAAAATGAATGCCGACTTGTACATAGAATATAGTAAAATGTACTTCAATTACCAAGTGCAAACTAAGATATTAATATATTGGATTGATATTGGTTAAATTGGGTGTCGCGCAGGAACAGATCACAAATCACAAATCACACACCATTTAATTAATGATCACACTTGACAATTATCAACAAAAACTGGTAGTAAAATGTTACTTCAAGAAAAAAAATGTTGTTTGTATATTAAGACAAAGATCTATCGACCACTCATATAAATAAAAATTTAAGTCAAAAAATATCCTTATACTATGGGCTCACATATTCCTTACATGAGAAGTATCCTAGTTTTTACTAAATGATAAAGTTATAGTTCAAAATAAATTAGTTTACACATCTAATATCACGCATGAACCATTAATCATGTATTTTCAGAATTATTTTTAAATGATAAATATTAATATAAGACCTACTTTATATGAAATTTGTCCTTGTCCTGGAAATTGTACTCTGTCTTTTTCCATAATCGGTTCAATATCCATTACAGTGTATTCTGTTAACTGTTTACTTTTAAATACACTTTGGAAAGCATCCCGCCAATATGTAGCACTATTAACCTCCGCCACTGAAATAACAATACAAATATACCATCATTCTTCAATATTGGAATACCATATAAGATAATGAAAAATCAATATATACGTTGTGCTGTTGAAGGATCGATCAATTTAATAGAATTTGTTACTCTGTATACAATACACAAAGGACTGATTCCTCCTAGTTGTTGGCTCATTTTCTTAGATAAACACACCACACTGTCCTTCATGACAGGTACGATTTCCACACTGAAACAAACAAAACGTTAATACAATTTGAATTTCACTTATAAAAATACTAGGCTACACAATAAGAAAGACAGATAAGATGGAAATATATGGACAGTTTTTATGAGAAAAGAAGCGAGATGAATTACACCGTTTTAAACTTAATATTGAATTCACATTAACTTTTCATCAAACGTATTTTATAATGTATCAATAATAAGAACTCATTTGACACAGTTTTAAATTTTTAGTATTCATTAAGTTTTGCACATCAAAAACTGAAAACATTCTATTTATAAAACAAGAACTATAGCCCTCTAATCAATTTTCATTTAACAAATTAACTGCATACTGACGCCAATTGGCATCATTAGTGTAATGTGACAATGCACTTGATGCCATGTAACATCCAACATTTATTTCAAGAAAATGGTGTATTAATCCAGTAAAAACAATTAATACACCAACTGACGTTCATGCGTATTGTACAAAAACAATTTCGATGACACTGATGGTGCCAATTGAAGTGATAGAAGTTCATAAGTTCAAAGTTTAAAATGTATTAATAAACACGTGCAAAAAGTTTTTTCTTAGTATCAAAATAAAATTTAATGAAAAAAATGCTTTGCACACTGAAGTGAGACTTCTAAAACCATGTACGCAGGTTCAATGTTTTAAAGGAATTAAACCATGAAGAATAGTGTTTTGGTGTGCAAAAACTTTTTGTAAATAATAATAATAAAAATTATGAAAATTCATAAAAAAGAAATGACCAAATAAGAATAGTTTAAATTTTCAATCAGAAATTGAAAAATTGTGTCAGTTCAATATATTTTGTATGGCCTAAGAAAAGTGAGCTATGATCAACACGTGTACAGCGTTCATGTGTTTTGTGTAATCAGGAGTTCTCCATTGGAAAGCTGATGGCCGTGTTGTGCGTGTTAAGTTAGGTTAGTTGTTGACTGTCACATGTTTTTATTTCTTGCATATACTTATTGTTTGTTTTATAACATTTACATTATACATTTGGGACTTTTTTTTATTTTGAATGTTAATTTTGTTTAATTTTATGCAGAAAACAGTCTCATGGAAACCTCGAGCAAAAACAGCCACTAGGCACATGAAGATCATGATACACCTTTCGTTGGCTGTACTATACAGCCATAGTTTAAACGAAGATTAAATTATGGATGGAATGCAAATCTGTTGATTACATCAATAGAAATAATAAATGCAAATACCTGTATGTGAATTTATAATTATAAGTATTGCTATGAATATCATGTGATAACAACTTCTTAGATTGTTGATGTCGACAAGGCAATACAGCAGACATAAAGTCTACTAGTTTACGAGCTTGCGATTCAGTAGAATAAAAAAAATCCAAACCATCTGAAATTAATATTATTATTAATATTACAGTAACAATATTATTAATAACCCAAACTAATAATCTTCACTTGATTCTGGTTTAATAGATAATGTATTCTGATGTGCTTTATGTTTTAACATTAACTGTTCCAAGTAATAAAAAGTTTTCTTGTTGTCCGATTTTTGTCTGACTTGAACCTATGCATCAGAAACATATGTTTAGTTACAGAACGTTTGATCTGAAATTGTATTATTATGACATAATAAAAATAGTGAAAGAAACATAAAAAATATTATCAAGTTTTTCTATGGTTTTAACTATTTTTAAGTGTTGTCCTTTTCCTTGTACAACATAATATACCTACCAAGGCGCGCCAATAATCTTGAGCTTCAGACCGATGGCAATCATCACACATTTGATTAGCAACAGTAAACTCAACTATAAACACTTGCTGCAATGTCATGCCACTCATCACTTCACCGTGAACAGTGAGTTTAACCTAAAATGCAATTTGAAATTACTCATTTATATTTCGTAGTTTAAAGTAGTGATGGATACTATCGAATAGTCAATTCAACTAGTATTTGACGTTTATAAAAAAAAAAAAGATTTCAAATATATTTTGCATGAACAAGTAGTTTTTTTTCAAAAAAACTACTAAATAGTTTGATATACTGACAACTTGTAAATAGTTTGTCAAACTGTTTGGATATTCGAATACCGCCAAGTGTTCAGTATCATTCAGTATTTCGATAAACTATTGAAAAGTTCGACGTCCACTATTCGAATGAGGAATAATATGAAAGAGATATTCGAATAGTAAATAATAATTATTAATAACAACTAGGGCTCGGATTTAAATGCCCTAAAAATATCAAAAAAATGCCCTTTCAAAAAATTAATTTAAACAAAAATTTATATTAAACATTTTATTTTTGTATTAATGAAATAAATAAGTATTAAAATTCAAAAAAAAAAAAAAAAATGTTTGTTTAACATGTGAAATTATAAAAATATATATAAAATATAAAAAAAAAATGTGTAAAAAATTTAATTTGACAAACTGCATTTTGTCAATTTTTTTAATCATAATACGAGAAATAGATCAAAAAATGTCTTAAAAAATTTTAAAATGCGTTAAAAATGCCCTAAAAAAAATTTGTAGTTTCAACATGGAGTACTTGAAACACATTTTAGCTTGGAAAGCATGGTGCAAGACATTCCAAAAAAAAAAAAGATGCAAATGCATTGAAATCCGAGCCTCAATAATAAGAATAACGTATTATCGACACAGTTTATTAAGCATCGAAATTTTGAATGCTAGAGAAAAAAAAAATAAAAAATCTAATGGTTAGATCGAGCGATATTGACTGTTCAATATAATGTCCTATTCACTAGTTTCGATGACATATTTATTTCTAAAATTCATTCCGACCTTAATACGTTTTGAATGAGGTTCGGTCCAAATGAATCCGGCATCGACTAGTTTCACTTTATTCAACGCTTTTAGTTTGCGCAAACACAGTCCCAACAATTCCTTAGATTCGAGTGAGCACGATATCCACTCGAACGGTGGCTGCAGATATCGTTCACAGTTACGACAGAATTGCAATGTTCCCTGTTTGGGAATGTCCTGCGTGATGTCTACATGCGTGCGGAGACACGACACACACATGTTAGCCGGATTCGGTTCCATGGTCACGCCGCACTGGCAACACAATCTAAACGAACAGCAACGAATGAACACCCGATCGTTAAGTCTGAGATACGGCCAACAGGTCGTGTTGACGATACGTACATTTTGGCTACTGTCGCCGTTACCGACGTTGGCGTGTAGTCCATTTCGGAAGATTCTCAAATAATGTTAAACGACGATTCACCACATACGAAAATGACGAGACGGTAAACAGACACACGACAATCAAAAAGTAGACGCCCGACACGAAATATATCAAAAATATCTTCCGCTCCGAAAACTTTGCAGGTACCTTTTCTCAGCACGTGTGCCTTCGAAACGCATTGACATCCTAATGAATTCATTAAAAGTTGATAATAAATGATAAAAAAAAAAATATTCTCTGATAATAATAACAAACGTTCTCAACACACTAATGGTCATTATCGTTGGCGACACTGATATTTTGCCGGCCTTTATTTGAAAAAAAAAAAAAAAAAATTATAATAATATCGTTAATTTTTTTTTAATTTAATAAAATTAACGTAATTCGACTATTTTTCTTTTATTTAAGTATTTAACGTCAAAAAAGAAAAAAAATACTTCACGATTCTCACCACCGAACACATAAAAGAACTGGAATACAAGTAACGATCACACAACACAATATTATATAGTTTAAATTATATCGTGTATAATATAGAATCGACCGTGGTCGGCGCTTAAGATTTTTTTTATTGAGTAATAATTGATTATTACGAAAACGCAGACCATATTTTAATGTCGTTTACCGCCGGTGCGGTTCAAGATTAAATTATCACTTTTCCACCTTCTCACCGTCATTTGTCACATCTCTAGCTTTATTATGATAGTTCCATGAAAACTAAATATTACGGCGTTGTTCGTATCGAAATCATATTTGTTTATCGAGAAAAACGGTAAAAAAAAATATGGCCATGTTTAAACATACTGAACTCATAAAATTAATATTAATACTGTACCGGCATCTGTAGCGACTGCTAAACGCTCATTCGTGTGCACCGAGAAGACTGATAAAACCCGTTTTTAAGGTCTACAATGACCCAAAAGAGAGCAACTCAACTAAATAACAGATACTGCACATCCATATTAAAATTGATCTAAAAAAAATATACGTATTCAGTAGGCATAGCGTAGATAAACCAGATGGGTAGACAAATTTAAAAAAATTCTATAAGTAATACAGTATTACATACACACCATTTTCACTATGCTTTGAGTGCTTACTTATATTGATATAACATATACGTGTATACATGTCGTACATTTAAAATTCATAAAATTAACAAGATCTAGGTATGTAATTAGTAATAAATAAAGAAAACCAAATACAATTTAAATAATTTTATATTTTAAATCCAATTTTCTGTTTTTTTGCAATAGAAAAAAACATCGATTATGTACCTCTGTCCATATTCTTTGCATATGAATAATACTAAAGATATATATATAATAAAGATTTTCAGGTTTTCATTACTACACAAAGACTAGGAATGTCAACAAAATGAACAACCAAAAACCTAAAGAGTAGTGAAATGTTTCTATAAGGTTGCAAAGAGTTCTTAATTTATTTTTATTCTATTATAAATGTTACAATAACTGTGTAATATATAAATATATATATTTAATAGATATTTATTTTTTGAAAATGTGTTAAAACCATTATAATGATATTGATACTTTTAAAATATAACACGTATGAAAATGTAGAGTAAAAATGTATTCAGAGTTCAGACTGACTATATTATAATTATTCATTAGGTTTACAATTTGAGAAGATCTTTCAACTTGCCGTTTTGAGACATCTTTCTTACGTCAGAGCCACCTCCAATAAATTCACCATTGACAAACACGCGTGGAACCTAAATAATGAGAAAGTTAATTAGAATAAAGGCAATAAAAATATGACAGTAAATTTACCGATCGGGCGCCGGTTATTCCTTCAAGAGCATCTTGAATATCGTCCATGTCTTCCCTCTTATCTAATTCTATGGTTTTGTACGTAGCTTTCAGCTTATCAAAACACTAATAAATATTTACAAATCACATACGACCATTATTTTCTTAATAACAATGCACATAATATTATGTATTTTTCAATTTATATTTACTTCTTTGGCCATCTGACAATAGCCACAGTCAGATTTCGAGAATATGACAACAGAATCATGGGCAATCGCTTCTTTAACAAATTGTGTGGCAGCCATTATTTATTTGAGAAGGTGAAAGGTTCTTTTACTGGAATGTGAACTGAAGCCATTAGTTGAAATTAATTTTAATTTTGGTGTTTTTTTTTTTTTTTAATATCTATTTTGCAAGTTACTTGTCTATTAACCCAAGGACTTTGTTAAAATGCTATTATAATAAATTAACTAATATGAAATATCAAAGAACTTAATAAAATCATAAAATTAATTATTAAGTAATATATCTGTAATTGTACAAATTTTATCTAAATTTTGTCTAATGATATTTGCACTATATAATAGTATATTCTTACACAGCTTTTAGTAATATAAAACAATGAATAACATACTTTCGAATAATTATATTGAAATATATATACTGATTTACAACTCAAGAATCTCCCAGGTCTAAGAGCCAATAAAAATAATATTTTAATTAGTATTTAGCAATTATTTAAAACATTTTTTTATCAATTGAAATATAAGTTTTTAGCATGAAGTTTTTTTTACAGTTACACCAAAGATTAGATAACATTTTATCTAATCTGTTGTTGTAACTATAGTGATTTTTTTTTAACGCTACGCTATATCTCAAGAAATATAAATAATTTTTATTATATATGTTTTTTGCACATTCCATTCTATATTTGTTCATAACTATATTAACATTTGATTTTCAAATAGCAATATTATAAATTCTTAAGGACTACGACTATTTTGATGGGAATTAATACAGGCTGATTTTTAAAATACGAAAAATATATCTCCAGCAAATTTAAATCATAGTGAAGTGAAAAATTATATTGTAATGTATTTGAAGACTATTATTATATGTAACATTATACAAATTTGGTAGTTAAACATCAATGGAATTTAACTAACCACATTATGTACATTAAATAATGTATATATATATATATATATATATATAGTTAAGTCATTAGAAGTTAATGCTACATATTAAGTAAATTGTATACTGTTTGAGCCTTTGAGGTAGAAATAAAGGAGAGATTTATACTCAAAACATATGAATATGATTAAAAATATAATAATCAAAATTATTTGTTTATTTCATTGCTCGTTTATTAAAATCTTAATTAAATACCCAATACTAATACTAATACACGTTAAAAAATATTGGTATGAATATAAATATATGTTTATTTATTTAACTGTCCAAATAAAAGCAATTATGGCATCTTCAAAAGAAAAAAAAACCAAAACAACATAAATTTATTATCCAGTGATTATAAGCTATAAACATGTTTTACTTGTAAGTAAGTTGTACAGTGTAACATTTTCAAACTAAAAGACTTATAAAATTTAATACTGTACAACACCATTGAAAATTCAACCGTCGACGTTTATTTTAATTTCCAAATGTAATACAAAATGTGTTTATATGCAGATTTTAAAAAATGCATAAATATCTCGGTTAAACGTTTAAAAACTAAAATTCTATAATTACCTACAGAAAACGATCTATAGCCCACTCAGAACACAGTACCTAGTAGTCAAGCCTAACCCATGATCCATAGTCAATTTTTAGGTTGAAACGAAGTACAAAAAAAATGTATTCATTATTTCTGAAATATTCAAATTATACCTTCTATTTTATTAATTTAAAAATACTTTAAATTTATTTTTGTAAAAAAAGAATGATAATATTTTTAAAAAAATATGTAGATAATAACAGTATAAAAATGATTTTAATGTGAAATTTGGCAACAATTCTAGTTTGACTCCCAGGCGAATTTATGAATCGTAGTTTTTAAAGTTATAAACGATTATTTAGTTGATTTTTTCTAGTTCAACTAAGTTTTGAAGTTTGACGTTTTCCAGTATTATATTAAATAGATAAAATCGTTACACGTCAGCACCTCATGCCATAGCTAAAAATGTGCATTCAATTTCAAAACAGCTTATTCGTATCGAATCCGTGTCCTCGCGAATGACGCCACTTTTCCACTGAGCTACACCATAGAGGTATCAGAATTGAATGAATTTGGTTATTTAATACAACACTGAAAAAATGCCAAGCTACAGTTATAACTTTAAAACTAAGTCTGATCAGAAAAAACCAACTATACACAATCGTTAATAACTTTAAAAATTACACAAGATTAAAAAAAAAATCATAAAATCACTTGGGAGCTAAACTAGAATTATACCAAAATTTGTGATTGAATTTTGTTCGCCAATGACAAAGAGTCAAGTTTCAATTCCGTTGAACAAATTTTAAAAACTGAACGAAGACATCATCTAACATTCATTAACAGCGATCTACAAATTGATTTTGTGAGTTCCACGCAAAAAAATTATTTGTTCACATACGTGTGCTGAGCCAAAAACAGTTGTCATTTTCAACAGAGTTGGGAATGTTTCGTGTGAAAGGGATCAATGAAAATGTTAATAAATACTAATAATTACAAATGATGTGAAATATTTCTAAATTTCATTTTTTTTCTACTTACTTATAAATTACGAAAGGCGAGTAAGGATTACGGAACGATTTAAGTTTTGAAAAGGTATTTTCAGTTGACGTTCGAAGAATATAAAACGATCGAACGCGCATGAATTATTAAGTGTTCGATGTATACCAACGAATAGAACACCTGTCACCTAATAACTGAACAAAGTCACAACTCACAACTCACAAGCACAGATAGAGGTACACGCACAGATGAGCTATACAAAAAAAAAATTGTAAGTTAAAATATGGGACCATTGTAAACCATTGTGGCCATGAAAAATATGAACTGAAAACAGTGTCGCCATTCGTACATTCAGAAATTTTGGTTTTACTGTACCATAAAATAAGGGTATCGAACCGATATTCTACTACAATAGTCAATAACCTTGGGTGGATCTATAGAATCTTAAAAATATAATAATGTAGGCTTGTATAATATCTATCAATTCATCTTGTATAGATCTATTAACTATAATCACAATTTAAGATATAATATATCTTAAATCGTGATCATAGACTCAATTATTAGGTCTATGCGAGAAATAAATACACAAATCATATTCACCTAATACATGGCTAAATATTTAGCCATGATCAAATCTGTCATAGATAAATTAAACCACGATACCACAGATTAGATGAATTCATCTATTCATCTAATCTGTGACGGTACTACATCATAAACCCATTATAACAA
Organism: Slavum lentiscoides; assembly: GCA_032441835.1. Classification (NCBI taxonomy): domain Eukaryota; kingdom Metazoa; phylum Arthropoda; class Insecta; order Hemiptera; family Aphididae; genus Slavum; species Slavum lentiscoides. The sequence goes on from CM063706.1 coordinate 31,056,479, forward strand.
CACAGATTAGATGATATTATTATCACAGATTATATTCATCTAATCTGTGATAATATCTATTTAATGATAACAAAATCTTAATTTCGAAAAGTGCTATATAGTAGTCACAACATAGACCACGGACACGTCGTGTAATAAATTATTATATGTATATATATTTAATAAATATATAAATATTATTTGTCTGTGGCAGTGACCAGTGGCGGCGATATTGTTTTGAGATGCCTTTAAAATATTCAATTTTACTACCGACATATAATGAAAAAGAAAATTTGCCCGTCATTGTTTATCTAATAGACAAATACTTGGAAATTAGGTAATATTTTTGTTTTATTCAACTATATATATTATATGTATTGTCGACCCGTAATAATAAAAAAAAATTAATTTTTTAATTTCATTAGTAGGTAATCAGTGAATATAGTTGGTATTAATCAATCGTACCATATTTGTTCAGTATTGTAATATATTTTTAAAGTATGCGTAATTTACAATAAATTGTTTTATTTAGCTACCTGTTTCACTTATCGGTTTGTAATAAGTATAATAGAAACATTTGGAAATCTATAGACAATCGTAAATTATTACTTATTACATAAGTGGATAAGAAGAAAATTTAGAAACTAATGACATTGCTTTTTGTCTGTCATGGAAGTCGTGGAATTTCATTTATAAAAAAAAGTACTTTGCAGAGAATTCTGTTTTGATTTGTTAAGAGTTTTAATAAGTTTCATATCTTACTGAATTTTTTTTTTAATATTGTTATCATTATTAATATTATTTTATAAATCATTAATTTTCAATACAAAATACATTAAAATTTTAATTTGTTGTCAAATATAAATCGTCGTACACTATTTAAAAACAAAAATAATTTTGTAATTTTAATACCTATATTATGTTACAGGCACAATGTAAATTTAATATTTATCAAACAATGCTCTAGCATTTGCAATAAAGTATTATATATTTTATTAATTATATGCTTAATTTTAGAAGCATTTTAGAGTGATTATATCATGTCCAATATTAAATATCTGTAGTTTCACGTACAGACTTATAAAATGTTTAAATTGCATAAAGTATTTACCTTCTTTCCAATGCCATGGAAGTATGTGTAATATATACAGACTTGAAAGATAATGACTATTTTTTCCAGTGGAATTTCGAATGAAATATTGCTATAGAAAGTTTGTTAAAATTAATTTCTTGAATAATTAATAATATAATTCATTTTTTTAAATTCAATAATAAATAGTTTAATGATAGTGCAGAGGTATAATAATATAATGTTTTTTACGGGTTCATCCAAATTTTGATGTAAAATAAATGTATTTGATTTAAATATTATAAAGTATAATAAGACAATTGTATCTATGTGACATAAAAATAGATGTATCATATTATATGTTAAGCGATTTCAATTTTTTTTAGTACTGAAATTGGTAGCTTCCAAAATATTTAGTGTGTCATGATACACTATAAATGTATCTGTTGAGGTTGACGTTAAAATCGATAATTTAATAAAATAATAATAATAGACTTATTTTACAATTGGTTGTAGTGAAATAGAATACGAAATAATCATAATAGACGATGGCAGCCCAGATGGAACATTGGAAGTTGCCAAACAACTCGAAACTATCTATGGGAAAAATAAAATTGTAAGGAATAAATTAAAAATATTATCAACTTCCTTTTCACTTTAAATCTTGTTTCAGTTATTAAGACCGCGAGGGAAGAAACTTGGGTTGGGTACTGCATATATTCATGGAATAAAACATGCAACTGGCGATTTTGTCATCATAATGGATGCTGATTTATCTCACCACGTAAGTCGAAAATATTTATTTTGTATATTAGTGATTTGAATTTAATTACGACAATTATATTGTTTAGCCGAAATTTATTCTTGACTTTATAAAAAAACAAGCTGAACAAAATTATGATGTTGTTACTGGATCACGATACATAGGCAATGGAGGAGTTTCTGGATGGGATTTTAAGAGAAAGCTGGTGAGTTGCGGTGCCAATTTCGTCAGCCAAGTATTGTTGAGACCCAAAGTATCAGATCTCACTGGTAGTTTTAGGTAAATTATTTTTTAAAAATAAAAATAAATTGTATTAGAATATCTATTGATATAAATATAAAATGTATTATATTTTGCTTTAGATTGTATAAAAAGCCAGTTTTGGAAAAATTAATAGAATCATGTGTATCGAAAGGTTATGTATTTCAAATGGAAATGATGGTACGTGCGAGGCAACTAAATTACACCATTGGTGAAGTTCCGATAACATTTGTAGACAGAGTTTACGGAGAATCGAAATTGGGAGGATCAGAAATTGTACAGTTTGTCAAATCACTGTTATATTTATTTGCCACTACGTAATTATTTATATTTTATACTAATTTATATTATACTCGTACATTATTGACTGTTAATACTTTTGTAATAGTTTAAGTAATTTGCCCATTAAATACTATATTTTATTTTATATAATATGTGTTGTAAATAATAGTAAACAAGATCCTTTTGTCCCATCATATAGAATATATTTATCTATTACTTTTTATTTTTTAGTAATTCTGATTATTTTCAATACTTGTGATTTACATAACAGAGTTGTTATTGTGAATGATGAACAGTAATACACATTACTAATGTGGATTAGTGGACATTGAATAGTGTTGTTACAATTATTATCCTTGAGCATGTTATAAATCAAATAATAACGTTTTCAGTTTTCAAATTAAAGGTTTTTTTTTAATGTGGATCATGTGCTGACTAATAAATAGTGCATAAAGAAAAAAAAAATTATTTTGATTAATTTTCTAATAAAAATATAAAAATTATATTATTATTAAATACTAAAATAGAATTTTGTTATCAAATTATTAATAAAACAGAAATAATTTGATGCATGTAAATAAATTACAGTTCAATAACACTAAATAATATAATGTATCAGTATATCATTTAACATAAATATATCATAAATCGTGCACTGTACCATGAAAGCGTGTATTTTCTCTATCTCTATGAACCATAGAGTACTATTATGGCTTAAATCAGTGGTCTTCAACCGGTGGGACGCGACCCATTTTTTGGTCGCGTAAGCTTTAAAATTGGGTCGCGATAAATGTTCTTTTTAAAATAAAAGTTAAGTTCATAAAATTATATAAGGCTTAAAAATAATATTTAATTATTAAACTTAAAAAATAATAAATGAAAATACAATTTAAAAAATATTGTAACTTATTATGTATCAACAATATTATATAATCTGTAATTCTGTAATATAATATTATAATGGATATCAAATCGCAGTATATGTTTCATAATGATTCTAAGTAGTATGAAATTGAATATACATTTTTGTATCGTATTTTTATTATATTTTTTCGTATGAATTCTATACACTTTCAATTAATAATAAATAAATATTCTACCTACTAAAATGTAATTTTTATTTATTCAGTTATAATAGTACTACTACAAAGCATTAAGCAATTTTAGCTTTTTTTTTGTTTTTCTACAAAGCTTACGTGGGTCGCGAAAAATGTTGGCCTAAAAAAGTGTGGTCGCGAGTCGAAAAAGGTTGAAGACCACTGGCTTAGATCATAATCCTACAGATGAAGCCATGATAAATATACGTGCGTGTGCAACGTGTGCGAAAAGTCGCTTATTGAAGAAACTTACAATTCTCATTATGCATGCACACGTAATATATCTATGAACTATTATTAGAATAATTAGATCTTAATCGATGACTTTACCATAAGCGTGGTCACAGGTAGCGCAGGGTGTGCTTTTGCATTACCTACATGCCAGCTGTAGGCTCTGGGCCTCCGCTCCTGGTTGGATTGGTTTTCAAATGATAAAACATCAGAAATAAACTGTAAAATTTTAATATCTTTAACCATTAGCTGTATACGTGAGCGTTCTTCTTCTAAATAAAGTATTGTCAAAACCAAATTAACAAGTCTTATGACCTAAGATCGTCTTAACTCATTGATCCTCATTTTTGTTAAACCACAATTGGTCAGAAACTTAAATTTTGAAGACAACAAATATCTTATTGCTGGAAAGCGTCGTATTGAATTGTAATTTTTTTATGTCAACTATCGTCTGTTTCATTATTATTTATGTTAATTAACATTAGTTATTATAATTATTTGTGATAATAACAGAAAAAATATGAAACGTTTTAAATTTCTGGTCAATCTGTTGATGTCTACTACTATATAGTGTTATGTTCGAGGTTCTTAACAATCTTAACAATAGTTTTTAAGTACGTAGTTAGATTTTCTGATAAAAGTACATTTAATTGGAATTTAAAGATCTGTGTATTTTTGTTTAAAAAAAAAAAAAAAATAAGGAAAAGCCTGAAAATCATGTTCTTATTGTAAATAAAAAATAAATAGAAATATTTAATATTTGTACGAGTATACTGGTAGAGCTATTTCATTACACAGCTATAAAACATTTTTTTTTTTTTTATTATTTACTTATTTATATGCAACACAAAAAAATTGGTCAAATATTGTGGAATATTTTTGGATGTACGGGCATTAGTGTACTATTATCACAGATTAGATGAATAATTCATCTAATCTGTGCTATTATTATTTTGCTCTGTGGACAATACCGAATAAAAACAGCCAAAGAGTATAAGAACGGCGAATGGTATATAGTCAAAGATAACGGACACTTGGAGTTGTTCAAAGATCTACGTGTTATCATTATTGACGTGTTATCAGTGTTAACAATATTGATGAACAGAAAACGTAGTTTTAATTTTTAGTTATTGAAATAAAATAATTATTAATTACTATAATAACTTTTAAAATTTTAACCTATAACTGTTTGCTAATGACCTGATGTCTCTTCATGCGCCTTTACTTTTAAATTAATACGATTTCCGTCGTATGTAATGTTGTATGTCATTATCCAATTTTGTTTGTAGAGTGAAAATATAAGGAGCTTATTAATTCAAAAGTAATGAGAAACTTTGAAATTATTTGTACATAAAATTTGACGTATTCGAATAAATACTTATTGTAACATTTTTTAAGATGTATGCGGCCAATGGGCTGTATGTCGTACAGGGCGAGCTGTCAGCTTTGATATCTGCATTAAAAAGAGATCATAACTCATATCAGGTAAATTGTACAACTCCAATAGTAAAGTATCCTGCATTAATTAGCTAGTTTGTCGCTCAATATTTATTTATATAATATATAATAAAATTGTTTATATGTTCCTAATAATTATTTTGAAATGGCGAACTAATAATTATTTAGATTCAAAATAAATCGTACTGACCATTGATTATTTTTATGTTTAAATCTTTATAAACACTGATCTGCATTATTTAAACAAACTATTTATGTTTACGTTAATAAATATATGTTTTTTTTTTTTTATTATAAACTGAAATATGTTGCTATATCCTAACCTTATTAGCGATTATAATGTACTTATAAAATTGTTTTCTGTATAGGAAAAAAATTTTTCCTATACAATACCCCTTTGCAATACCCCTCCCCCCACGAGTTTACTGCTTTTACTATTAACTATAGTTAATTTTACAGGATGAAGAAAGATATTCTCCCAGTAAAAGATTGTTAAAATTACGAGATGCTGTTAATCAAGTGGAAGATTTAATGTCACTTAATTTTGACCATGTTATGGGTAATAAAAAATTGTAAATATTACATTAATTGTATAATGATTGTTATTGTAATTTTATTGCAGAACCATTTTTGGATGTTATTCGTTGTGAAGAGATTACGGGTCCAGTAACAAGTCTAGCATTAATGTCGATTTATAAATTTATAAATTATGGACTTGTAAAAAAATGTAATTACATCACATAATTCGGTAAACTTGCTTTTATTATAATATACATTTTACAGGTGTTCCTGAGCCAAAATTACTCACAACTGTAGAAAATATTGCAGATGCTATTACTCACACCAGATTTTTGGGTACTGAAAAAACTGTCGATGCTATAGTATTAATGAAAACGTTACAAGTTTTGTATTGTTTAATGATGTCCCCAGAAGGGGAGTACTTACCAAATGAGAGTGTTTGTGAAATAATGATGAGTTGTTTTCGTTTTTGTTTTGAAGTTAGACTAAGTGGTATGTGTATCATTATATTCAATACGTTCTATTTCATATTGCTGTTCACTTTATAGAATTTGTCCGTTCCTATGCTGAACACTGTTTGAAAGATATTATACAGCTCCTTTTTTCAAGACTGGTCACATTAAGTAAAGAACAAGGGAATTCTTCAAAAGTCAGTTAAACTAATTAGTCATTAAAAACATTATTTAACTATATTATTGTGTACTTTCACAGAGATTAGGTCTAAACATGAAAAATTATGGGGACCCTCTAAGCAGTTGTAATGACAACATAGAAAATATAAAGGACTTAATTAACTCAAAAGATGAAAAATCATTACCTGATATTGCAACTTTACCTCAAGTAAATAAATATTTTTCTTCAATAGAATAAAAATACAAATAATTGCATCTCAATTGTTTTGTAATATTTCTGTATTGTACAAAGCCCGGAAATATTAGTAAAATTGCAGAAAATAATATGATATTATATTTATAATTTAAACTAATTAAAATAAAATATTGAACAAGTATTTAAAAAGAAAAGTAAAATTTTTTAAAAGACGCTGTTAACTCAATTATTTTTTGTTCATTTATTTTGAATGAAAAATATAATATCTTAGAAATGATTCATCATAAGTTATTGAAACTTCACTATTTTAAATATTAGAGTGACTTTAATGCCATTGATGAAACAAAACCAGATGTGGAGAATAAGAGGGAAACTTCTACAGACAATGAAATAATGACTGATGAATCACCATTACTAAAAACTGGTAAATCATTATTGAATAATGTTCATTATTATGTAATATTTTCTTTACATTGTTTTTTTTTTTTTAAGAAGAAGAATCAAATTTAAATAATGAAAATTCAGCTGAAGACAAAAACGAACAAGAATACGTGAATGGTCAAGGTGTAAGATTTACAACCCAAATACCTATACCTTATACTAGTAGGTGATTTTATTATTATTTTAATTTTATAAAATTACACTTTTTAAACAAAGTTTTATTTTTAGAAGTTCCATATAATAGTGGCTGTGTCATAGAACTTATTAAGTTTCTAGTAGATGCTTGTGATCCACAAGACCAACAAAATACCGAAGTTATGATTGGCGTGGGACTCAATCTCTTGGTGATTGCTTTTGAAGTTGGAGCATATGCAATTAAATGTCACACCAACATACATTACATTATAAAAGATCAACTGTGTCGTAATATACTTTCTGTGTGTACTGTATTCAAATGAAAAAAATCAATTTACTATTTAAATAGTTGAAAAGTATATTTTGTTTTTTGTTTAGCTCCTGTCTTATGAGAAAATGCCAATATTTAGTTCTAGTCTTCGACTTGCTTTTTTAGTGTTTGAATCTATGCGTCAACATTTAAAATTTCAATTGGAATATTACATGTCAAGTTTAATAAACATAGTTGTTAATGAAAATTCTAAAATTCCATATGGCAAAAAAGAAATGGCACTGAGTATGTAACAGTATTTTATAATTACATTTCATGATTGTACAGAAGTTTTTAATTTTTTAAAACTTATTATTGTTTTAGAATGTCTTGTCCAAATATGGAAAATTCCGGGATTAGTTACTGAACTTTATTTAAATTATGATTGTGGACTTTATTGTTCAGATTTGTATGATGACATCACAAAACTATTATCTAAAGTGAGTTTACCATTAAACTATGACTAATATATATATATATATATATATATGTATATATAATATATTTAATTTATAATAAATGTATTTTTTTTAGAATGTTTTTCCTTTCAACGATATCTATAGTACACATTTGTTGTCAATGGATGCTCTTTTGGCTGTTGTTGATTCGATTGAACAGCATTGTCATAATCGCACACAGTTCACCCAAAAGTCAGAAAACAGTTCAGTTTATGATGGTAAAATTTTATTGTTTTGTATTTTATTTCCATACATTATGTAACTTGCATTTATCTAGTTACTGAGGATCAAAAATCAGATTCTGAAAATAATTTTGAACGATGGAATCCTGATTTATCGATTAATATTCCAAGTCATGAAGAATTGATGGCCATCAAAAGAAAAAAAAAGGTTTAAAATGTATTTTTTTAATCATTATTCAATCGGGATTACACTACTATTTTATATTGTAATGTGTCTGAAATATAATTTATAAATTGTATCATTATATCGTTTTTGTTTTTTAATATTTATTAAAATTAATTTAAATTCATATAGTGATGTTTTATTTTTTTTTAATTGTAAAATGTTTAGTTATTGACTTCGGGCACAGAGAAATTCAATACAAAACCAAAGAAAGGTATAGAATTTTTACAAGAACATGGCCTTTTATCAACACCATTAAATCCAGTTGAGATTGCTATGTTTCTTAAGGAAAATCCTCTTTTGGATAAGAAAATGATTGGTGAATACATTAGCAACAGAAATAATGTGGATGTTCTAAATAGCTTTATTAAGTGTGTATCAATAATTAAATTAAATTAAATGAAATCATGTATTTTTAATTAGTATTATATTTTTAGTTCTTTCGATTTACGTGGTATTCGTATTGATGAAGCACTTAGGATGTATCTTGAAGCATTTCGTTTACCTGGAGAGTCACCTCTGATATCATTCGTGTTAGAACCATTCACAGAATATTGGCATGTAAGTTTTATATGTTATGTGATTTGTTTTTCAATGTATTTTTAAATCGTTATGCTTGTATAAATTATAGGTATGTAATGGAGAACCCTTTGCAAATGCTGAATGTGCATTTTTGTTAGCATATGCAATTATTATGTTGAATGTTGACCAACACAATCAAAATGTTCGACGAATAGATCAACCAATGACACCAGATGCATTTAAGCGTAATTTAAAAAAATTAAATGGTGGTGAGGATTTTGATCAAACAATGTTAGAAGAAATATATAAAGATATCAAGTAAAATTCACAATTTATTCGATTAACTGTAATATAGGAACATTCTACAACTAATTAAAATTAAAATTTTCAGATCGAAAGAAATTGTCATGCCTGCAGAACACAGTGGTTCTGTTTTAGAAAATTATTTATGGAAAGTATTGTTACGGCGTGCAGCTGGTAAGGATGGTTCTTACATACAAGCACCAAGTGGAGTTTTTGATCATGAATTATTTTCTATTTGTTGGGGTCCTACTTTAGCTGCTTTAAGCTTTATATTTGATAAGTCTAATCATCAAGTGGTTTATACAAGAACTATTTTTGGTCTTAGGTAACTTATTTTGATGAAAATTATCTATAAACTTTTTTATCCAGTGTTATATAATTTATATAACCATTTGAGATATGATTAAATATTGTAATTATTTCTGTAACTAATATTAATGTATTAAATTTTTAGAAAATGTGCATTTATATGTGCCCATTATGGAATGTGTGCTGAATTCGATAGCTTAATTATGTCATTATGCAAGTTTACCAATTTGCAGAACAACCCAGATGTGAGTATAATATACAAAATATCTGGTTAATATTAATTTTTACTACATATTATTAAATGTATTATAATTTTTTTTTTTTAAATTTCCTTTTCTTTTTAAATTGTCTTTTTATATTTTATAAATATTTAAAGGCTCTAATTTACATTGAATTATTTATGTGATCATTATTTTATTATTTTATTATATATCAATTATTTTGATTTAGCGTCCAGAAAATGTTACAATATTATTTGGAAACAACCCTAAAGCTCAATTGGCTACCCGCACTCTTTTTAGTCTGACTCACATGTATGGTGATGTAATTCGTGAGGGTTGGTCAAGCATATTTGATATCATTGTACAACTTTTTAAATGCAATTTGTTGCCAACCATTTTAGTTGAGGTAATTTAATTCTAATGTTTAAATGTTTTAAACATAATCGCAATTAAAATTGTGTATTTTCGCTCAGTCTGAGGATTTCCTTGAACTCAGTGGTAAAGTTTCATTAATACGCGAAACAGTAGCTACAGGTTCACAAAAGTCAGAATCCGGTTTATTCAGCTCACTTTATTCCTACATAGCTTCAGGAGGTGGTAAGTGTATATATATATATATATATAAAATATAACAAATATCAATTTAAAATTATTTTAAGAAATGTATAATTTTAATAAATCTAGAGACTATTAATCATAAAATACAAACGTCAAATGAAGCCGAGCTTATTGATATATCTAGAGATTGCATAAGTGAAAGTCGTTTAGAAAGCTTAATTACAGAATCAAAATTTCTCACTATAGAATCATTGGAAGCCATGGTTAAGGTAATAATATCTCATATGTTAGTAAATTATTGATAAATTATGTTTCTTTACTTTTATTTTCTAGGCATTGATTGGAACATTTTATAAACCAGAAGGTATATTAGCACTCGGTTCACGGGAAAATGAAAATGCTGCTAGTTTTCTGTTAGAAATGCTTCTTAAAATAGTTTTACAAAACAGGTAAGCCTTATTTAATTAATGTGAACAATCATTTGAAGTGGTCAGAAGCAAAAGTGCCTAAGTGACATTTTTGGTGAAAATGACCAAAGTATAGATTCGTGTTGTCAGTGTTTGGTTCTGTTTCGTGAAAAAATTACCCAAGTAAAAATTGTAAGATAGTGCCATCTTTTAGTGGGTACAAAAAGTTATGTAAATAAACTGAAGATTTTATTTAGTGGCAAAAGTGCCTAAGCAGTACTTAGGTTATTTTGCTTCCAAACATGTATGGACCAAAATAAAAAACATTCAGATAGGTTGTTTTAGTATTTCCACAGAACAGATAATTTAGTAAGGACACTTCAATGTAAACAAAAAACAAGTCAGCTATGTTTTCAATTAGCAATTCTTATCATTGACACTATATCTGTTCTGTATTCACTATGTCTATTCATTTTTTCAATTTACCTGTCAATAAACTCCTTAATCCGTTTGGTATCAAAACGACCTAAGTGACTTTTTTTGCAAAAAAAAATAAAGTAATAAAAATAAAACTTTATTTTATTGCATAATTTAATTCTTTGAATTATGTTAAATACATTCTATATGGTAAACACCAAATTGTAAATGCTCAGAATTTTCAATCCGCACCAAACTTTGGAGGCCGTTCTCTCAGAATAAACATTTTGCTACTTAGGTCGTTTTGTTTCTAACCCCTTCATTTGTTTTATTTGTTTTTAATTGATGTGACGATTACAGGGATAGAGTAAATACTGTATGGGAAGCAGTTAGACAACACCTGTACAACCTTATGACGGGTGCTATAGAACATAATCACATGTTCCTTTTGGAGCGAACTGTCGTTGGACTGATGAGATTAGCATCTCGTCTTATGAGACGTGAAGAAATAAGTTCTATGGTAAAATTTTTAACATTAGTCCCTTTTTGGCTTTTATTTCTATTGCCTGTATGGTCTCTCATTTATTAGGTATTGCAGTCATTAAACGTGTTGCTATTGCTGGACACAAATGTTTTACAAATAGTGGGTCGTCAAATTGCTTTTGGAATGTACGAACTATTAAAAATGTGCGCTGCAAATATTCACACAAGAGATGATTGGACATTAATTTTCTCCATCTTAGAGTATGTCGGTGCTGGAATCGCTGTATCTAAAAATCGTAATATAGGTATATTGTTTGCATTAAAATAAAATTTTAATTGATAACTATGATAATTATATGATTAATGTTTAACAGATAATCGATCAGATAATGAAGCTTTGAGTGTAAGCGATAGTAATGATGACAGTGGTTTAGACATGAAATCAGTTAATAACATTTCAACCCCGTCGTCATCGCCTCCAGACAATAAATCTGGATGGTTAAAAGTAATTGCATCATATTGTGTATACTATATTTAATAATCTTTTCTGATAAGTAATGGCATTTCTTTATCATAGATTGAATCAAACAATGGAGCGTTAGAAATCTGGCCTGAATGGTTAACATTTAAACGTCACGATGCTTTCTCGTTTGTCAAGTGCTGTGAATGTCTGGCATTTCTAGTGCGAAATATAGCACACATTACACCATATAATTTTAGCAAGTGTGTTTCAGTTATAAAAAATTTTGCAAGAGCCAGCTTACAAACAAGTATGATTAATTTTCAAATGCATTTTATTACTGAACTTATTAAATGATTTATGTATGTATTAAGAAGACAGACATATACGACAAAAATTAGGAGATAAACCAAAAAATAATTTAAAATCAAAGAAAAACAAAGCTAACCCGTATGATGCTGATGATAGTGATCCTGAAGACATTCCAAGTAGTTATACTCAAGTTTCTATTCAAGTAATTATTAAATTCTCAATTTCAGTATAACTTAAAATTGATTACCAGTAATATTTGAAATATGTTTTATTAGTTGTTAGATCTAATGCATACATTGCATACGAGTACAGCAGACATATATCGCTGGTGGACAGAAGAAAATCCAGACACTGAACTTATATCTTTATGGAATCACGGATGGTGTCCACTGCTTCAGGGCATAGCCAGTCTTTGTTGTGATTGTCGTCGTGATGTTAGTAAATCTAATTTGACTATAATGCTACATTATACAGTACTTTTACATGTTATATATTTGTGTTATTCTATGCAGGTGAGAATGAGTGCGGTAACATACTTACAACGCGCGCTTCTAATGCACGACTTAGCCACACTAAATGGTGATGAATGGGAAGCGTGCTTTCGCAGTGTTTTGTTTCCATTGATGAACAAGTTGTTAGAATGTGGAACCGACATCGATCCAAGCGGCTTGGATGAAACAAAAATGCGATCTGCTACACTATTGTCTAAGGTTTTATTTACAGTTTCACTTTTTTTTTTCTTAAATATAATGAAGTTAACACTTACCTGAATTCTAATAAAATATTTGATATATGTATTGTCACAGGTTTTTTTACATCATTTAACTCAACTTCAGTCATTACCATCGTTTGTCGATTTATGGATCACTGTTCTAGAACTGATGCACAAGTTTATGATATCTGACAATAGTGACACTTTGGTATACAGTCTAATGTTATTATTAGGATTTTGTGTTTTACACGAAAAAATTGATTTTTGTCTTTTATTAATAGAGTGAAGCTATTCCAGAAACATTAAAAAATATGTTATTAGTAATGTTAAATGGAAAGTCGAATGGTAAAGAAGAATTACACTGTAAACAAGCTTTTTGGAATGCCACTTGGACCAAAGTAAATACATTTCTACCTCAAATGTCAAATGAGTTGCTTCAACATCACAACAGTGGACAAGTTACAGAACAACATCACAGTAATGAAAATTAATACTATTCTATAATTTTGTAATAGGAAGTAATTATAGACATGAAAATCATTTTTTTAGGTCCACAGTCACAAAATACTTCATTACATTCTCTTGATGCATCAACTCCTGCTCTGGTACCATATGCGCCAGGTGTCGAGGTGTCTAGTGATTTATCATCTCCTTTGGAAGTAATGCATGACGTTTTAAATCATCAAAAACCCTTTTTATGTAATCCGATAATTTATCAAAATGCCAGTCAAAATATCATAACGGATAATATTCAACATTTTACCAGTCACACTCAACGCGTTGAGTAAATATATTATTATTATTATTTCTCTAAAATTTAAATATTTGTTTAAATTTAAATATTTTGTTTTTACGAAGGGACGATCAAAATGATGAATTGATTTCAGTCATTACAACTGTTCCAATCTCTCAACCTTATACACCACCTGTCAAAAGTGATGAATCAGAAAGTTAGTAGAAATTTTAATTTAATTAAAAATTATTTTAAAGACAAAAACACCAAATATTTATTAGATAAAAAGCGCAAAAAGCAAAAAAAAAAAAAAAAATGTGCGAACAAAATTTAATTTCAGCCGTCATGTTTTGTTATAAAATAATTTAATAAAACGTCTTTCTCCTAAATCATTTAACTATAATTATGTAAATTATTTATTTTCAGATAATGACAACGCGGATTGTAATGATCATTTACAACATTTAAATAATTAGTTGTATTTTGATATCATTATTAATTTTACATATTTATTAATTATTGTTGTATATTGATATATATTTTTGTCATTTTGTTCTTATTGTTTTATTTAATATATAATATCAAGTTAAATTAGTATTATTCATTGCTATTAAAATTGAAAAATAAAAATTTCAGTTTCTAAAAAAAAAGTAATTATTATGAATAATAATAATTAATTTTTAAGTTAAAATTTTATATTGTCCTATTAGAACACTTTGCATAGAACTACTCTATTTATCGCAAGTTTCATATTTTAAGTGAATAACATATATAAACAATTCTATAAGGAATCAGTAACTTATAAAGTTTAAAATGTATGCAATTCAGATTAAATAGGATTTCTGATTGAATACAAATATAATGTAGAATGTGCATAAACAAGGAGTACACGCAACAGTGTCTGAACATTATTTATGAATTACATTTTTAAAAATGCCAAAAGTATTACAGAGTTTATTCAAATTGGTAAATACTGATTAATACAGAATATGTTTTAGAGTATCCATGATGACCGAAAATTTTAATTGAACAAATTTTATTGTTCGAACTACTTAAATGTCAATCTAATACATTAAGTTACGAATAATAGACAATATTAACAACAAAAACCGTATCTTGTATTATTAACATTTTATTAAACCGCGTTTGAACAATCGTTACATATTATATAACAGATTTGTAAAATTTATTTTACATGTACATATTATCGTCGAAATCTGGTGGTCGCATATGATCTGGATTTGGTCTTCTAAGGTTGCCAGGCATCATTGGATCTGGATTGGGTGGACGTATTGGATCAAAACGAGCCATAGGAGGAACACTAAACATTCAAAATTATATTAGTAAATGAAATTGTATCAACTATAAACACATATCAAACACAATACCCTGGCAAAATCCCTGATCTGTCATTTCCTACTCTCAGCGGATCAAAGATCATGCCTCCACCAGGGTTATGTAGGCCTCCCAATGGATCCAAGTCTGGCATGCCGTATGATGGAAATGGAATTCTCGGAACGTTTGAAATGTAACTATTGGGTCTTGTCCTCGATATTCTAAAGACATTTAAAAAATGTATAATACAGAATATATACAAAATATATCAATAATAAGAAACAGAATTACAATAGAGGAGACTCTGTAGAGATTTCTGTTTGTTTTGGCTGTGTTTGTGTGCTGGCTACTTTTTTTTCATCATTTTCTTTTTGCATGGGATCGATCAGATCTGTTTGCAATAGATTTACAGTATTATGGAAATTATCTATGTTGTTAGTCGTATCATTAATCGCTTGCACTGTAGTGCAAACATTTCCGAGAGCAGCACTCGAAACTTGTTTGATTGTTACATTCTGTAAAACAGGTTCGTGCCAAAATTAAAAATCTTGTTGTAAAATATCTTCATAATTTTCATAATTACGTAGAAGTTGAAAATAAAACTGTCACCAGCTTTGACACCATTTAACAAAAACAAATTTTTATCGCGCACATAACGAAGCTTATATGTCACATCTTGTGACCAATTTGTAGGTAAAAAATCAGTTGGTTGCTCATTTTCATCGATCTCATTCTGAAAACGATCATTAATTAGTTTCATACGTATTTGTAATACACATAAATATAATATTAAACATAAACCATATAATACAAATGTATACTGAGACCGAGTCTTGCTTGGTTTACTTTAAAACTTAAATACATTTTTTTATGAGCTTGCAAAATTGATTATAATGATTCTTTTCTCTGCGAGGTCTTATAAATCTCTATACATATTCAATTTTTTTAAATTTAAATCCTACACGATTTTTCCCAATTTCAAGACCTAGCTAATTACTTCTTGGTCTCTAAAAACGGTAGATCCAACGCTTCTCATGATAGAAAGTTGTATTGTAAGTACATATAAATGTAAGATTATTGTTCTCTTAATAGCATATAGGATTAAATAATTTAATTAATCCGTTTGTAAAATTATATGTTGAAACTAATAACAAAGTTAAGAACATTTTTAATTACAAGCTAGGTAGAATATATTTGTATTTACTCCTCAAAAATATAAATATGTATTGAAGAAACTAATTACAAGCTTGAATAAGATCAATAAAATTAATAATATTTAAACAACTGTAAATTTCAGTGCGCTGCATAGTTTAGACATAACAGAAAACTGTTGTAAGCTGTTATCATAATGTAGGCATTGTTCATAACGTTCATGTTTGACGATAACAATAACAATAGCTCAGATTTTGATGCCTTATATAGATAGATGTATTAATAATGACTTAAAAGCTCCAAAAATGCCTTTAAAAGTCAGGCATGAAATAAAGTAATTTAATTAAAAAAATGCTTATACAAAAGCATATTATAAAATTTAAAAATTTTCAAAAATGATCTAAACATATACTAAAAAGAGATTTAATGAAGTAAAATATATATTTTTTATATCTAAATATAATATTATGTTAAAAATGAAAAAAATGAAAAAAAAAAACATTAAAGATTACCCAAAAATAAATTCGTTATTAGAATGGTGTATGCTCGAAACACATTTGTAGCTTGATAAACAAAATATTAATCATAAAAAAAAAAAAAAGTGCAACAAAGATACACAAATCTTAATAACGGTGTTTCATAAATTTAATATTATTCATACAATAAGGAAAAACTTAGAAACAGACAAATCCTCGCTGAAAAAAATCTGACATTCCAAATTTAATCCGCAAATGAATTTTAGTTTATAGATTATAAACACTTGGATTACATCGTCATTTTGGAATATTATCAACATATAACAACATTACATACCAATACATTTACTATAATTATTTATGTTTTAATAAATGTTCTCATGAAACAATATCTATTCATTTGAAGAGATGTACATAGCATTTAAAAATAACTATTACAATACTATAATCCTAAAATATAAATGCTAAACACGTTTATTCGAAACTAAGTATCTATAACCTATCCACTTTGTACGTTTTTATTATTTATTATGGTAAAAATAACTTGTTCAGTCTTACCTCGTTACCGGGCCCTAGTACTTGAAAATTGTTTTTCAGCAACAACCAATGCACTAGTACGATCAAATTGTCCTCGGACTTGTTGATATCTTTTTTGAAATAATCGAATGTCAACGACCAAAACGCAGAGTTGTGTTCAGCCATGGTATTCGCACTTTTCAATACGACCGTTTTCTAAATTCCAATAGATTTCAATCTGAAAATTAAACAATCAAAAACGCGTACAATGATTTTTATTATAACGACACGACTATAACCTCTGTCTTACTAAAAATTCTCTATGATCTTTACGAATCGTTTTTTAAATATATTATATATACATAACTTACATTAACAGCAAAATTATTTAACAACTGCGGCTGTTAGTTCGGGTTATGTTGCGTTTATAAATTAATTACCGGTTTACACACGGAGGGTGTAATTCCTATAGGAGTGTGTACCATAGATAAGAATACTGTGTACTGTGTGTACCAAATACGGAAACTGTAATGACACAAAATATTATTATTAAGTTACACAGCAAACGTCGCAGCAGCGAAACCCGCGATATTATTATTTGAAGTATGTGGCCGTTTAATGTCTATTGACATTTGACAAGGAAGCAGAAATAACGCATAATATTACAATACAATAAATACGTATTATCATCGTTGATTATAAATTATAATCAATGGTATGTATGACGATTAGGAGCAGTTGTACCACAGAATAGATTAATACAGTGCGCGTTTAAACTACGATCTATTCTGTGCTACGATCAAGTCTTAATCAACGATTAGGCGAAAAGGAGCGTTGTGCAGTGTCTGTTCGTCACGAACTGAAGATCCGTCAACGAACGGAGGTCGGTTAAGCAACGAACAAATTTTTATGCTATTACTACAGAATATATTTGTGTGATATCACGTTTCGTTGTATACAAGTATTCACGTAGGCATGACGTCTACCGTTATTTTATTGCTATGTTAATTTACATTCGGATTTAGTTTTAATATAATAATTGTGTTAAACTGAATACTAGTTGAATACCTATCGTTGATGCAATCACGGTTGGAACAAAACACGTTTAAAAACAAAAAACATGTTTATAACGTTAAAAACAGAGTTTAAAACGTTTTTTAAAGTGTTTTAAACATGTTTTTTTTTAAACACATGTATTTTTTGTTTTCAACCAGTGGCGTCATTTGGTGGGGGGCAGGGTGGGCATTTGCCCCCCTTGTTAATTGTGGGCCGACATGATTTGTGCCGAGATGATGTTGAACAATAGTTATTCTAACCAAATCTGTAGTAATGACTATCGAGTTATGAGTAATAATAACAAATCGCGTGGCAAACAGTGGATTAAAATTAAATTACCAATAAAATTTAAAATTATGCAAGTCATATAACCACGATTAAAGGTGATTAATTCGTGGCTACAGCTTACCACGGTTCTGGATTTTTTTCGCTAAACACGGTTATCGTTACCTAAAGGCAGTGCGTATAAATTATAAAGAATATACAATGTACGTTTGACGGTTGACGACGTAGGCAGTGCTTGAATTGGAAAAAAATTAGAAGGGGGATGCAAAAGTACAAAAATAATGTGCGTTCCAGCAGATTGTAATGTCTTATAAATTCGTGGGGGGCTTCGCCCCACACCCCTATATATTTTCATTATACAAAAATAAATAAGCATCATTTTTTTTTAACTGTAAACATTCGCGCCACATAGTAAAGGAGCATTTATTATTATTATTTTTATTTTATTTTTTTGTTTTTATTAATTTACGATTACTTTTATTTACTTGTTTAATTAAGCAAATACTATGATTATTATTATTGATACTTATTGATATTTAAATTTGTTGTTGTGTCATTGCCAAAATTATAATATTTCGTCATTATTTTTACAAAAACTATTATTTGTGTTTTGCGCAAGAAAACTTTGTCGTTCGAGTATCCCTTGTATTTTGTGGATGAAATTCAATGAAAAGCTCATTGAGTTTCATCCATTCGAGGATCAGGTTTTTTTACTTTCTTTTTGGTGTACTTATCGTTTTATAATAATTAATAATTATATTATCCAGTAACTTTGTATGGAATTTATGTAAACATTATATTTAATATTCCCTTTATTTTTAAGATTAGTTATTGTTTGTTATATTGAATTTTATTAATAATTTGTTAAATACAGTCTGCTTTTTTCTTTTACTGAACTTTGAAGTGTTATATTTTTTTTTTGTTAACTTTAGTTTCGCACTGGTTAATTTTTCATAAATCGTTTGTATTTTGTTTTGACGAGAAAACTGTGTGTTGAACAGTAATGTTCTTATGAAAATAAAACAAAACAAATTTTATAAAAATAATAACATATATAATAAAGTAGATTACATTTTGTGTTCATAATAACAAAATAATACCGAGAAAAATTGCCAATCGACGATTGTCATTTCAAGAAATATATTGTTTGTATATTGTGACAACTACCGACCACTCCCTATAAATAAAATTTTTAATTTTCATTATTTCAATAAAATTTTAGTCTTGACCGTCCCGTTCTCTGCGTCCCGGTATGAAAAATTAGAAGGGGTACGCTAAAATATTTTGAAAAAAGAAAGGGGACTCCGTCCCCCCGCGTCCCCCCCAATTCAAGCACTGGACGTAGGTACCTGTAAATCTGTATGACTGTATCGGGTACGGCATAAACGAATTTGTTTAGCCGTTCTTTAACGTTTCGAACGTATGTTTTATGTATACATAATTTGTGAGTGGCAAGCGTAAAAAAATAAAAATGAAAAAAGCTAAAGGTTGTGTGACCAAGACGGCGAGAAATAGAGGAAAATAACTGAACAAGATGCTCAGAACATGTCACAAAACGTAATTTCTAACGTGTTTAATGTCACGACAAGGGAAACTTCAAAATTTGAATCTCATAAGTACTATATAGTCATTTATAATACATTTATTATAGTTGACAAAGTAATGAATTTTCTCCCCCCAAAAAAAATAAAAAATATCGGGCGATTCGCGCGTGCCCATGATAACGAAAATATCAAAATAATGCAAAACAGAAATCGTATTGAGCTAAATGTAAGTGGAAAATAGTTAAATGGGCCGGTTAAATATTTTGCCTCCCCCTTTCGAAAACTGAAATGACGCCACTGTTTTCAACTAGTTTTAAAAATACTTATTTTTAAATAAATTTTTTTTATTGAAAGTCTGTTAGACTATAATAGATTATTTTGGTTCGAAATTTCGGTAATCAAAAATCGAAGAACCATATATATCATAATATAATATTTTGTACTAACAATATAGACTATTCTGTGTATTACTTAACTACAAGAACTTCTTAGATTTTTTTCTATTTGAGTTCAGCGTCAAACATAATAGTAATTCATATATAACTGTATTTATAATCTAAATTTTAAGTATATTTAATATTATAAGTTACAACATTATAATAATTATTTACAATATAATTTAACATGTTACATGACGGTTTAATTTTTTCATGACTCATGATATTATGATAATATAAAATATGCTTCGAAGTGAATGTAGCATAATAATACAACTAGTTAGTAAGTTAGCAAGTTAACATATTGTAGTAACTGTTTACGAATTTATTTAATTTACATCACCACATGACTTCTCCCCGAAGTCGGTAGGCGGTGTTGGACGGGTGGTCATATTAGTTTTTTTTTTCAAATTCTCCATTATCCGATTCATTTGAAGAACCAGAATCAGTGTTATTTTCAAACCCACCATCATCACTACCACTTTAAAAAATTAATTCATTTTTTTTGATGAATACAATCCAAATTCATGTTGTTATATATCTAATTTAATAAAACTATTTGCAAATATAGAACACTCCATTTTTAAATTATCAATATTTAAACAAGGAATCCAACTTTTAAGTGAAATGAAATTATCTTCAGGAATTTCAGCTCCCTCATTTAGTTGCTTTAAGTCGATCAAAAGTCAGCAATGACAAATCATTTTTATATAACAACTAACTCACTTGTAGTATTATACTACACTATACTGAGCAGTGAGCACTGACGTCAGACCCACTCACCCACCCACCCACCCTAAATTTTGAAATGGAGCCGTGGTTCAAAAAAAACCTCTTCGCCACGCTCTTGACTAGTATAAATGAAATTCAAAATTTTCAATCAGTTATTATAATAGTCTAAGAAGATTAAATATGCATTGATGCATTTGATTTATTTAAAAAAAATACTGACTTTTTTAATAATTAAAAATATGGTTTACAAAAACTAAAAATTAATCTACATTACTGAGGCTGAATAATTTATTAATTATAATATTAAGTAATGAATAATAATAAAATAACTAATAATAAAGACTATATATTATAAATTACTATATACAAAGTATATTATGAATCTTAATGGTCCGATAGGTGGTGAAAACCCGATTTTATAAATAGAAATATATCACAAAACGTTAAAAGATTACTTCAATAAAAACAAGTTTTTTTCGGTATACCGTTAAGCACGGTTTTTACCGGTGTTGACGGTATACCGAAAAAATGTCAGCCCTAATAATATTATTTTTTTAAATGAGTCGCGGAATAAAGTCGTTGATAATTTTTCTAAAATAATACGACATAAATTTTATGTGTTTTGGATTTTAGAAGAAATTGCCGACTCTGTCCCTAATTATGAGATTGCCGACTAATTATTTAATTTTGCTGACGTTTGGGGGGTGTAACACCACACACCCCCTCTAAAACAGCCCCTGTCTGCATACAGTGTAGATACTCCTTTTTTAAATTTTATACTTCATTTATTTTTATATGCTGTTTTAAAAAAATATATATTGATAAATAAGACTATTATATTATATAAAATAATTCAATCCTTAAAAGGATCAGATAAATTTATGCTTCATTAACAATATGTTGTTATTGTTAGGTATGTACATATGTGTCATATGTATCAGTCATCTACATATGTGTCAGTCATCAAGTACCTATACAAATTTTTGTTCATATACTGGTATGTGACAAGTACATATATGTCCTATATATAAGCTTATAAAGAAAAAAAATATGAGGTATTATATTTTTCACATATATTTTTATGTTTAATTGGTTTCACACTTTATTAGACATATTATATAAATTATTATGCTTTTATATTTAAACATATTGGTGAGAGTTTTTATGCATTACATACAAAAAAAAAATATACAAGACTTAAATATTTGCCCTCCCCTCCCCCTCAAGTGAAAAAAAGTTTCTGCGCCACAGTAAGCGACACAGTTGTCTTGAAAATGAATAAGAAAACAGCTGGACAGTGGACGGCCGCTACTGTTAAGAAGGTTTCGCAAACTCACGAGAGAAATTAGATGTTTATGTAAATAGTAAATTGTAAGTAGAATGGTAGAGCGGCGACATGGACTGTTAAGTGTTAAGCAAACGGGAGCACAGGTAAACCGAACAAAAGCGAGAAAAAACTAAATTTAACACGTAATAATAAAATATAATCAGTTATTTAAAATCTACATAGGTACATTTTATGACATAACTATAATTTATAACGATTTTTTTTCACTGTGATTTCTCATTTCCTATATTCATAATTTATACACATATTATAGGTACATATTCTTCATTGTCAACATCTTATTTTTAATCTATATCTTCATTACCGCTATTGTGATTGCAAAAATCAATTGGATTTATTGCATATTCAAAATCTGGAAAACAAAAAAGTCTTGTATCAGACTGTACTTAAGTCGTTATTATATATCATAAATAATAAAGATAATCTTTTAAGGAATTTTTTAAACACAAAAATGAACAAAATACGCTAAAGGCTAGTGGTGGGCACTAAGAGGGCGAGCAAAACACGCTAAAGAAGCTATATGTAAATGTAATATATTACACAGTTTAAATTAAACAAATTGCTACAAAAACAAAAAAACGAAATAGAATAAATACTTAATTTTATTTTTCTTCTTCTCCCTCGCCTCTATCCCAGCTATTTGGGGTCGGACACCTTTGTCGTAAACCTCCACTAGACCCGATCTCCCACATCTTCCACGCACACACTAGCAGTCCTCATAATATCACACTCAATCGCATTCAACCACTTCTTCTTCGGTCTTCCTTTTCCTCTTCTTCCTTCAAAATTCATTTCCATAACCGTTCTTACCGCTTTCGAATCTTCTCTCCTTATAACATGACCAAACCATCTAAGTCTATTCTCTCTCATCTTCTCCACGATCGACGCTACTCCTATGCTTCCTCTCACATATTCATTTCTTATCCTATCTTCTCTTATTACCCCAATCAACCATCTAAGCATTCTCATCTCTGCTACACGCCTAGACTCATCCTCTGCTCTAGTTTCTTGTCCACCGCCCAACACTCTAAACAATACAACATAGTTAGTCTCACTACACTCTTACAGAATTTACCTTTCAGCCTCATTACTTAATTGTATTAAATACATATTACAACTAATAATTAATAAAATACATTGGAATCTCGTAACTTAGATGCATTGTACATTCAATACGCTTGTTTAGTCCATAATTTACATTGTGAATGGATATCACAAAACGAACTCGAAATTTTGTGGAACGAGAAGGAATTTTAAAATTATTTTTGAAAGGGAGAGAAGAAAACCCAAAAAAATCTTAACTCAATTGGTGCTAGAGTATCTATTAAGCACGGACTCTTACCTTCTATCTCTAATATCTTAGGAGGTAAGACCGATACTTGAAATATTAACAAAGTGTTTATGATAGTAGTTGAACTACGTCTGAAAACATGAAGAATTTACAATATTAGAAAAAACATTCTTTATGGAATAAAGAAGAAATCAACTTGGACTAATGTCCTTCTTGAGGAACACTCGAAAGATATTGAAATCAGCAGATTTATATCTAATATCTATATATAATTTTACCCATTGTACTCTACCACACTTGCACGATTTAAGCCAAGGCAATATAGGCTCATAAAATCCAAAGCTAACCGCCCAGCCACTCAGTGCACTTAAAGTATACCAGCTGTAGACAACATACTAGCCTTAAACGGCTGGTGTAGTGTGGACCTCAAGATGGGATTAGACAATGGGTAATTAACCCGTCCCAGTAAAAAAATACTTTAATATTTTAATATTAACGTTAACTCATTAACGGCCTACGTCGAGTAGATGCAACATTACCTATTTAAAATAATTTTTAATAAATGGGTTTTTCCTTTTATTAACTTAAAATTGTTTCGTAATCCACTTAATATGGTCACAAAATAATGAGAATACACTTTGAAATAGTCTATAGGTTCATACAATTTATGACATACATATATAAAATATGAAAAGTGTTTAGTCACTGGCTGCGTTACTATAAAATCTTCAAATACTGAGATCAATCTTGACTTGAGTAGTTTAACCATATCATGCAAATTAAGCACGGAAACGAAAATGTAAACGATAATTTCGGTGGATACAATAGATTAATTAATGGAGACTTTACTATTTGACCCAACAATAAGCTCAGTAGATTTTGTTACGCTCATACGCTTGACAACCGTGATCAAAGGATGAAACTAGTGGACTCTTCTACTCATATTTGCTATTAGAATAAAAAATTTAATCGGATGTATAGTGGTTCCAACAACACCAATTCGAATTGATTTAATATATATCTGAAAAAAACCCTCCAAGATATTTTTAAGTACAGATATAACCGATTGGAGTATAGTTGCAACATCACGTATATTTAGTAATGGGTTAGATAAATTAAACGTGAAAATTAAAAATAGTATTATATATATATTAAAATTCAAAGAAAATGATTGATTAAAAATATATTCAATCAGCATGTCTGCTCGGGAACCCGTAAATTATAGTGTGATATGGATTGTACCTTGTCCAGCTTTATATAGCCATAATATGGTATCAATATCGTTACTGCGGTTTCGCGTGCATGATGCATCACCATATTTCAGCGCTTGCCCAAATGCTCCTTTTACACGTATATAATATTAGCGATCATAGTTTTACAATAAAACGTTCAATTCAATAAAACTCGCCACAGGCGCGGCTCCAAGGGAGGGGCCCTAGGGGCCGCGGCCCTCTCCCAAGCCTGTATTTTTCTAAAAAAATTTATATTGTCTATTATACTAAAACCGTAATTCCCGGTTTCTCTTCCATTGGTAAAGAAAGACCTTTTTTTTGCTTATTATGACTTAGGCCCTCACCCGACCCAGTCTCTGGAGCCGCCTCTGATTCGCCAGTGCAAAAGAATATTAATCGTTGTCATTAATTCATTTTTGACGCGATTTTCCAATGTCCATTTATTTAATTTCAAATGAGAATAACTAAATGTAATTATGTAAATAATTTAACGATAAATGATTTTTTTGTAACAAATAATAACAAAATATAAGTACTGCCACAAATTTAGGCTCTAGGTTTAGGCACTAGTCAGCCAACAGAACATACTTCATATCATATTGTATAATATTCATTAAATTAAGCAACTTCAGAAATGGCTGATTGTAATACTCCTAGTTAAATATAGAGGTCTAGTATTACTGGCTGTTGGTAATAATTCAATTGAATCTGATGAGGTAAAAACACCTTTAATAGAACTGAACGTAAAATAAATTTGATCCAGATGTTGAGGAATTGAAAATAATGATTGTCTGTCTTTGTCTAACACACAAAAATCAACATAAATTAGACGTTTCTTACTTCCAACGTATTAATTGAACTAATGATACGATAGGAAATTTGAAAACAAATTTGGATTTGTCGTGAAGTCAATTAAAATTTTTTTTCATACCTATCCAGAATGAATTGAACAAAATTAAAATACAAAAAAATGTCAATATTTAACTTTTGAAGATTGTAAGATGACAAATTGACAAAAGCAGAGGAATATTTAGAAATACTTCATGGGACTATAGGAGGGAAGGTGAGATAATTTTTCAATTCTAGAGCAAAAACCATAAAATATAAAAGAAAAATTCAAATTAAACTTTTTTAACAGAAACTAACCACAAGAGCTGAAAATAATTAATACTTTTAGATCGTCGATTAAGTATTAGCGGTCGAGCCATATAGACCCAAATCTTTAGGCAGCCCCACAAGAAAAAAAATCATAAAATATCAAATCCGGTGATGTCGGGTATCACAAAATTTCATCGTATCTTGAGATACAATGGGGTACCATGTCGAGATGGCGTGGGAATCGAACAATTCTTGCACAGCTGCCATAAATTGCCTTGAAGCGTGTGGTATGTTTTGTTTCTCCTCTATTGAAGAATTCTCTACAATGTCACGAAGTTGTAGTTCAACAAGATGGAGTGTTATGGTTTAGGTTGACTAGCAATTAACTATTAATTAACTACTCATTATCTTTTTAGGTAATAATTTGTCTTATTCTGATATTCATCATGATACATACAATTATTAATAGCAGTAAATTTTTTTCCAAGTTCCAAGTAATATTCTCGAATAAATCCTAAATAATAAAATACATAATTATAATATCATATTATTTTAACTTAAACGAATTAATTAATTAATTATTAACTACAGATTATCTGTTTAAAACTTTAAAGCCCAAATTATTGCTGAATAGAGATATACATTTTGGAAAAAAACATTTTTTCGTTTCTATCATTATCCACTGCCATATGTCACGAGCAAAAAGTTTTTACTACATTTTTATAAGAATTAATGAGGCAATTATTTTGATGTATGTTACAATGTTACACTCTTATACATTCAGTGGTGGATTTAGAGTCAGGAGAACTGTGGGTTAGCTATTTTGAAAAAAGGCCATTTTTGTTAACCATGTGTACGTTGCTTCCTGCCACACACAGAACTGCAATGGTGTCATCACGCTCAAAATCGTTAAAATTATAAAGAAAAATATGTAACTACGGGTAACCGAAAAATTATATAAATATAAAAAAAACTTACAAATTGGTGGCGACAAGATAAATAATAATTAACTAGCGTATACCCGCGTATACCCATAATATGTTCATTTTATGACAGGGTATACGCAGAAAACCGAAAATAGGGATCTGGGTATATGGCGTATATCCGCGTATACCCTCCAATACACCACTGATTATATTCATTAATTCCTATAAAAAATAAACCGTATACACAAACTATATATATCAATGTATAAACACATATTTGTATCAAATGTTTCCAATTTTCACCTCAGATTGTAAATGATTTGTTACAGTTACTTTAGTTTGAGTGTAAAATATTAAATTAAAAATAAGTAGCTGCCGTGAGGCCCACTCATTATAATATTTAAAACATACCTGTAGGTTTATCAAGCGTAATATCTGGGTGTGGAATTAAAAAGAAGACAAAATTATACATTTACAAATATTTTAATTTTGTTGAATATTATAAAATTAATTTCATGATATGCACTGTATTGGTTTTAAAATAATAATGTTTTTATATTTTTGTGTACACCTATTCGGGTAAAAGAAGTGTAATCGATATTTACAATGAAATTTATACAATATAGAAGGCAAATATATAAAGTTTACATGTTTGCCTACTATCCAGTAGCAAATGCACATATGCTGCCTAATAAATAGTAAGTCAAGTATATCGATGGGTCTATTAATTTTTTTAAAACATAAAGGAAAAGTATGAAAATTTGTAGAAACAGAATAAAATTGATGACGTATCCAGTATGGCCTGTTTTTTTATATAAAATCTGAAAATCGAATACAAAGGCTGAGAAGTATAAAATTCTACACATATTTAAGAGGTTTGAAAAGTTGATAGCACTAATTTAATTTTTAATTATTTTTGATTTTGAAAAATTACAAAAAAATGAATTATGAGCTTTCCTTGGTATAATTTTCTATGAATGCAGTGACTGTAATTGCTTTTTAGTAAAGTATAATAATATCATCTTTTAACACGCGTTTAAGTGATCTACTCAAACCGACATCTACTGCATCTGCTGTGGCACTATTTATTAGTCATCCCCTAAACCCTAACACATTGTGTATTTCATGTTGAAGAAATTATATGAAAACATGGACATGATGTTCAATAAAGTTTCACAAACTGTTACATTTAATCAAACGAATTTTAAAGAAATTCTATTTTGAGGCAAGTAGAAATTTATAAACTTATAAAATTCATAAGTATTAAAAATTTAATGAATTGATTTTGCCAGCAAAAACGTTTTCTTTTTGTATAATCAGTCAACAGAGCATAATCTAGTGATATTTGATTTATCCCTTTATGTTTCAGCCTTCATTAGAAAATCATGTGAGTTAATTTTTAGCTTTAATATAAATACAGTTATAATTTATTGTCCTGAAAACAAGCTCTTAACTTTTATTAGATTATATTAGATTTATATTCTATCTTGTTCGATTAATGAAAACTAGTATTATTGAATCAGATTATTCAAATCAATGCCCCAAGTCATTTATATCGTATTTAAAATAGTTTACCACTTATGATCATCCACTGAAGGATAAATAGCGTAATAATATTATACTTATATTTATTTAAAAATAATGATGTATTATAATTTACTCACTCAAATTATCATATCCATATTTCAGAGCTGTGTTTATAGTATCTACAAGAAGAAAAATAAGATAATACAATTTTTAATTGAATATTAGTAAAGGGATTTCTTATAATATTGTTAATTAATAATTATAATATTTATCAATGAAATTATGTTTAAATTAATATTTATACATATTATAAGTGTTCTTTTGATTGAGAATAAAATTACTTACCACCAAACACCTTCAGTTCCCCTACACAATTGTTTAAATTTAATACATTTTTAATTTCAAATAAACAATTTAATATTTCATTGATATATAATAATTTATGTGTATTTATGAATTGCACGACGAGAATATAGAGCAAAATGAAATTTATTTATAATGCATTTTAAATTGTTCTGTAATGTAGCATCTCTGAAATTATGGTTTGAAGCAAAAACATAGCAAATTTTGCACGTCAAATGTACCTACATTTTTTAATTTTATTATTATAGGTATAATTTGAAATTCTTAAAAAGATAAAACTGTGTAGGTTCGGGTTGATTTCTTTTACATAAAAATTTTGATATATTATATGATATATTATAAATGATGTTTTGTGCCTGTAAACTTACTTTTACATTCGTTGATTGTAATATTATATTCTTCTATTGTATCTTTCATAAAATAGTAATAAAAACTCAGTTTTTATAATTTCCATAAAAAGAATCATGATTAATTTTAAATTATAGGTACATATATCTAATAATATACATGACACATTAACACATATGTAATAATGTAATATTTAAATTTAGATATTTTGAAAAATTGTAGAACATTTAAGTGAATTAATACAAAGTTAAAATTACACATAAAATTAATACGTACTTTCACCATCAAATTTATTATCGCACCAATCATTTGGATTAAATAGTTCTTCAGCTTCTATAGTTTCATCCACTATTCAAAATACAATTTATTTACATAATATGATAATCAAATAGGTATAGCTTTTAGTAAGGTATTTATGCGCTCCTAATTATTTATAGTAATGTTACATACGGTTTAGCACATTTTCGTAGAGATTAGAAACATATAATCCTACTTTTCCTGAAAATAAAACATATTTTTATATTTAGGCTGATTTAATTGCTACTTGTATAATATAATGAAAATAATTTT
Organism: Slavum lentiscoides; assembly: GCA_032441835.1. Classification (NCBI taxonomy): domain Eukaryota; kingdom Metazoa; phylum Arthropoda; class Insecta; order Hemiptera; family Aphididae; genus Slavum; species Slavum lentiscoides. Next base: position 31,086,388 of record CM063706.1, read on the forward strand.
TTTTTACTATAAAAACATGGAATCACTTATATTCTTCACAATATGTAAAGAACAATTATAATAGTAATGAAGATAGGTATAATAACAAATTTTTTTATTTAATATATGTATATATAATATATTTATACACACACACACACACACACACACACACACACACACACACACACACACACATATACACACACACACGTATATACACACACACACACATATATATATTTTAAGTTCAATTAATATACAATTTATAGAAAGCTAATACTTCACAATATATATTTTAAAATTTTTATTCATTCCATCAAATAACATTTTCATGTAATTAATATTTATAACTTACGTAAACTATATGTTAAATCAAGATCCTCTAATGAAAAATTAAATAAAATTAAAATAAAATAAATATCATTGGACAATTTTCAATAATTTAATATTAATTGTCTTCTTTAAAGAAAAACAATTACATATTTAACATTATAGTATTTATCAGAATATAGGTAATAAAAATAATTAAATTACCATTTTGTGAATATTTATTAAATCTGATAATATTTTTCCGCTATTAAAAAAAAAAAAATGAAATTATATTATTCTTATTATGTATATATGTTTTAATTTCTATAAATATTATCTGTTATAATATAGCATTGCCCAAATTTTAAGATGATATTTTAAAGATACAAATTTGTTGTATGATTATATTTCATATATTGTTTATTAAATTATAATAAAATCAATTATTAATTGAAAACAATTTTTTCTATAATTTTATAATATATATTTTAATTTTTTTCATCTATTTTGTCTTCTTTCTAAAGTCAATGAGAATGTTTTAAATTTTGTTGTATGAAATTAATAAAATATTTAAAAATAATATATGTATTAGGAAATTTAAGTATTATGACTTACTAACTTATATATGAGTTATGAGATATCCTATAGTGTATTTACATAGTATTTATACATAGGTTCCTACTAATTTCCTATTGAAATAACTAACGTAGTTAATAATACTATGTATCTACTAAAGCTTTTTCTGATATGTGTCGAGTAAAAATAAAAAAAGGTAACGAGCCGCGGGGTGTTGTGAATGTTGTTTAAGTGAATTACTTGGGGTAAGATTTTAGAGTGTATTGTTATCATTTAGGTATCACTCTAAATTTGAAAGCAATGATAAATCATTGCATTCGATAAAACGATTCTGAGCGGAGCTTCGGTATTATATTATTGGTTATTAATACCATAGGTGGCTCCAGGAATGAATCTCAGGTGCAGCCATATGTGAATATTTTTGAGGGGGGGGATCTTGAAACTTTTACAAATTAAAATTTTTCGATTAAATAAATTTCCGATGAAAATTCTAATTTGTACCTATGTTACAATGTTACATTTTATTTCCATTTGTTAATTATTATATTACCCCATGGTAAAATTTTTGCGGCGGTTGAAATGTCAGGTGCAGCCAAGGCTGCAGTGGCTGCACCCGTAAAACCGCCTATGATTAATACTGTATAATAATAGAGTACCTATGTATAGAGCATATAATTAATAACAGTAATTTTTAATATAATTTTTTATAATAAACTTAGGTATCTAAAAGTGTACAATTATTAGCACCGTCATTATAATAAATTATTATGAACTTATTTACTTGTATTACATGTGGGTATTATGAATAAAATGAAAAGTTTAATTAATTACAAATAAGGATTTTATTACACTCTTTTTAAAATAATAACATATACATTTTTTCCATTATTTGGTCACCTTTTTCGGTAGTTCTAGAGGCTTTTAAGAAAATCGAAAAATGACCTCTCTAAAGTACCAACTAGATGCGATTTGTTGCTGGGAACAAACTGTGACCGAAAAGATCGGAATACTCCTACCGGTAGAATTTTTGGACACTGTCATAAAAAAATATATATATATATATTTAATTATTATTTTTTGGTGGTTTTTGAGTTATATTTTTATGCGATTTTGTGAAAATCAAAAAATGATCTCTCTAATGCACCAACTAGATGCAATTTGCTATCGGAATGTAACTGTGACCGTAAAGATCGGAGCACTCCTTCTGGTAAAATTGTTTGGTACAAGCATAAAAAAAATATTTTTTCGGTAGTTTTTGAATTATGAAAAAATTATGAATTATTAAAAATGACCTCTCTAAAGTACCAACTAGATGCGATTTGCTGCCGGAAACAAACTGTGACCGAAGAGATCGGAGCATTCTTTCTGGTAGAATTTTTGGGTACAGGCATAAAAAAAAACTCCATCATTGTAAAAACAATAGATTCTTTGCTCCGCTCAGAATCTTATACTCCTATATTAAAATTAAGTAGATTTTTGTGTTCTACTCACTCCAGTTTAAATATGAAAAGTAGAAAGCATCTTTACCAGAGCCATTGACTAGAAAGAAATACACAAAAATTTAAGTAAGTATATTTTTATTCAATTCTGTCAAGAACAGAATAATCGACAAATTATGTTATTATTAGCTTTTTTTTAGAAGTATTACAGGATTTTTCGGTCTTTTGTCACAATAATAAGATTCCTTCATACCATCAATTTTTTACTATCTCTTCAGTGTTCTCTTCTCTACTACAACTTAAGTTTATACAATCTATAGAACATATTTCACTGTATTCATCTACCTTTGCAAGACTGGGCATTAACGAGTTGAAAATTAAAAATTAAGTTTAAAAGTTAATTATTTTTCATTCGATGCAGTAAAATTTGGTTAACATTTAAGTGATTCTTTTTTTTTTGATTCCTTATACACATACAATGACATCGTTATATTAATTTATTGTTTTTAAATATTTTAAAATTAATTGTAATAGTGTTCAAGAACTGGTATTAGTAAAGAGGTTAAAACCAATAAATGAACTAGGTTCATTTACTGGATTTAGTTATTTACATTTTTAACCAGTGAATGAACAGGTTTTCATTCATTGGGTTTGGTTATTATGCTCGGATACTCCAATGTATGAACGCTTTTAGTGAATAAATATACAGAATTTTTTTTTTTAATTTTTGTTAATTTAATATTTTTATTATAGATACCTATGTCGATTATAAAATATGTACGTAATAAATATATTTTAATTAAAATAATAACTTTAAATTCTATTAATATCATTTGTAGGTACTTGTAAATAAAACAGTAATGAAAAGCAATGAACTTATCAATAACCTATCAATAACAGGAAAAATTTTAGAGGAAAAAAGTTATGTTCAATTTAAATATACTGAAAAAGAGCTGATTAATGCAGTAATATTGCAATAGTAGTAGTAGTAGTAGTAGTAGTAGTAGTAGTAGTAGTAGTAGTAGTAGTAGTAGTAGTAGTAGTAGTAGTAGTAGTAGTAGAGTGGTGGTGGTAGTAATAATAATAATAGTAATAGTAATATTAATAATAATAATAATGATAATGATAATGATAATAATAATAATAATAAAATTCTGTTTATTCATTGAGAAGTGTGTGTTCATTCACCTTTTTGTTTATTTACTAGGGGAAATTGATTTATTTTTCTAAAAACATTTTTTCTTTAAACTGTGTGTATTCTTTTCATTTTTCTTTTTAATCGTAACATATTAAAAGGCATTTCATATAGTATAAAAATATGAATTCAACTTAGTAGTACTTAAACATAATATTATGATTCAGAATGTTCAGATATTTATTTCTCTACAAATCCATTTTTTGGTGCATTTACCCTAGGCCCTTTCACGTAAAAAATGACAAAAAGTAGAGCGCGCGCTAATATTTTGAGTGACAAACAACATCAATATGACACATGACCTGACGTTTTGGATTGGTGTGCATGTTCAATTTATTTTCCGTAAAACTAGAAACAAAAGTTCAAGAATGACACGTTACTAACACGTCATGTGTCATGTTATTTTGGTGGGTACCGGGTCTTAATTAAAATTTTATCTGAAGGACAGTGTAAATTTCTGAATGATTTTGAATATATTATTTGTTTTTATTTCAAAATATAAGTAATTTTACTGTAGCATATACGTAATGTATGCATGTACGAAGTACGTAATAAGCCAAGTCTCGAGATTTATTGTTTGAGTACAGTACTTAAGTATAATAATTATAATTCATAAGTAGGTTTGTCGGTAAATCTCCAACATCGACGTACACATGCTATATAATCCTTTGCTGTTCGCGATGAAAAATAACTTTAATATAGAATATAATATACAAAACTACCCGCGCTTGAACCATTGTCGTATTGTAATGCAATATATCATATATTTTTTAATGTTCTTCAAGGTAATAAATATGAAATAATAATAATTGGAGTTAATTTTGATTGTTTTGTTATTTTTAGTCTACATTTTACATGATTTTTTTATAATACATAAATATATATAAGCGTAAGGTAGGTGATGTAAAAAGAGGGTGTGGAGAAGAAAGAGCAAAGCTCCACACGAGTTTCTTGGCTATGAACATGTATAAGTGCTAACAAATGAATTTAAAGTGTGTAATGTGTATTCTGAAATCGCAAATATTTTAGGCACTGCAGGTATCTCTAATTTTCTTTATTAAAAATCAGAAAATTTTAACTTTTAATTGAGTTAAGTTTCTTGTATTTTCAAAGTTAACTTTTAACTTATAAAGTTTAAAAAAATATTGTTTTATTAACTTAAATTAACGAGTTAAAACAATTTATTAACTTGCCCAGTCTTGCATTTTTGTCTAGGCTGATTTTTAAGTTTGCAGGTTACCATCCTTTTATTTTTCCAATTAATTAATAATTCTTTAATTGCCCTATTTTAAATTTTCACACATCGGTTTTCTTTGGTCGCAGAATTTTCCTCAAAATCTTTCTCTCGAATATTTCCATCTTCTATTATTAGTAAAAATATCAATATTATTATCACAGTTGTCTACTCAGTAAACAACTGTGATTATTGTTATTTATTATTAAAATACTATTAATCAGTTTGAATCAATGACGTTGAATCTATGTAACGAATATAAGTATAATATTTCTTACTGTTAAATTGTCCAACATATTGGAGTGAATCTAATTTAATAATTTAAATTTAAATAATAATATAAATTATGTTATCGTTATGTAATGTCTTGTATCACTGTAATAATAAGTGAAGTGTGAAGAATAATAAACGATTTCTATATGTGTGTACATTGTGCAAGGCAAAAAAAAATATTTAATGGCTTTTGTAAGATATTTGTATTTGATATGACTGTATTATTATAGTTTTAGTCTAAGTAAATTTGTTCATATTTCAAAAATACTTATGTAAATTATTAATTTGTTGATATATATATATATAATTATAAATTATATTGAATATATAAATTATCAATGATATATTTGACACTAAATCCGAGTATAAATATTACTATGCGATATATCGTGGAATTTCACCCCGAATTAATGTGTCAAACATTTGAAAAAAAATTATCTATACATTTATTTAGCTGATTGTACAAGGTACATGTTGGTAGGTATATGAGATCAACCCACGCATTATGTAGTCGTAGTGGATAATATATTATCTTAATGTCTAATAGTGATTAATGTATTCTGTTTTCAAGTATCGGTTCATTCCAGAATGAATTATACTGTATCTACTATTATATTGTATATTATACTATATATTGTCTATTATTTTAATGTTGACTAAAGTGATTGTCAATCTTACTTCGACAATCTAAAATTAGAAAAAAAATTGATATTAAATAATAAGAAAAAGTATACTTTATTTGTATATTTTATTACTTTAAATAAATATATAATAAATCATTATTACTATTTACACCAGCATCTATAAAAAAATAAATAAAATAAAAATAAATGTCTTAAATTTTGTTAGTACAAGATATCCTTATAGTTTTGTCAAATTTTGTATACACTATAATATTTTGTGTGTAATATTTGAAGAAATATGAAAATAAGTATATTATTTTATTTATATTTAATATTTACGTAAATAATATAACTTATTATAGTCGTAAGTACATATTAATGACATTCTACTACTACCAACGAAATTTTATGATATATGTATTAAAATCCTATGTAATATTTCTTTCCTATTCAAATTCTGAATAAACACTCATTATCTGAAGACATGCGTCATGAAAAGACGCATTTCATGAAAAGTGGAAGGAGTGATGAAGAACAATGCTGTGCCTTACCTGAAGATAGAAAAAATCCTTAATAAGCTGTTTAGGAATATCAAAACCTAGGAATCACGGATAGAAAGGGATGGTGGAACAATACGTTCTATCTTAGGAAGCGTAATTGGGAAGGAGGACCATTTTGATTTAATAATTAAGTTTTATAATATTACAATTTTAAATTATTTACCTTCATTATTATTACCATCATCATCAGCTACACAACAAATAAAAAAAAAATTTACATTTAGATTGTACAAAATGTTGCCGTTTACAATAATATATCATATATAGACTAAAGTATTTTTAAAAAATAAACATTAATGATATTCAAAACAATATAAAGGGTACTTCTTTTTCAATTGTCTACATAACAGAAGCTTCGGATATATATATATATATATTTTTTTACAGTGTTACGAGGTAGAGTATTCACAATTTTAATTACCTATTACAAATATGGAGAATGAAAAGAAAATATTAAAAATAAATAAAATATTGAAATTATAAATTGATTGTTTTTCGCGATGACAAAATTATAGGGAAACAAACAGCGCTGCAAACTTTACAGAACCGAAATTGGATCTACAAATTATTGATTCGAAAACGGTATATTTGATAATAATCTATTTATTTTATAGAACGGTTTTTATAGAACTGATAACAAATTATCGGTTTTGTACATTTTCATGCAAACCAGCACTAGAATTTCAGATTTTTTTACATTATACATAATTTAAAAAACATTTTATATATATGTATAAAATAATATAATATTATGAGTTAAATTTTTATATATACGTAATATAATATAATAAATAAAATTCTAATACATAAATAACATAATATTTCTGTTTTTTACGTTACATTTTTTTTTAAACATATACGAAAACAGTTTAAAACACAAGGTTAGATTTTAACTCACTCGTCGCTGTTTTTTTTTTTTTTTTAGATTCTGAGTGAAGCGAAGATTGTATTGGTTTTACAATGATGTGTTTGTTTTATTTTCATTTTTTTATGTTTGTACTCAAAAATTCTACCAGAAGGAGTTCTTCAATATTTACAGTTATAGTTAGTTTCCAGTAGAAAATTGCATTTTGTTGGTACTTTAGAGAGGTCATTTTCGATTTTCTCAAAAGCGTCTAAAAAAAATTCAGAAACTACCGAAAAATTACGTAAAAACGCGATTTCTTCCAAATCGATTATTTTTATTTCTTCGCAATTTTGAAATTAATCCTTATAGAAACTTGAAATATTCACCAAATATGCAACATTATATTATAGGTCAAAACAGTTTTCAATTTTTTTTTTCAATTTTCGTCTATTTATAGCAATTATAGATTTTGAGGTATTTAACTAAAAAAGAGGAAATTTTTCAATTAAAAAAATTAATACAGTATCAGACATACGTTACTTCAACTATGTTAAAAAAAAATCTTGAAAATCGTTAGTTACAATTTTCTTTTATAAACATTTCAAATTTATCAACAAAGTGTATTTTATTTCTTGTGGAAAATACGTTATTTGAAAACTAAAGGTCCTGGCAGTGGCGTATTTACGAGGGGGATATGGGGTCATATCCCCCCGGGAGGTTATTTAAAACAATAATTTAATAATTGTATGAACGAAAATTAATGATATTAAATTAAATTTTGAAAAAATAAATAAAGAAATCAAATTCTGTATACAAATGACAAATGTTTGTTTACATAAAACATACATATAATAATATCAATATATGTGTATAATGAATACAATAAAGTTATCTGTTATAATTTGCATATCCTCTCCCGTTGAAAAATTCTAGATACACTACTGGGTTCTGGTGTCTAGGAAATTTTTCGAATTTTGAAATGATTTATCGTAATGATTTTTAATCGCCGAAAATGTTAATCCGACTGACATTTATTGTCGTTTACAAATTTGTTTACGGTAGTAAAACCGTTGACCGGAACCCTTTATCGCATTGAATATCAAATTGTAAATTGTTTGAACTTGGTAAAATGAATATTCTGGATAAACATTGGGATGGACGACCTGTAAAAGTGACATGAAAACCATCGAATTCAAGTGGACGAGTTTATCGAAAATGACCGCCAAATAACCCAAAACCACATTTGCTGATATTGTTAGGATATCGCAAGAAAGGGTTAGGTTCATTATTCAGCAACTTGGCTATCAAAAATTTTGCCCTCTTTAGGTACCGACAATTTTGACTCAAAAAACGCAAAAATCGAGTTGAGCGTAGCCAAAAACTGTTGAATTCGTTATCACCAAGTAGCAAGGAGAACAGTTCCTTTTCAATATTGTGACTCACTATCAAGGTTACCAACGAGCAGAACATGTAGGTTAACAATAACATTTTCAACAGATAAAAATTCTTTCATAGCTCGTTGTTATTATATCGTTTACATTACATCTATACTAATTACTATGCTTCATTCTGACACGTACTGATTAGAAACAAGTCGAGTGATTTACCCAGTTGTAAACTATAAAAATAGCTATATTTTGACATCAAGTTGAAGTCTTTATCTTATTACGATTGTGAGTTGTCGACGATTGTGCATTACTTATCATTCGCCCCTCGTAGAAAGCATTTTTTGAAATTCACTCGGCTAAGACTTTTCTTTTATACATTACGTGTTTATTGTAAAATAAAATATTATTGCCTGTTAAACAGTTATACTAAATACAATAAATTTTATACATATACATAAGTACGTAATTTCATCGCTATATTTAGTAATTAAAATTTATAATTTTACAATTTTAAATTACTTACTTTCAATAAAAACAAGACTATAAACATCTGTACAAAAAAAAAATTAATTTATTGCATATAAGTATTACAAACTACAAGATACGAGTATGTACACGATTAAATGATTCCATCGCTTTATTTATATAGACTTATAATTTTACAATTTAACATTACTAACTTTCATTAAAACGAACTTCATTACTACCTATACAAAAAATAAAAAATAAATTCGTTGCATATTGGTAGTACGATCAAGATATCCTCATTTAGTAAAATTTACTATACCCTATAATAGTTTGTGTGTAATATTTAAAGTAATATAGTGAAAATGTATTTTTTTATAATTGATATTACGTAAACAATATTGGTTTTATAATCGTAAATATTAACGATACTCTAATACTAACTATTTATCTTTTATAATATATGTGTATTAAAATCGTATGTTTTATTTCATCCCTAGATAAATTATGTTGCCAAATTATGCTCTTCTATTAACTAGAGCAATACACGTTGCCCATTACAAACTATATTTGACAAAATGTGTATTTTATAAAATAAAATAATATAATATAATATTGCCACTTTGCCTATTATTTAACTAATATATTATTAATTTAGAAAAAAAACTTCTATATAATGAAAGAAAAATTTTGCTATAGAATTGAAGTATATAGAATTTTTTTATACATTTAATAAGGAAAAAACTTTATTATTAGTTATAATTAGAGTATTAATTGACTAACATAAAGAATAACTACAAGCTATAGAAAAAGAAACATGTGTAATTCTGGTAATTTTACTTTTCCACCCACGCAGCACATTCTTGGCGCTTCATTCTTAAAATATAAGGGCATCGCAATATCCACTTATATCGTCCATTTTTTCAATCACAATCCTTGGATTGAAGACCGTAGTTATAATAGAATGCAGCAAAATTGATTTCAGCGAGCAGTGACCGCCTGGATCGTACAGTGCGTACTCGATCCTTTTCCTGTCTTCCTACACGTTGCTCTTCTATTTCTGACGAACGGGCTTGGGAAGTGCGTAATCTATCGGTTTCCAGTCTTTCATCACCTTGCTATTCTGCTTAAGACGAATGAGCTTGAGAAGTTTGTATTTGATCGGTTTTCCATCTTTCATCATGTTTTTGTTCTGTTTCAGACAATCGGGTTCGAGATATGCGAACTCTATTATTTTTCAGTCTTGCTATTCTTTGTTTGTTTGTTTTTGAATTTCGAGATGCTCTATTTTTTCGTGCTTGAAGTATAGCTCGTACAATTGCTTTTCGTTTGGGAGGCATAATTGCACAACAACTGATTAAAAAATATATAAACTAGTATGCACAACAACTCACCAAATTTATACATATATATATATATAGAGATTATTTTTAAACTCAATAACAATAATTGTTATTGTAATTGTTATAGCTGAGTGGAAAAAGGATAATATTCCTTTAACTCAACTTTAGGAAAATTAATATAAACTGTTAATTTCCTTAAATTTTATAACAAGTAAAAACTTGTCTGTATAACTTACATTACCTAATACCTACCCTTTAACCTCCAGAAAAATGAGGTCATAATAATCAAAAGTTTTTTTTTGTATAAGACATTTAATTAGCTGGAATATTATCCTTTTTCCATTCACTGTAATTCGCAAATATAATATTAGGTTTTGAAAATAATTTAACACACAATTTTTTTTTTAAGAATTAAGCTTTATTAATGTAGAGTTATACAATACTATTTTTTTAGTTTAAGCAATATAAATTTTACAAATAGTTAAAAATAATAATTATTAGATTTTCAATATCTTAATTTCCATCATCATCATCACTAGGTTCTTCATTCGAAGTTGGCAAGTTCAAAATTTCGTCATACAAAACTTGGTATTCTTGTGGGATGTATTGTCGAACTTTTGTTATGTCTTGAAGCTTTTTGAAGTTGACTACAACTTTATCTTTATAGATTTTGTGTTCCGGAAACAGCACGTCTTCTTTTCCTTTATACAGTTTAAAAGTTACATTTTGCAGTCCGTCAATGTAGTAAGAAGCATTTACATAACATTTCAACTCACTTTTGTACACCAAGTGCCTGTACTGGCTTACGCTTAACTTTTCACCCTTTTTTTCTATATCCTTTGTGGTTTTTTAAAAATACTTTGGCTACCATGCATGAAAGTTTAGTATGTCTTCATTTTTTACCGACTTTACTTCATAAAATGGTAAGAATTTTTTAGCCGTTTTTATGAGATCTTCATATTGACTAGGTACATAGATTCGATTAAATCTACATACTGCTCGCTTTATTACTGAAAAATTTCAGTCACAGGGCAAGAAACTGTGTCCACGTATTGGGAAATAATGATGGATGACAGAAAATCTGTTATTCATTGTCATAGCTAAAAGTAAACAAGTCACTGTGTGGTTCCTATTCGGGCTATCACACGCGTCACTAAATATATGAAGTTCCTTCACTTCCTTAGATATCGTATTAAAAAAATCAAAAAGAAAGCTGCAAACTTCATTTGGACCCCTTTTAGCGATCCCTTCAGTGTATGTGTAAAATACAGATCTTTGATTTTCAATATCATGAATATTGAATACGTAAAACCATAGCTTAGATAGAACATTTCCTGAACTGGCATGAATGGAAGGGGGAGATTGCGCATATAATCGAATGTTATAGCTATTACGTCACTTCTATTTTTACAGATCTCAGAAACTTCCTTAAATTTATTGTACAATTTCTTTGCTCTTTTTTTGTTTACTAATAACTCCTCAAATGCTACCCTTTTTGCCACCTCGTTAAGTGTTGAAGATTTAATTTTAGTATTAAGCTCTTCACAAATCGAGCACATATCTACTTGTGGTCTACCAAATCTGAAGCTGAAGTTGTCATTAAAATATTTCAAATAATATTCATATTTTACAATTCCTTCTAGATTTGGGTTAGTGTCAATGAAAAGTTCATGCATTTCTTTATTGTCAGATGTGCCTCTAAATAAATAATAAGGCAAGATGTATAATGTGCCTTCATTGCAGAAAAAGATAAAATATGTTTATGAATCTTACAGATTATCACGGGATTTAAAATATTTCCTCGGTTTTTGTGTTTTCCTCTCATATCAACAGGTGACTGATTTGTTTCACGTAATTTGGTCAAACGTTGAACTACTTTGTTTGATACTGAACGAAGGCTTGAAAATGCTATACGACAGACTTCAACGCGACTACTACCCTTCATAGCATAGTACTTAAAAGAAGACGTATTTTGCTTTGATTCGGATGACGCAGGTCAATGTCTCTGGTAACTGCTCAATACCTAGAATTCCAAAATTTTCCGTATTTGCTACCACTTTCATTGGTCGTATTACAAATTGTATAATATAATAACCTTTGTGAGGGTATGCACAATAACTCACCAAAGTTTCATTATAATCGGATCAACTGTTTAGGAACTTATCCGGGGCATACAGACAAACATTCATTTTTATACATATACATACATACATGTATATACCTAACCTAACCTGTATATAGATAACGTATTTCATACATTACTAACATATTTACACACACACACACACACACACACACACACACACACACACACACACACACACACACACACACACACACACATATATGAAGAATAATATATAATATATTAAATATTATATTTCATTTAAAATTGATTTTATATTCAAATCAAAATAATATATTACATAGAGGAATATATACTTACGATCAGCTGATGTGTTCTCAAAAATTGCATTAAATTTCAAAATAAACAAAGTAAAATAACATATACTGGATATAGTATTCATTATGCTTTTCACCTTTCTGAAGTTTAATCTAAATTGTATTTATCGAGAACGATCAATATTTATGACAAAAATTACTGTAGAACGAATACGATTTTTTTATTCTCACGTGCTTTTTTATATATCACACAATATAGTGTGAATGTTTGTTTAGTTGGCCATAAAAACCTGGCACACAGGCGTATTAATTTATTACATATCTCAAGACAACCATACAAACGTATTAATTGTATTATTCAATTTATCTAATAATGCTTTAATATATTAGAATAAATTCAATATATGTATTATACATAAAAATCTAGATTTCTATACAATTGAACATCACATAATTTAGTATTCTACTGTTCGTTTAATATTGTGGTAAAGTAACCTATGACTGGTTAAATTTTTCTGCACTAGAACAATAGTCTAAATTAGTATATCCAACGATAAACACTTTAAATGAATTTCACTAATCTATTTATCCAAGTCCCCTCATTGGTCTGAAATAAATGAAAAAAAACAACAATCTTAAAGTACACAGCAGATTTATTATAAAAACATGCCAATATAATTTTATTTCATGGAATGGACGCGATTATATACAATGATAATATGCCTTGTACATACACATATTGTAAACACATTATTTATATATATAATATATATATATGTTAACGGCCAAACCCGATTTCAGGATAAACTAGTTTATCCTAGGCTAAACTAGTTTGGCCTAAGTGCGTTAGGATAAACTAGTTTATCCTAGGCCAAACTAGTTTATCCTGAAATTAAAATTAAAATTTTAGGAAAAACTGGTATAGCCTAGGCTAAACTAATCAAGACTGTCAAAAAATATATTATTATTATAATTATTATTATTATACAATATGCTCTGGTTCATTATTATTTATTACCTATTTCTTTTTTTTCACTAGATATTATATTATTTATTAATAGTATTACAGTATACAAGCCAAAAATTCACATTTATTTATCTTTATTAACTTTCACTGTCTTATCGATTCGTTGGTATAATATATATTATATTTTATGATTACCGATATTGTAATCTATCGGATTGTGTGTGCGGTTAAGACTCGTTGGAATGATATTTTGTAATATGTAGTGTAAATGTTTTACAGAACCGAATTCGAGATTTGTACTCAAAAGTTTATCCAAGAAAATGAAATCAATCATAACATCCAAATTTCATTAAGGACTGCAGCTACCAAACATTCACTGGGAACAGGGCAAGGTTTTGTGAAATGTAATTGTACAAAAAATTGTGTAACAAATAGATGTAAGTGTAAGAAAAAAATGATACTCTGTAATTCTAAATGCCATCAAAGCATATCTTGTACAAACAAATAATAATCTTGTAAAACAAAAAAACACAAAAGTGGTAATATTAATAATATTAAAAAAAAAAAATTAAAATAATAATAATAAACCAAAGCATATCTTGTACAAAAACAAATAATAATCTTGTAAAATAAAAAAAATACAAAAATGGTAATATTAATAATAATAATAATAAAAAAAATAAATATAATAATAATAAACCAAAGCATACTGTATAATAAAATATATTTGTGTAATAATTAATAATATGTATTAATATTTTTTTGTACAGTCTTGATACGTTTGTATGAAAGTTAATTTAATAATCAGTTTACTTATATAAAATATTTTTAATTTTAGGATAAACTAGTTTATCCTGAAATCGGTTTATTGGTAACATATATATATATATATATATATATATATATATATATATATATATATATATATATATATATATATATATATGTTAAACCAAATCTTGCATATCTCGGAAAACCTTACTGCAAAGATGTTCTATCTGTCCGTTTTTTTGTTTCACACTTGCTAGAGTAATTTCGAAATTACATTTAATGAAAAAATAATATACTGTGTGTGAGTGTTGACAAAAGAAAAAACCTCACGCTATTATGAAATACAACTTGCTATTTTTCGATTCGTGGATTTCTTTAAATATTTTTAGCCCATTTTTGTACAGTCTACCAAAACGATAATTTAATCGTTATTTTGTTAGGTTAAGTAATTCATAGATTATCAATAAAACATTTTTGATACAAATAATTTTTTAGACTCTTCATATATTTTATAAACAACCTAATTGCTTAATCTGATTTATTAATATAACGCTGCACTTAACGGTTTAATGAATTACTTATGTACACATTGTGTTTATACAAGATTATTTTGTACGAACAACGGGTCATTATAATAAAACCTCCAAACAGTGACATATCCAAGGGATTGTCCTTGGGGTCCGAACCCCTCCCGAAATTTTTCTTTTTTTATATTAATATTATATACTTACCTATTAATAGCCCAATATTTTTTTAATATAATAATATATTGTTAATAAGTAATATTACTTGTTTGTGAAACTTTTGTTAATTTTTCAATCGAAATGTTTTGGTTTCGAATATAATATTCGATTAAATGTTCGATAATAATTGATAAAACCTGTTATTCGATACCTAGTCAAATATATCGAATTTAATTTTATTCCAACATTTTTCAAGTAGACCCCTTCCCTTCAAGATAAAATCCTGGCTACGTGCTTATCTCCAAAGGTCCATTTTTCTTTTTTAAATATTTTAATATACATATTATTATTTAAATAATAAATAATAAATGTTACGTAAAAGAATTTAGGCTAAATAACACCAAAACTGAATGGTGTATTAGAATAATACCAGGGAGGCTTCAGACCTGATACATTGACAAAAGACTAAAGTTTCACCAAATTGCCCAATAAACATGAAAATTTAACAAAGTGCATTTTATTTATTGATTTTGAAAAAAGCTTGATTCAATCTAGAGAGCAAGCTTAATTAATGTATTAAAATAATTTTACTTCCCTGAAAAGTTGATTATATTAGATATCTATATTAATTATTTAATTCTTATAATTATCGTCTCGCAAATAAATAAAACGATTACAGAGAGACGATCAACTTTCAATTTTCCAGTAATATCTGGCAATAATTTAAAATCCTAGTGAAGTATTAATAATTTCAAATTTAAATGATCAAATTTATACTTTATATCTTTAATAATAACCTAGCGAAATTTTTCTTTATTAGATCTTATTGATGTTCTGTTTATAATATATTCAATAGGATCTACCAATAATGCGCCTAAAACTGCTAATAATGTATGTCCACAATCCCTATCACTTATTTTACACTTATCAAGTACAGCCGATAATCGTGGGGAAATAATTTCTTTTTTCGCTCTTTGGCTTTTGTCGGCCCGGACTCAGGTAAAATGTTATCTTGAAAATTCGATGTACATACTAGAAAGAAAGTGATTTGGTAATTTTTCCAGCTCTTTACCACAACAAGAGTTTGAGTAATCGGACGACGATAAGTCAATTTCGGAATAGTATATTGCAAATATTAGAATAATTCGTTATTAATATAATTTAGTAAAACAAATAAATATATTAAATCTAACAAGACACTCAGATTGATAATACAAGATTAGATTAGCTACATTTAAAAAATTTCCTCAGATTTTTTTGAAAAACTTTGTTGGTTATTATAATTTATATAAATCAGTTATTTTGTCTCATTAAAAAAAAGAAAATATTTATAATATGTAATTAATACGATAACTTATTTATTCAACGATTGACAACGATTTTTTTCCATTTAACAACTAGACGCGAATGAGAGCACTCACATAATGCAATGTCTAAGCTACTTATTTTTTATTTCTTAGCTAAACATATATATAAATCCTATACTTAAGATTGGATTTGGATTTTGTGGGCCACCAGCAACAAAACTTTCTATGACATATGTCATAGATAAATTAGGTGATCGGCGCCACTGATTAGAACAAATATTAGGGGTGTCGCCTAAAATATTTTGAAAAAAATATTTTACTTCTATTACAAAGGATAATTATTATACGTATATACACACGCAGTTGCTTAAACAAAAATTTCCTAGAACCCGATTATAATGCAACCTACCAGGTCCAATTGTAAATCTAAACCATCCAGGGATCCACTCAAACACACACAAAAAATTTCATCAAAATCGGTCCAGCCGTTTAGGAGGAGTTCATAAACATACACATTACACACATACAGAAGAATTATATACATATAAATATTTAATAATAATTATAATATATACCGTATGTCCCATGTATATAATTTATATATACATATGTATATAATACATCACATAATATATGTATTATGTATATATCATCATTATCATTATCATCATCATTTATATAATAAAACTAAGTTAATAAAATGTGCGTGCCGATAAAACTTAAAAAGGAGTCCCGGCACGATAAAGGGACTTATATAGTGTGATAGCCCTTTATCCCCCCTCGAACAAGAAAGTCCCCGTTTTAACCTAAAGGGCGTGTTTTTAAAGATATAAGGGCTTTTCCAACCCTTCAACTTGGAAATTGTGTAGTGGCGCCATCTGTTGTCGAGTATTTGAACTTCATTCAGAACAACGATTATTTGGGTTGCATTTCGAAAGGCGCTGCGAGCAATTAAATTACATTTGTTACTATAATAAAGTTATTAAATTTTGTGTATTTATATAGCAGTAGTGGAGTTAAAGTGACATAATTTTAGTTATTCAAATTAGTTCTGAAAACATTTTTAAATTTAAGTTTTTAAATTTCGCGCCTTTACTACGTATGCTACAGCTGCAGAACCTATTGTTACCATAACAATAGGTTATGGTATAACATAACATCACCGAAAAACGGTGTCTTCACAGCAAAAATACGAATACAAGGCAGAGACGAACTAGAAATAGATAATCAATGGGTAGTACCATATAACCCACTACTTTCCAAAATGTTCCAAGCACACATAAAAGTTGAATACTGCTATTAAATATATATGTAAGTACGTAAACAAAGGTAATGATATGGTAGTATTTCAAATAGTCCAAAATAGCGAACAAAATAACAGAAATGATGAGATCCTCATGTACCAAATGGGAAGATACATCAACAGTAACGAAGCAGCGTGGAGGATTTTTAGTTTTCCCATACACGAACGCGAACCAGCTGTGCAACATTTAGCAGTACATTTGGAGAATGGACAGAGAGTTTACTTCACAAAAGACTTGGCTAGAAAAATTGCAAGCGAACCACCTCAGAACACAACATTAACAGCTTTTTTCCAACTGTGCCAAACGGATCCATTCGCAAAGATATTACTGTATGTCGACGTCCCTATTTATTATACGTGGGACAAAACAAGGAAAATTTTTCAACGACGAAAACAAGGAATGCCAGAGGAGGGTCATCCAGAAATCATGAAAACTAACGCAATAGGTCGAGTATACACTGTACATCCAAACAATGCCGAATGTTTCTATCTCCGGATGTTGTTACACGAAATACGGGGACCAACAAGTTTCACAGATCTCAGGACCATTGACGGCTACCTATACCAGACGTACAAAGAAGCATGTCAACGCTTAGGATTATTGGAAAACGATAATCACTGGGAATTAACACTACAAGAAGCCACACTCACAGCTTCAGCTGAACAAATTCGAGAGTTATTCGCCATAATTCTAACAACATGTAACCCATCAAACCCAAAACAGCTATGGGACTCTTTCTAAAGGAGTATAAGTGATGATATATTGTACCAAATCCGACAAACTAATCCAGAACTGACTATAGAATTCAATGACGACATCTTCAATGAAACACTCATTCGCTTAGAAGATAAATGTTTGGCAATAAATAACCAGGCCTTAGTAGAACTTGGAATGCCAGCACCACAAAGAAATGCTTTCAGTGTGCTAAACTACGAAATTACAAAGGAAAAAAGCTACAACGTCAATGAACTACTTGAGTACATTGCTCACAACAAACCACTCCTCAATGACAATCAAAAAAAAGTTTACAACGTAATGAAGAACCGGATAAATAACAACACTGGTGGAATTATTTACTTGGACGCACCAGGAGGCACCGGTAAAACGTTTCTAATAAATCTAATACTGGCGGAAATACATGCTAAAAAACACATCGCACTGGCACTAGCATCATCCGGCATTGCAGCCACACTTATGGAAGGAGGACGAACTGTCCATTCTGCCTTACAACTACCGTTGAATATAGCCGAACAACAATTTCCGGTATGTAAATTCTCAGGAAAATCTGGACGGGGTCAACTTCTAAAACAAGCTAAAATTATCTTCTAGGATGAATGCACCATGGCCCATAAAAAATCACTAGAAGCCATGGACAGAACATTACAAGAATTGCGAAAAAACTCTGAAATAATGGGAGGAGCTCTACTCATACTCTCAGGAGATTTTCGACAAACACTTCTAGTTATTCCCAAGTCAACACCAGCAGACGAGATCAATGCATGCTTAAAAAAATCACATCTCTGGCCACAAGTACAAATACTGCAATTAACAAAAAACATGAGAGTTGAATTATCAAAAGATGAAACAACAGCACATTTTGCTAAAATACTTTTACAAATAGGCGAAGGTACATATCCTACTGACCAAACGACCGGCCTCATTGAACTCAATAGTGATTTCTGTAACATAGCCACTACTGAAAACGAACTAATCGACAAAATTTGTCCAAATATTATTCAGAACTATACCAACATAGAGTGATTATTTCAAAGAGCAATTTTGTCCACTAAAAATAATATTGTTGACGATATCAATTTTAATATTCTAAAGAAAATACCTGGTGAAGAGAAAATATATAAATCGATCGACACGATGGTATCCATTGAAGAAAGTGTCAACCTCCCTACTGAAGTTCTAAACTCTTTACAAGTACCAGGAATGCCATTACACTGCCTTTGTCTGAAAATTGGATCTCCAATCATACTACTCAGAAATCTCAACTCCCCAAAACTATGTAATGGAACGAGGATGATCGTAAAACAGCTATCGAATAATATCATTGAAGCTGAACTTATTTCTGGAAAGAACAAAGGACACACAGTATTTATACCTAGAATACCACTGATCTCTTCTGAATTACCATTTCAATTTAAAAGATTGCAGTTTCCAGTTAAATTAGCCTTTAGTTTTACAATCAACAAAGCGAAAGGGCAAACTTTAAAATATTGTGGCATCAACCTCAAAGAATCCTGTTTCTCTCACGGTCAGCTATATGTAGCTTGCTCAAGAGTAGGAAATTCGAAAAATTTATATATATATACCCCGGAGAATAAAATGAAAAATGTTGTTTATAAAGAAGTAGTGTAAATAATGAGAAAATGTTTTCAATAAATTTTTTTGCTTTTTACGTCATAGTAAATTTTTTTATTTCAACTACCACGTAATCTCATATCAACTCCCGAGCGAAGCCGGGTATCATATATATATATATATATATATATATATATATATATATATATATTACAGTTAATTTAATTGGAGTTTTACAATTTTGTCAAACGAAGTAAAAGGTAAATAAGTAAGTTGTAGAAGGAGTTCTAGGAAGTGGTTGACTAGAGAGATAGTGGTAAGAGTTCGTTAATGAGGATATGAAGGTTTTTGGTGCAAATTGAGAGACGGTTAAAGATAGCGAAATGTTGTGGGATACAATCCCTTCTTTGTGTGGGATACGTAAAGGTTAAGCAAAAGAAGAAGAAAATACATTAAATATTTACAAAATAAAAATTATAAAATAATAAAAATATAATATAACCTCTTTTTTTTTTCGAGTCTTATAATTGTATTTATATGTTTATATGTTAATTTATATGTTTTTAGCCTGTTTTTCCACACACTATTGAATCACAATTATTTCTCTACACTCTGATTTGTGACGTTGAATAATTCACAGAGATCACCAGTAAAAAATTTGAATACAAATTATTTTATAGACATTTTACTTATTTTATAAAAAACCTAATTACTTGGCTAGATACATCATTATAATATTGCATTTTATGGTTTAACGAATTATTTATTTACATATTGTATATACACGTGTGTTCACGATTGTTTTGTACGAAAAAAAGACCATTATAATTAAATTTTCAACGCTAAGTTTTAAATAATACATTATTATTTAATCATAGAATTAAATTTAGTATAATTTGGATATTTTCTTATATTTTCCTCGAAAAAAAAAGAATTATTCATAAACGGGAAAGTGTAGACAGATCATATATTTTTATTAAATGTTATAATTTAATTCAAACATTTTACTATAGGATTGAAAAATCTTTATGTATATTTCAGAAATCAATTAGGATTTTCTACTCTGTAACAGTTTAATACATTATGGATAATATTGTATCGATTCGAAACGTAATTTTATTTCTGAAATCATTGAAACTATTACGTTCATCGTATCACAGTTAATTATTAATTATATTTTATTAAAAATTACGTCGCTATGATTAAGAATGAATAAATCGTTTGGTTTTTTTTACAATATTTTTTACACTAACTTTACGTTTTCAATACATTTAAATGTTTTGATATATTACATAATATTTTTCTTTTATGTTTACTTCAACGCAGAACACGCAGTGTGTTCCATTAGAAAAACGAGAAAATAAAACCATACTTTGTTTTTTTACAAAACACTTGCCAAATACTGTATTCCACGTATGTTTATATTTGTTTGTTTTAGATACAAATTATATTATTAAGAAAAACAAATCGTAAATAACATTGTCTATGCTTTTAAACAAGCATTGATTGATATATTTAAAAATACTTGTCATTATAAATACGAAAATATATATCTAAGAAATGAAATAATAAAATACGAAAATAAGAAAACTATACATTTAATAATAAAATATATTTATATATAAATAATGGAAATTGATCTTATAGAAATAAAAATACATACAAATTATTGTGTTAAATTTTTTTTTTAATTATCGTTTTCGACCTACGAGTTAAGTCACCTTCAGACATAAATGCATAATACGAAAAAGAATATAAAGAAATATTATCCAATTCCTAATATTTGAACCTTTGATTTATATTATACATCTAATTTTATAAAGTTTAAATATTCCTATACCACAATTTAATGCGTGAATACGACAATAATACGTTTGAATATTTGCCCAGATGGATTTACATTCATTGTGTAGGTATATAAGCGTGTGTAGGCGTGTAGCTCTTCTTCGAAGGGTGGCAAGGTAGTAGAATTTAAAACTATTATTTACCCAAAATTATCCACTAAACGATTTGAGATCGAATACTTAATTATTTAATTTCTTTCGATGGCTCGTATGGAAGAAAAGGATCACTTAAGTAGCGCCTCTATTGTCACGCGGAATGTACTCGTACAGAATAAATAAATTGATATACTTGATATAACAAATGTTAAATGCTTTTAATTGATCATAATTATGTATACATTTGAAACATTTAACAAGTATTATTAAATTATAATCAAGTATTATTACAATTATTTTAAAATCTATATATATTTTAGGATATTAATATAATCTATAACGGCATATACATATGTTTTGTGTTAATACAACAAAAATAATATACGAAAAATAAGGACCTAGATTATGCTGACTGTGATTAATCCGCTTAATATTACTCGTTTTCTATATTTATAAATTAAATTGTACATATTCTTTATTGACAACATCTTATTCTTCAATTATATCTCATTACCAATATTGTTTAGGCAAAAATCCATCGGACTTGATGCATATTCAAAATCTGTAATTCAAAAATCGCATACTAGAATTTACTTAAAGTATAATCACATATCGTTAATATCCTTAAAGGTATTATACAAAAACACAATATTGAATAAACCCTCCAAAGACAAGCGGTACCAGGAGGGTAAAAAAAACATGCCGAGAATATTAGATACTACCATTAAAAATTACTCATCAATTATTTAATAATATTACAATGAGTAATTGTTTTCAAATGTCAATAAATAAATTAAAAATATTGTGTGACCACAAGGAGTTATTCACGAATTTGTCATAAGAAAATTGTAAACATTACTGTACACTGGTACACTGGTATGTTATATATTATATTGAAATATAGGTCGTACGTAATCGCTGAGCTTAATACATGGAACGCGCGTTCTGTATACTTCTCCTATATGAAAAATGGACCTCTATAGTCAGTCGCCAAATGCATTCCGTTTCTATTTTCCTGTTTTTGTTACCAACTTTGTTACGTTAAAATCATCGCTTTTGGTGCTAACATTGATACTATAAGCACGTCGTTTTGTGTCCTAATTTTTTTTTTGTGTAATTTTTTTCTATCCTATTATTATGTTTATAATTTTTTAAATATTCTTATAACAGTTATCTAACTTTTCCGTTAGTACTTAATATTTATTGGATATTGTGGGTAAGCAATTATAAAAAATATCAAATTATATCGAGAACCCCACCATCTATATAAAAATAACTAGTA
Source organism: Slavum lentiscoides (assembly GCA_032441835.1). Taxonomy (NCBI): domain Eukaryota; kingdom Metazoa; phylum Arthropoda; class Insecta; order Hemiptera; family Aphididae; genus Slavum; species Slavum lentiscoides. The sequence continues at coordinate 31,109,589 of CM063706.1, forward strand.
AAAATATACATCCAAATATAATATAATTAGATAAATTTAACTCATAACACGGTTTCAAATTTTAAAGTAATTGTCTTATTTTTTATTCGTTAAAATACATACAGCTGTCAATGACTGCAAATTTTTCTATAAGGTCCATATAATATTCACGAATAAATTCTAAATAAAAAAAAAAAATAAAATAATAATAATAATAATAATAATAATAATAATAATAATAATAATAATAATAATAATAATAATAATAATAATAATAATAATAATAATAATAATAATAATAATAATAATAATAATAATAATAATAATAATAATAATAATAATAATAATAATAATAATAATAATAATAATAATAATAATAATAATAATAATAATAATAATGATGATGATAAATATCGATTTCGTAGAGACATTTTTGCGTTTTTATGTGGCATGTTTGTATACAGTGGCGTAGATACAGGGAGGGAGCAAGGGGTTTTGCGGTGCCCCTAAATCCCAAAATTGTATATATTACACACACACACACCATACGTCTATATATCAGATGTTTCGATTTTCACGTTTGATTGTAAATAAGTTGATACCATTAGATATTTTATTGTTTTTAAAGCAAAATATTATATTAAAAAATAATTATTCAATGTGTGTTCACTCGTTAAATTTAAAACATACCTGTAGAAGTAAAAATATGATCTGATTGTGCTATTAATACGAAAACAAAATTATATATTAAAAAATGTTTATGTGCATTTACATATAAAGAGTGTCTCATGGAGATCTGGGAAAGATTTACTTACTCAAATTATCATATCCATATACAAGAGCTGTGTTTGTAGTATCTACAAGACAAATATGATAATACAATTTTTAACTCAATTTTAGTAAAAGAATCGTTCTTATTTATTAATATACTCTTATATAACAATTAATGACCATAATAATATATTCATCAATGAAATTATGCTTATGTTTATAAGAGTTCATTTGATTAACATTCAAATTACTTACCACCAAACACCTTCAGTTCCCCTACAAAATTGTTTGAATTTAATATATTTTTCATTTTATATAAACAAAATCAATAATACGACTACAAATGTATTTTATTCAGTTATATTGATGTGTACGTATATAACGTAATGAATTGTGAGATAAAAATATAGGCCAAAAAAAAGTTTGTTTATAATGAATTTTAAATTGTACTTTAAGTGTCTCTGAAATTATAGTATGAAGTAAAAATATAACTTAATTTTGCACGTGAAATGTACAGTTTGAAATTCGCATAATTAATTTAACTTATATTTATATTATTATATGGGTATAATTTGTATTTATTAATAACTGCTGTTCGGTACCCGGCATTTTCCAGATGAAGGATGCTTATAATATAAATAATCCTAAGTAGATAGGTACTCGAATAATTGTTTTGTTCGCTTTTAAAATATTTTCAAAACATGCCTAAATAGCATAGCTCAGTTTTTGTATACGAACAAATCGTACAAAAAACAAAAAAATCTTCAACAATTCCTACAACTAAGATTGGTAACCATGATATATATAAATATATATTTTCCCTAGTAACCGACGGAAGAGAAAAATCCTTAAAGACACCAAGTTTTTACTTGACCGATTTCTTTCGGATAATCTTTAGCCTATTTCAGAAACAAAATTAGATATGTATTTGGGTCAATTGCAGGAAATTATCCATTGCCAAGTGACAGCAGTTGTCTTTTCATAATTGTACCCGCTTGACACTTAATTTTCTGAGATACATTTTGTGCACGTGTTAAAATTGTTAAAATTTAAAAACAGTTACCAATATTTTGCTGCATTGTAACCATGGTAATCATTAGTCAGGTTCTTTGCAAGGCTGAGCAAGTTAACAATTTTTTTTTAACTCGTTAAGTTAATTTAATTAAAAATAATCAAGTCAAATTAAGTTAAAAGTTAACCAATATTTTTTTTGTTAACTTTATAAGTTAAAAGTTAACTTTGAAAAACAGTAACTTAACTTAGTTAAAAGTTAAATTTCTGATAATCAACAAAAAAAATGAGAAAGCAGCCAAGGTTTCAGGGTACACACTAAATTTACTTAATAATATTAATATATAAATGTCTTAGTCCGTATAACCCCAAAAGCACGCCGTTCGGGTAAAAACGGGAACCTTCTTCATGGATGGGGGATAGAGGGCTACCGCTCCATATAACTATACTCCCTTGATCGTACCAGGACTCGTTTCAGAGTTTTAGCGGCATGCACATTGTACACTTACTTTTATAATATATTATAAAGTACACTTACTTTTATAGTATATTGATTTATAATATGACATATGTGTATTGGGTATTGTACCTATGTGTTGTTGATCAGTACAAATGATACAATTTATACTCGGGTATTTACCACTAGTTTAGACTTTAATAAATGTTTATTATTTTATTACTTTGAAGAACATTGAAAGTAAGTGATAAATGACAAAGGTTTATGCGCGGGTAGTTGTGTTTATTTTATTATTCAAATATTCTATATTACAATTATTATTATAATTATTTTTCATTGCGAACGGCTAAGGACTACGTGGTTTGTGTGCGTCGATATCGGAGATGTGTTTATTACAAATGTATACTTCTGTATTATTATATTTAGATTTTGTACTCAATAAATCTCGTGACCTGGGTTATTACGTACGTTTTAGAGGCAATACATTACGTATAAAATAAAAACAAATAATATATTCAAAACCATTCAGAAATTTACATTGTTCTTCGGATAAAATTTAACTTAACTTGGATATTTTTGTAAAAAATTAACATGAAGTAAATACGTTAGGTTAAAAGAAAGTAAGTTTTCAAGTTAAAAGTTAATTTGAGAAAAAAAAACGCGTTAATTAACTTAATTTTAACTTTTAACTCGTTAATGCCCAGCCTGCCTTATTTAATTAAATTAATGATGTATTTTCTCAAACTATGCCTATAACCTTCTACGTAGGTTATTCTACAAATCAAAATCAAACCGCGTGACGATTGGTTGAGTGATTCAAAAGCCAACACGTGTCAAAGATTCTCTTTTCACCAAACATCGCATCTACGCCATCTGGCCGCACCTAACCGAAACAAAAACCAATGGGAGAACCAAGTACCGAACCTATGGTGTGAATTTGACTTCGAGGTTCTTGTGGTTTCTGAGATTACCAAGTACTAACAAATACACTATCATTTTTACTCATATGTTCTATAGAAATTAAAATGGTCATTACGGTAACCTTTTCTATACATAGAATCCTAACATTCCCGTATTAGCAGTCACTTCCTTTGGTCTAACCAGAACAAATAACATCTATGGAACATTGGCTAAAAAAAAGCCGACCCGATCGATCCAATAGCATCTAAGACTAGCCGTTACCAACAAAATCGATTTCATATTTATATAGTAAAAATTGTGCCTAAATTTTTTCATCTGTAATCTTACTTTTACATTTTTTTACGATATTGTGTTCCTCTATTGTATCTTTCGTAAGAAAATAAAAGCTCAGTTAAAATTTTTTAAAATTTTCAAAAAAAAAAGATAAAATTTTAAATTATATATATTTTTAACTATATATATAATATATATATATGTATATGACAAATATTTAATATGTAAATTTAGATATTTTGAAAAATTGTAGAATATTTAAGTGAACTAAAACAAATGAATTATCACAAATTTAATATGCACTTTGATCATTACGTTTATTATCGCACCAATCATTTGGATTAAGAAGTCCCTCACCTTGGATAATTTCGTTCACTATTCAAAATACAATTTATTTACGTGACATGATAATCAAAGTAGCCTCCAGTGAGGTATTTATGCACTTTTATTTACTTAAAATAATGATACATACGGTTTAGTACATTTTCGTAGAGAGTAGAAACATATAACCTCACTCTTCCTAAAAAATAAACATATATTTTTGAAACACTTTTTACTATTATTTTATATATTTTTAAATATATTTGTTTAATAAATGAAAAAAAAAAAAAAAAAAAAAAAAGAAAGAAAGAAAGAAAGGAGAGAAAACGCGACTGATACGCAGTTGATACAGTTGTGTTCAAATACTGATTTTAAGATTATTTACACAATGTATTATATTAAACAGAAAAGGATATGTATACAGTGGCGGATCGTGCTGTGGTGCACAAAAGCCACCTAACCTAACATGAACCACTCAAAAAAAAAAAAAGAAATCGTTAGATTTGTATATGTAAATGAGAAATAAGTTATTGTACACATAGTAACTTAAAATAAAAAAAAAAGTTTTTGCAGCTTTTGGCGTTGCCAAGCGTGTCTACTAACGATTAGATAATTTCGCGGAGCAGAAATTCAACAAAACCGTCAAAAATACAAAAATAAAATAAAACGAGTACCTATTAATAATTTTTAGTGTAAACGGGTATTCTGTTAAAGCGAGTGCGCGAACGTGAATGTTCATTAAATCAATTTATACTTTATACGAATATTATTAACGTTTTTTTTTATACTTTATTATATATTATTAAAACATTGTATATTTTAATATTTTTTATAGTATTTCCTTTTAAGTAAATGACCCGGGGTCGTGTTTTGATCGATACACGCTTTCCATGAATTAAGTCCAGTGTTATAGACTCGCGCAATCGTATACTTAATTCGTAAAAATATAGATCTCATCAGAATGTCTGCATATATTTATTAATTCGTATAAAATGTTGTGTTACTATTTTGCAATAATAGTAAGCTTTTTTAATTTTTATTTTATCATTCTCTTGGTTTAAAAAATGAAAATAAAAGTACGTTATTTTTACTACGGGTAAAAAAATGGTTTTTCTTATTAGCACACATTTTATACAGTTGTTGTACACCACTTTATGCAAACCCAACGAACCTCCACTATATGCATACATACAGTAATAACATAAACATCGTATATACATGTAACATCTTATATGGCAGAACAACGTTTGCCGGGTCAGCTAGTAAATATATAAAATTGTGGATTTTATAGTAACAATGTTTAAATTTAGACAGATAAAACTACTACATATAATATTTTTTATACAATAATTAGCACATGGGAATTAAATATATTTTCCATAAAGTATGAAAGACCAATTAAAATAGTAGGTATAATGAAAATATATTTTTCTATAATATATATATATATATATATATATATATATATTTAATTTCAAGTAATATATAATATATTATATATATATATTTACTTATATAAAGGCATATAATTCGTAAGACAAATTTTTAAATGATTTATTCATTAAATCCATTAACTTTTTCATGTAATTAATATTCATTACTTACTTACCTACATCAATCCCTAGGAAAAATAAATATCAAATATTCGTTATACCATTTTAATAATTTAATATTAATTGTTCTTTTTTAAAAAAAAAAAACAACAACAATTGCATATTTTATAGTATATATCACAATGTAATAAAAATAATTAAATTACTATCTTCTTGTATATTATTTATTAATGTTTCCACTAGTAATATTTTTATGTTTTGGAATAAATATTTCTTTTTTGGTTCTTTTAATGTCATTATATTTTCAAATAATCTAGGAAAATATTAAGAGTCGAAAATTTTTGCTTATGATAAATTAATATAAAATTATCTTTAATTATTATTTCATTTAGATTACTTTTAATTTTAGACCTATCACTCTGGATAATATCACTAGAAATAGTTTTGTAAATAAAAAAATTGATATTATTGGTGTGCAGATCTTAAAATTTAATTCTACTCCTTTTCTTTCCGTTTGGTATTGTTATATTCCCGGAAAAACACTTATACATGCAGATCTATGGCAAACTTTATTTAATTTAGTTTCCTGTAACACATTTCTTGGTGGAGATTTTAACTCTTTTCATCCTGCTTGGGGTTCAGATTCAATTTATCATCATGGAAACTTTATCTACAATACAGTTAACTCGCTCGGTGTTTGTATTTTAAGCGATGGTAGCCCAACCCGACTCGGTCGCCCTGGTTCGGTCAACTCTGCATTGATCTGTCTTTCTCCTTTTCTGATCTTAAATACTACTATAATACTACTTAGTCCACCTTAATGAATCCCACGGGAGTGATCATATGCCTATTCTAATCACAGTTAAAACTACTAACTCTTTTCATTCCCCTTCTTTGAACCTAAATTACTGTGCTTTTCGTCTAACCCTTTTTCTTTTAATTTCAATAAAGCCGACTGGAACTCTTTTTCTCTTCATATCCAAAATCATATTTCTTCCCTGTCCTATAATTCTTTTTCTTCATTATCTTACTATATGTTCACTGATCTCATCGATACCGCAGCCAAACTACCCATTCCATTTAAAAGGCCAAATGTAAAAATCTTCCCACCTCTCCATCCTGGTGGAATTCTTCTTGCACTATAGCAGTTAAAAAAGATCTCTTTGCTTCAAAGCTTTTCGACGGCCAGGCGCCATTTCTGATTACCTTAATTATCAAAATTCTTGTGCTAACACCGCGCGTCTACTGAAAAATGAAAAAAGGAAAGCTTGGAAGACTTTTTGTTCAAATCTGAATACCTTTTCTTCCTCTCTGACAGATCTCTGGCACATAGCTAAACGGTTTAAAAATTGTATAAATTCCACTTCTCGTCCCATTAACGACGATTGGTTCAACGAATTTATTCAAAAGTTGCCCCATGTCATGTTCCATCAGAATCAGAAATTTTTTCTCCACAAGTTCCTCAACAATCTACCCTTCATCACGTTCTCACTAACCCTATCACGTTATCTGAACTTAACTATGCTATTTCTTCTCGTCGTTTCCCTGTCTCCAGTATCGGCAACATTTCTCCTCTGATATTACAACATCTTCATTCGAATGCCTTGGTTTCTTTTATTATTATTTTCAACAATATTTGTATACCCAGAAAACTCCTTCTTCTTGGTCTTCCTATCGAGTTAGTTTTGATATATGATTTGTTATGAAAAACCGCCTAACGTTACTGAAGTGCGCATGTTTGGTTTGTTTGGTAATAATACAATGATAACACTGACATCACAAATGGACCAATCAGAAAACTGGATTCATCCGTGGGTTTTATTTCGTGTGCAGAATGGTAATATGCGCGCCTGAGTTGTATTGTATTTGCGATCCCCTCCCCCAGTTCTCCTCCACTCATCAAATATACCTATTGCCGTGCGGTGCTGCCATTGTGTTGCACACCGACTGGTATGCACATAATATTGCATAACCATTTTTAAAGCGAAGCTTTCTTACTGAGGAAGGGACGTAACCGCGAAAAATCGTCACGAAAAACAGCAACGTATATGTGTATATAGAGGTATACACCGTTCAATGCTGTAGTGTTACCAGACGTACGATAATTATCGTATTTGTACGATTTTTATTGTTCATGTACGATGTACGATAGGCAAATCGCTATCGTACACATAAATACGATAGTTTTGATGTTTTTTATTGTTATATGAATATTTGACCATACCAATATACCATACTTATCAATAACCAGTTACCAGATATTAGAAATGATATTTGACAGTAATATAACAGAATAGATTCAATTATTATTTATTAATATTATCACAGTGCAAAAGTGTGTTCCGTTGCGTGACAATTATTTTTGGTTTGGTCGCCTCCGTAACCGGAATAATAAAAAAATGTATTATTAGATAGTTATTATTATAGCATTAATTAACTAAAATAAAAAATAACTACAAGATATAGAAAAACAAAACAATTAGTTACATAAACTACATATTTGGTTACATATGACTGGTTTTGAATGACCACAAATGTTTTAAAATCAACTAATTATAGATATTTTATAATTTATAATCAAAGTTATATATTATATGGAAGAAAAAGTACTTACGCTCAGCTAATGTGTTCTTAAAAATTGCATTAAATGTCAAAGTTAATAGAGTAAAGTAATAGATACTAGATATAGTATTTATTATCGTTTTCATCTTTCAGAAGTTAAACCCAAATTGTACTTTTCGAAAATGATTAATATCAATGACAATTACTGTAGAACGAATACGATTTTTCGTCCCATGTGTTTTTTTATATACTAGGTGTATAATATAGTGTAAATGTTTGTTTAGTTGGCCATACAAATCTCGTATACTGCAGGTATAGCCTTTTGTTAAATTTCTTAAGAATTACAAATGTATTATTTATATTATTCAATTTAGCTAATAATGCTTTGATGTATTAGTATAAATTCAATATATGTAAAAGCCCTATCATTAGGTAAAACTAGGTTTCACTAGTTAATGCTAGGATTTATTGTGTGTAAAAACTGCAATTCGTAATTTTTTCGGTCTTTTACTAAACACCTTGTGTACATCCTAGAATGTACATTTTGAGTTAGAAAAACTGATTAATAAACGACACATAAAATTTAAGCGATAAGCGGCGTAAAAATTATAATTATATATTATTAAAACAAACAACTGACAGTTATTTAAATTCTTTATTATACAAAAATTGATTAAAATTAAAATTAAATTAATTACTATTATAATAAAAACTCTGGAAAAACGAGCTAAAAAGATTAAATTAATATTTTATTAAAAACGTTCCTGCTGCATTAATTGTTTAAGTAGTGCGAGTAAAAATTCCAGATTTCGACCGATGTAAAACTGATTCTCGCACATTATTGCCCGTAGTTTTTGAAGTTATTAACGAAGAATTTTATCAATTAGGATCTAGAGCTGGGACTTTGAATCAATTATTCACTAGAAATTTCACTATGTGTGAAGAAAAATTTATTTCAGTATCAGATGTTCCAAATACAACAACAAGCATACGCCAAGCTTGTTGCTCAACTTTCACTTACAGGCGGGCAGGGATTTTTGAGATGCGATTGCCAGAAAAACGTACAACTAAAAAATGCAAATGCCGCCAATCAAATGTATTATACGAGTATAACAGCAGGTGCCATAATAGTACACCGTATGCAAATAAATAATAATCTTAAAAAATTAAAATCTTAAAAATAAAAAATAATCGTTATATTTATATTTTTTAATTGGGTATAAAACGATCACCAAATAATGCCACGACAACAAATAATTATTAATTAAAAATCAAAAAAATCAAAACAGGAATAATTAATTTAATTTTTATTTTAATTGAAAAAAATATGAAAATATATAATACGTCATACGTAATATGATATCACATTTGTTACGGGCTCCAAGGTGGCTTGGATATCATCCGTAATAATTTAATAACACGATTGTTTTACATAATTATTATTATCTATAACGTTACATGCACAATGTAACCACCCTATTGTAGGCACATATAATAATATTATGTTACCGGCGGACGAGACTAAAGTTAGTGGTCGCACTGGTATCGTAGATTTGCCAGAAGTCACGGACCTAAGTAGGTCGCTCTAGGTTATAATTATATAATATAAGGACCGGACTGACTCGAATAAGTAGCTTTGGTTCCGTGAATCTACCTGATTTAACGGGCCTAAATAGGTCGTTGATTTTTGTTAGTCCTGAAAAGGAATGTTTTAAGTGGTAGTCTTGAAAAATACTGTTTTATTGGTGGGGTTGCCCAGGAGTGCGGTGGCCGACTCGGTCTCTCGTTCGTGTACTGGATACTGCTTTGTCTTCGGTTTGTTGACTGCACCGGTATTAGGCTGGGTGCGCTGGATTCGGATATCGCAGGCGATTCTGTACTCTGTATCGCGTTCGTCGGTTTCCTTCCTTAAACAGTTGTTTCCAGTGGGCAGTCGGTCCGGAGTTGATAGTGTCGAGACTGGTGCTTGAAGTGGAATGAATGTTTTGCTTTGCTTTGCTTTGAGGGATTGCTGTGCTTTACCTACTCCAGGCTCGCACCTCTACTAGGGGATGGATGTGAAGAATTGTAAGTTAGTTAAAGTCGGTCTGTCCAAGTCAATGGGTACGTTTTCGGTATAAGTTTGGTGGTTTGTGGGGAGTGTTTTGCCAAGGAGGCGGATGTGTCCGTGATCGGAAGAGGAGTTTTTGTAGAACATCGTTTTGGAATGAGTTTGAATTGAGTTTTGACGATAGTGGGCAGACCCGTTATCGTACGGATGCCGATGTTCTGGACGGATTCGATACGCTTCGTGCTTATATGCTTCGTGTATAAAAGAGCGACCGGAGATAATGTACAATACGATAAAACCCCATTTTGTGCGTTTTCTAATAATTTACAAATTCCAAAATTAGATTTACTATTTGTCTGAAGTTGATCGGACCAAGTGGAAGACCATCTTCATGTACGTGGTATGTAAGATAACAGTATTTATATATATATAAACAATGTAAATAAGTTTTACAAAAAACAAAAGATATATAATTCTTTGCATTAAATTTGTTATTTTACTAACGTTTTGGACCAAAATATCATCGTCTAGTATAAAATGAAAAAAAAAATATCGTAATATCACCCAATTTTTAATAGTTAAAACTTTGGCTTTATAATACACACTTCATTTTGAATTTTGAGCATTCCTCTACCACGATAGTAATGCATGAAAATGACAACCATAATTTTGATTATTTGCCCAGGTGGCTTTATATGCGTTGTGTAGAGCTTTTTGAAGTCCTTGACAACATAATTTGGCACAAATAAGTAGAACTATACTATCATAAATACAAAGAACAAACCATTTTGTATATTATCATAAGTATAAAGTCCAAACCAGTGGCGTACGCAGGGGGGTGGCTAAGGTGCTGGAGCCCCCAGCACCTACATTATTGACCTATAATTCTATTTTTTTATGTTTCATATTACCAATATTACTAACGATTATAGTGGTCGTAAACAGTTTTGGAACCGATGGAATGCGCAGTGATGTACAAGTTTTTCCTTTCCAATAGTTTAGCACAGAATAGACACAAATATTGTAACGTCACGTTTACGATTGATAACATGAACGGTTTTTGGTTGATTGTTCTGACTCCAAAGTTGAAAAAAATAACACAGCGTTTACGATTAACAAAAAAAAACAATTTGTTACGCAACAAAATTATTTTAATGCTCATCATTTTTTCAATTATCTTTGTAATTATATATTATAGTAAAAGTGAATTAAGCAAAATCTTATGTCTGCTGAATATTTATTTATTTTCAAGCCCTCCATTGGAAAATTCTGAGTACGCCACTGGTTCAAACCATTTAACATGTAAAGAATTTAAATTTTAACATATATAAAATTAAAAATTAAAATTGTGGCCTTAACCTGCGATCAGTCGCGCGTTTTATTTTACGCGATCGCTCGCATGTCAGATTTTTTCTAACAATCTATTAATTCACTTAATTTCATCGAAATATGAATTCTATTTCTTTGTAATTTATTATTATTGCATTATAAACTAGACTGTATATGTGAGATATTTTTGCGGCCTAATTGGTCCACCCACTATATAAAATACTCTACTTTTTACACACATTTTTCAAATTTTTTTATTTATTTTAATTTAAGGTTGCTAATTTATCATTCTATTATTCAAAATATAAAAAAAAACATTATAATATTGTTAATTATAATAAAGTCATTAGTATTACATACAAATTTCAATTATTATTATTATTATTAAAAAAATTTACATAAATTAATTTTAATTTACTAACAATTCATAGAGTTCACCTTCGAGAACACCACTGAAAATAATTTTCAAATAATTTAATCTTATCGACAATTATGGTATTATCTGATTTCTAATTGTGTAGACAAAGCATTAGTAGAAGGAAGATTATTTATCTTTCAAACGGCTATAGTTATTCTTAAAATAAGTTTTATGTTAGATTTTTTTTAACGGTGCGACCGATCGCGGGTTAATATCATTGCTGAGGATATGAAGGTTTTGGGAGCAAATAAAGAGGCGGTTAAAGATAGGGAAATTTTGAGCTTACCATACTTGTGTAAGTTTAAAAAAATAAAATAAATAAAATTATATTCTTACATAACCTTCTTTCGAGTCATGTGATAACTTAAATGCCTTTAGCCCATTTTTGCACTAATTACATAGGTTTGTAGTGGAATCAGACGTAAAGTGGAGAGAAGTAATAAAGGATAGGACGAGATGGCAAAACATTTATTTGAAGGATTGTTTTCAAGGGCCTAAATCCACTAGAAGAAAAAGAAGGTATTATTAATTAAACTTAGAATTTAATCGCGTATAAATTCGTAAATTTTTGTGTACTTTCCAAAAAAATAAATAAATAAAATAAAAATTCATACACGGACTAAAAAAAAAAAACTGATAAAACTATAATGGTCATAAATAATAACAGCATTTCTATATATGTGACAATTGAAGACAGATCAAATAATTTTTTACATTTAATAATATTTTAATTAAAACTATTTATTGTAGGTATGTGATTGACAAATATTTACGTATTTTCAAACATGACACTTGAAATTTTCTACCTTATCACATGATTTGAATAATATCAATATGGTATCGATTCGAAACGTAATTTTATGTCAGGATGTTTTTTTTGTGTCAGGCGTACAACAGGAGTGTGTTAAAATGTATGAATTACGATGATTATACAATAATTGATAGATTAAAAAAAAAATTGTTTAAAAGTAATAAAGAACAATTATAGGTGATTTGTTAGGTTGATTAGATGCTTTTGGACCAATATTGGGCTAGGTTAACTCCGTTTCTATTGCCTAATTGATTGATTTTTCTGTGCTCATAAAAGGGCACAATTGATAGTTCATTATATGTGTTTCATTGTTTTTTTGACTCCACATTCACATAGTGTATTCGAGTTGGAGAGTAGGCCCCCTTTTTTCAAGTTTTCTTTGGTATTCTCCATGCCCAGGCCTGTTCTCATTTTAATAAAGGTTTTTCATACTGGCTATGTTTCGTTATGGCAAGAAGCGGTGACGTATCCAGGAATTTCGTAAGGGAAGAGCTAAAATCCTACATTACCTATGTAATAATATCAGCGACATAGGTACGGGGATGGGACTACAAAAGGTTCTCCCCCAAAACACACCACTAAAAAAAGCTTTTAAATTAAAAATTTCATTTTGTTGATTGTGCACATGTATAATATTAACAAATTTATTGTATTCTATAAAAATATTGGAATTCTAGTAAAACAAAAATATTGTTATTTTATTATAACATTTCTATTAATTTACTTTTTTGTCTGACTGTCTGTTCGGTATAAATTTTTGTGCATGGTTTTCTCTTTTCAGGATTCAAGATTTTATTCCGGTTTTCACTAACAGAATTCTTATAATATTAATATTAATTTCACTAAAAGAGTTTTTCACGAGGGAGGTTTATGCAGTTATGCATATAATTTGTGGCACATAATAAGGACAATTTTAGGATTAATGTATTAATTAATTAATCAATAACTTATGACCGGTTACCACTTACCATGATGATCAATCGAATTTTAATTTATCGTAATTAATAATAAAGGTCGATTTACTGTAAGATTACAAGATTGCGAATAAAATCATGGAAACATTTAAATTTGGAATGTTTAAGTATATAATTTGTGAAAATGTTCATTTTTACAAAGTACCTTCCTACCTATTTTCATTCACGTCCAATTATTATATAATTATACAGTGGTCATGCCAGGGGCGTATTCAGGAATTTTTTATAAGGGAGCCAACATTTTGATTTTATTTGTTTTCTAATTCTAATTCTAATTAAATTCATAACCAACAGATTACTGTTAAATAACACTAATAATAGTCATAATAATCATACACACATATACAAAGAGGTGTACTACTATAAGTCTATAAGTATCTATTATACTTATAATTAGAACAGCTGCTGATATTACTGTTCATGTCACATCGAAATACATATAAATTAATAAAACCCAGTTCACCAACAGCTATATTTTCATCAAGCCATGTTTCAGTTAATACTACAAATACCTAATTAAAGCAAGCAACATTGCAATAAAACATATTTAACTTAACTTCGTAAAACCAAATAGCACATTATTAAGTTTATTTCTAATATTTACATGAATAGTTTTATTACCACGACTGGTATTTACATAGTTTTTTTGCATCGGCAGGGGCGGTATGCCTGAAATTTTCTGTACAAACTGAGGGGATCTATTGGAATATCTAATGATCCAGCTTTGATTACCATTATCGCGCAAATGCTTGAGGTCGGCGTTGAGCATATGGAGTTTCTCTGTCTGCATAGGTGTCAGATCCTCACCAATCCGTACTTTACTCTAAAGCTTGAAATTACGCAGGTTGGACTTGGACTTTAGAACCATACGAATATCAGACGGCAACTCCAGTTCAACAACAATCGGATGAGGACGTGATCCCATTTGACCAACTCGTCTAGAGGAGACACATATGCATTGAATCGAAAGGTTAGAGAACAGATTGGCAATTAAATTAGATATTGTTTGTGGACTTTCATCGGCCATGGGGGCATATTGAACATCAAAAGTTTGGTGGTATTTGTCAGCCTTTGGTATGCCTCATGGTATTATTGTAGACATCATAATCCGTACCAGGAGCATCGTCACGAGGGCAGTTCTTCAGGAGGGTGACTTTTCTATGAAGCAGTTTTAATTCGGAAGCCAAAGCAGCCTTTTCCTCTTTAATCAAACTCAGCTCAATAGATAAGTTGTCGATTACATTTACAGCCGAGAAAGATTTAAGACTACTTTCGAGAGTCTTAATATTATCAATAATTTTTTTAAGCTCACTATCATGCGAGAAGAGAGACTTTTTTGTATTAACATCAATGAACCCTAAATATCATTCAGGATAATTCTTTTCTTTGTTGAGACTTGCGATGTAGGAGATGAATTTCTAGACATTTTATATTTTAAAAGAGTGCCTGGTCGGTCAAGGACAGACAACACCAGTAACAGCACAAAAAGTAGGTAGCGCCGTGTAGTTATAAGGAAGCAACCAAAATTACCAAAATTTTGTGTATATTATAGCGCGGTTTAAGATAGTATTAAGATACGTTTACTTATCTTAAGCCTTGATTACAATAAAAATGTGTTTTGCATTTCTTTTTTGATCACATTTTGAATTATTATAGAAAAGGAATCTTAAGCCATACCTTAAATCGTGTTGAGAATTGAAAAAAGAGCGGTAAATATACGAGTATGTTATCATTTGGCGTCAGTTTCACTATTTTCTCGTAAAAGCTTGCTAGTAATTAAATAACCAGTTGTTTTGAAGATTTATTTTCATTGCCATATTTTACAGTCGTAATACGGGCCACCATAATATCTTAAACTGCTAGTTAAATATATTAAAATATCAATAATCATATTTAATACGTTGAAACTTAAAATACAAAATATTTAAATAATATTTTTCTGTTGAAAAGATTCTGGACAGCAACGTCTATTAATCGGGGAGGGAGGGGGTGGGTTTGAATAATACTGAAAAACATTTTGTTATCAAAACCAGCATGACATATTATCTGTGTGTCGTTTACAACAATGTTCTTGTCAGCCAGTTCGGAAACACAATTTTTAATTTACATTTCTTGTCTAAAACTATTTTATATTATTATACTAATTAGAATTATTTAAATACAAATTATATATAAAGTCGAATCAACAAGTGGTTAAATTTAAAAAGAAAAAGCCGTAAAGAAATGTATTTATTTATTTTAATTTTTTGAGAAAAACATAAAAATTTTAAGAATTTCGTAGGTAGTAGAATTTAGATTTTGTAATTATACGTTATAAAGTATTTAAGAACTTAATATACTACATTAAATAGTCTTACTTTTTTGACATCGTTTCGTAAATTGGAGTGACTTACCAGTTGATGCCTTTCAGAGATACTGGTCGCTGTTTTTTAGTTTGTACAGTACTTTACTGCACATTTATGGTATGAAGCATATTTACTTTATCCTTCGTGTACTAAATAAAAAAATTAAAAAAATGAAATAACAAAATATGTAATACATATTTAATTACATGTAATACATTATTTGCTAAACTTGTTTTTGTATTACTCGTTCGTTACCAATATATATTTATATAAGAAAGTCTAGGGGTATCCAAAAATCTATCATCAATTGACAATTATGTACATTATATTGCCTATTCAACTCCTGAAAATGTAAGAATAATTAATGATTACCCTAGATCAACCAATGATCACCTGAATGGCTACACAACACATGAATCATTAGTTCCTGAATACATTCAACATGCTATTAAAAACACCCTAATTATTGAGTAACACGGATTTCGATTTGGAAAATCCATAAGCTCATGAAGTTCAGAATTTAATAACATGGTATTCGAAACATTCACAAGTTGATGCTATTCATACTGATATTGCTAAAGTTATCGATTTCATTAATCATAAAATACTTCTGAGTTCTGAAAATATTTAAGGCTTCTAGTTTTGTACGGTTCTATAATATTAAGTATGCTTTGCCTTTCACATGATTATTCTTCTGTTGTTGAAACACTAGATTTATCAGTCTCGACTGAACGTAGACGTGCTATTCATTTAAAGTACATTTACTTTGGTTACCTGTTATCTGTCCACATTAACTCCTCTACGTTATTATCAATTATTATAGAGTTACCCTTTGCCTATCAAATTGTTATCCTCCATTTATTGTTCCTCCTAAGGTTATAGTAATTAAGGTGCTTTAAATTAAACGACACAATATAATATTATTTAAATATAACAATTATTTTTGTTCGTAAATAAATTTTAATATATGATAATTTAAAAAAAAATATAGGTTTTTATATTTTTTTGGTTATTATGTATTTAAACTGTGTCATTAAATATTGTAAATAGGTTATACGTAAACAAATATTGTACGTACAACGTACGTTGAAAGAGACAAGCGCCGGAGAAAATAAATTTCGATCTACCAGTATTCAAAGTACTTTATTTTTAACAATTATTTCGTTACAAAGTGAATCACGTTGGTAATAATTTTTATAAATTTTATATAACTTTTTTTTAGAATTTGTTTTGATTAAATTTGAATTTGAATTAAATAAAAAATAATAATAAAGGTAACGAGCCGCGGGGTGTTGTGGATATCGCTTAAGTGAGTTACTCGGATAAAGATTTTAGTGTTTTGTTTTTTTATATTAAATTTGAAAGCAATGATAATAAGTCATTGCATTCGATAAAACGATTCTGAGCGGAGCTTAATTTTTTCGTAAATATAGTCTAAAGTTACATATTTGGTGAAAATTTCAGGTTTCTATGACTATTAGTTTCAAAATTACGAAGAAATAAACAGCAGTCGATTAAGACGAAATTGCATTTTTAGCGTTTTTGAGTTATATTTTTAGGCGCTTTTGAGAAAATCGAAAAATGACCTCTCTAAAGTACCAATACTAGATGTGAATTGCTGTCGGAACCAAACTGTCACCGAAAAGATCAGAGCACTCCTTCTGGTCGAAAATCTGTACACAGGATAGAAAAAAAAAACATCATTGTAAAAACAATAGATTCATCGCTCTGCTCAGAATCTAAAATAAACTAATAATATAACACAAACCATTAAATGTGAATTGCTGTCGGAAACAAACTGTGACCGAAGAGATCGGAGGACTCCTTCTGGTCGAAAATCTGTACACAGGATAGAAAAAATAAAAAATAAAAATAAACATCATTGTAAAAACAATAGAAAAAAAAATTTCGTAATAGAGCACATGAAGCTCCAAAACCGTAATATAATGGACCGTCACTGTTGCCCTGCAGTATATACTCATGCAAAAAGAAGTGTATTTTGACGGCAAAATAAATAACCGGCAGTTTTACTCGATTTGATAATAGGTCAATTACCCTAAAGCATAAATCTGAAACTCATATTGTATATATTGATATGCGGAACGTGAATTCGCTTTGCCGCACGTATTTCGGATAAATAATTTCCGTATATCTACTTTTAACGCAGATACGGATTGTAATATATCACAAAAATGTCCGATAAAAGTACGTTGACTGCAACACTGATGTGATCATAATGTATACAATTATTTCGCGTTAAGATACTGCGCAATATAAAAATACGCAGATTTAAGAATAATAATATAGTATATTTTATTATTAATTTTCGAGATAAGACGTTTTACTTGGCAGATATAATTATTGTAATACGAATAACTGTATTGAATTACACACAAACACACACACATTAGATAAACGTAAAAAAAAAATTATGTATTTGTTTTCACGTATATTTCATAAACTCGTATGTACAGGGTGATTTTTTTATTTTTATTACGAGCCACCGATTATCTACTAAAATTTCAAAGAAATTTTATTGCGGAGTTTTTTTTTTTATTTGTATTTAATCAAATCGTTTTCAAAATCATATCCCCTCTGTTTTTATACCTTAAAGTTTAAGGTTTCAACGAACGTAAACTCGTGATTTTAAAGTAATTTAACACTATATACATTTTTTTTCTTCTACACATATAATAATATACTATATAAATTCTGTAACGGCGTACTAAATTTTGTTTATTGAAGAAAGTTTTCGAAAATACGATTTTTAATAGGGGGGGGGGAAATGTTTTCACTGACCTGTTGAAAATTGTAGATTCTGAGCGATGCGAGAAAGTTATTTGTTTTGCAATGATGTTCATTTTTATTTGTTCTGCGTACAACTTTTCGGCTAGCAAAAATGCTCAGATCATAACACTCGTACCCGTTTTCCGATGACAAATTTTGATGGTGTAGTACTTTAGGGATGGGTGGTTTTTTTTTTGATTTTCTGAATAATTTTTTTAAACACAGTCCAAAAAGTACCAACACTTTTTTGTTGAAAACGGCAAAAAGCGAGTTTTTTAAAAATCCATTATTATAAATGAATAATAATTTATATTATACCGAAATTCCACTCAGAATCGTTTTTATGAAAGCAATGACTTATCATATTTGCTTTAAAATTTTAAGTTAAAGTCAAGTTAAATCCTATCAATTTCAAGCGTCGTCATACAAATTTATGATTTATATCAATATTGCGTAATACTAAATTTTTTGTAAATAATAGGTCATTCATAACGCTGGATAGCTTTTAACATATAACATATTTACAATTTCAATTTCAACATTACACCATTTTGATTCGAAATTACATTTTTATTTCTGGAGCAATTTGAATTTGAACGTCACAATTTCTTTCTCAGATCAATATTATCGTGTGCTACCCGAATGTGTATGGCAATAATTCGAAATATTATTTTTAATTATTTTATGTATGCAGCATTATGATTTCGACGTAAAAGCTAAACGTAAATTAAACCACTCATAAGTCATAATGAATACAATTTCATTCCGGAAAAAAAGATTTTAACTCATCCGTTTTTTTTTTATCTAGGTTATTATGTTAGTAAATTTTTTATTAAAATTATCGTGTTTGTTTATGTTTTAACACAAAGAATTTTTGAAAAAATGTAAAAATTAATATAGACTTCTTACATTTAGTGTTAGTCATAAGTCAAAGTATAAAAAAATCGATTTCTACAATAACCTAAAAATTATATGCTATTGAGTTCAATTTTTTTTTTCACAATTAAGTTCGGTTCGCTTTCAGTGGTAATTTTTTCGACCACTTTTTAAATATACATCAAAATACATCGTTTCCGTTGATACCATTAAAAATTTGTATTGAAAATCATAGGTAGCAGTTTAAAAGTTTATAAAGAATATTATATAGTGAATAAGGGATGGGCGTAAAAATATCCGAATTACGGACAAATATTGAATAAAGCGCGCAGAAATTAAAAAGGGAAGAGTATTTAAATAAATAAATAAATAAATAATAATAATAATAATAATAATAATAATAATAATAATAATAATAATAATAATAATAATAATAATAATAATAATAATAATAAAATCGCTCTGTATACTAGTCGCCAGTATATATTAACAATATAATCATTATGAAATTTTTCATCGTAGACGTATACGTATTTTCTATTTCTACACGAATTATTCACCGTAATATTTCATTTATAGTGTTCTTTGACTATCACATCGTCTATAGCGGCAGTGTCATTAACCTCGTTTCTTTTCACCACATAGGTAAATATATTCGTGCCTATAATCGTATACATTTTTTTTTCCGACGTGTAAATTATTATCGGTACGACGTTTAAATTCGAAACGCTTTTTTTGAAATATATGAATGGACGAAACGATCTGAAACCACTGTTGACGCGTAGCGTGAATGTATATTTTTTAATAAGAAAAAATCGAGTTTTCTAACGTCAGTAAATGACATTTCGTATGAATTTTGACGACGAAAAGTTTACGTATTTCGCGTACAAAGCGTTGTGCGAGTTTCACGTGCTGTGCTAAGATGCCGTTTGTATTGTCTATACAGTTGCGCCGTGTTTGAAATGTGTACATAATTACAGCGCCTAAAATTCTTGTGTTTTGCTATTGCACATATAGGTACAATATATTTTCTTTACTATACCCCGTCAAAAATCTACTATAAATATTAATTGAATTAAATACCCCCCTATCTACATATAATATACGTCTGATACTCTGACGTCATACGCATAGAGTATACAATCAATTTCTACTAAATTTTTTCAAATTATATAAAAGTATGTAAAAATTAAAAATAATAAATGCTCAGTAGGAACATTATGACACAGTTTACATAGATTTGTAGATATAATAAAAATAAATTTAAATTTCTTTTATTTTTAACAATATAATAATTAAAATAATTGGCTAAAAATGTACTGTACACTTGTCCATTTGCTACTCAACATTCGGTATTTGCTACTGCACACAATATTACGCCCTGCATTATTATGTATGATAAAAGCATCGAGGACGGCAAGTTAACGATTACTTTTTTGACTTGATAAAATTAAGTTAATCAGTTTTCTTTTAACCGTATTAAAAATTAATTTGAAATTAAAAAAAAAAAAATAAGTAGCGAGCCCCGGGGTATTACGGATGTCGCTTAAGTGAATTACTCGGATAAAGATTTCAGAGTTTCGTTATTGTTATATACAGGTATCTTTGAAAACAAATGCGGTAAATCATTGCGTTCGATAAAACGATTCTGAGCCGAGCTTCGGTGTAATATTATTTATTATTTTGTGATATATAACAATATAGTGTGTATAGAGTACATAATTTACGTTTGACCTTACGGCGCATCGTTGCTTACAGTAAACTTAGGTAGCGAAAAATGTTTAATTTCACTTGACGTTTCCATCAAAATAATACGCTTTGTCGAACAAAGAAAATTGTGACACACGATTTTCAAGATTTTTTTTTTGAATACAATTGAAGTAACGCGCTTCTGAAATTGTATAAAAAAATTGTTATCTTTAATACCGGAAATTAACACTTTTATGTATTGAATAATTTAAATCTTATTTAATTGCTATAAATAGTCCAAAGTTGAAAGACACTTTTTTCGTTACAAATCCGGTGATTATTTGAACTTTCAAAATTACGAAGAAATAAAAGTTAGCGATTTCCACAAAATCGCATTTTCATCGTCTTAATGTAATTTTTCGGTAGTTTTAAAAATTTTTTTTTTTAGGCGTTTTTGAGAAAACCGAAAATTGACCCCTCTAAAGTACCAACTAGATGAAATTCGCTACCGAAAACAAAATATGATTGTAATGATCGTTATACTCCTTATGATAGAATCAGAGTTCCGTTGAGAATCTAAAATATCAGTCAAGTCAACAAAATGTATACATCTCATGCTCTTGTAAAAATCAATAATAGAATGGACATAGATTTCGGTTTAGAATAATATTATAATGATATTGATTCACAACACAAATTCTATTCGACGTATTATGACATGTACTTTTGACATTGTAATTATTTAAGCGTGTACAATCCCCGACTACATAGAAATGTACGGATTTCTGTATATATACGTAATATGCTATCTAAAAATGGCCTCGCAAATTTTTTTATTTTTTATAATTAAGTCACATTAATTTATTTTTACAATTACCGAGAAACTACATTAGTATTACTGACAAATCATCATCGCTATATTAAAAGTAAACTAAATATAATATTATTCGGTAAATGATATTCTATGTTACTCATAATGAAACTTAGTTAATTTAGTTTTATTATTATTATTAGTGTTATATTTAAAATTTTAGTTTTACTCACAATTATTTACAATTCCGTTATTCTGTTCGTTGAATTTGAATTCATTAATTATTATTTCATCAGTATCAATATTAAATACAATTTATTTTTTTAAAAGATATAATAAGTACAAAGAAGGCTATCTAAGCTATTCTTTGTCGTGGCACTATTACACTATACGTACTACAGAAATTTGTTTTTTTTTTTTACGATAATCAGTTTGGAAAATGTTCGTTCACACGAAAAGCTCGTTACTGCGTTATGACTATATATACATCTTCGATGCATTGACAAAATTGCAAAATATATAGTTTTCCGTCTACGGTTCGATTCTGTGAACCAAGTTATCCAATTTCTGCATTTGTTTTTCCCGCTTTTCACGCTATATTGGTGTAAGTATGTCGAAGAAGCTAATAATAAAGTAATGCCTAACTCTCTGAATCATAACCATCTTTTCTTGATTGAATCTTGTATAGATTCCACTAATCAAAAAATACATACAAACATTCATTTCTCCTTTTTCGAAGACACGATTGTAGCATAATTATGTAATAGAACGCAGTAAATTTCGATGGATATTATGATTTTCTCTCTTAATTGTAAAATTTCAATTTAATAAAATTTTAGACGGGTTTCTTTTTTTTTTGGAAAATGACTTTAAAAATAATTTTAGTATTCTTCATAGTACGACACAATAAGTTATTGACACAACGGGTTCCACAGAAGTTACTTAATTTACATCTGACATTTATATAGGAAAGCACTCGCTCAACTTAATACAAATTTTAAACAAATGAAAATTTTAAAAAATTTTACGAGTCGCGGGGGGGGGGGAAGGGAGCCGCCCACCCGGACTCGCCACACTCACTCCTATGCAGCTGGTTATTATGCTTTAGACATTTTATAAAATGTCCGGATTTTCTTTTTTTCCCGTAACATGTATATTCTATATATCTATATTAATAAAAGTATTAAAATGCTATTTTAGGACTTATACGTTTTATTTTCATAAATAAACGCATCTTATTGAAAACGAAATGGAGACATATTTTAATATAATATGTATATATTTAATACTTAGATTAAAAAAAAATTAATAAACCATATAATGGTAGGTACTGAAGTAATATAAGATTAAAGAATTTAAAATGATTTTATTTCCTTTGTGTAATTTGATCTTGAGTCTCCGAAAATTTATCGCAAAATATAGATATTAAAATAAACGATAAAAAAAAATCTGTAAATAATTATATAATAAGTGCATATTATAATAACATCAAGACTGGGACTAAGGAAGTTAAAACGTTAATATATAAGGTTGAAGAAATTATTTTTTATAACTTTATACGCACCGAGTTAAGTCTTTACTTCAATGTGACGTGAATTTGAATTATTATCCAAAATTATGAATTAACTTGGGAAAGTTAAATTTGAATTAATATTATAATAATTTACAAAAATCAAATTTTTCAAACTTCTTCGTACGTTGTTCTATTATGATAAGAACCATGTATGTATTGTTTGGATAAAAACTACACAACAATATAGTATTTGACAAGAAACGGCATTAACATAATACACGTTACCAGCTTTTTAACACTTTTTATAAATTTTCAGGTATATCCAGGGTATTTTCGGTAGAATTTCTCTTTATTTTGCCTACCTAGTTATATTTTTTTCTCGATCAATATTTTTTTAATGTATTACTATTCATATTGATGTTTTATATTTATAACAAAATTGAATTTCTTCAATAAATATCCAAATATTTTAATGCAGTGCTCGAATTTGCGAGGGGGTACGCGCATTGGGACGGAGCTCCTCTGCAATTTTTTTATCTGCGTACTCCAACTTTATTTTTTTTAATAAACGGCGTAGTCCACACATTATATTAAAGTAAATCCCTTTGTAGAACGTTTATTTATTTATTTTTTAATTAGCACAACTTCTCTTCTTTAATTTTCGCAATTCGAGCACTGTTTAGATGTTGAATTCTAACCGAATGTTGAAATAATCATCCCTGGTTTTTTCCCCATTAACGTGGAGCTGTGAAGGAAATATTGCTGAAATATTCTTCTTGGCTCCACCGATATAATACTTTCTATTGAAATATAATTACAGTTCACCAATTTCCAAATCTCTGTAGACCTTTACAAATACGTATGTGTAAGTATAACATTAATCTACATCAAAGCATTTGATTTAATATAACATTATATCAAATATTTTTTATTTTTATAGTAATAAAAAATTGTATTTCAGTTTAAAATATAAAGTAATTTGCCCAACCTTGAATGACACGCGCATTTAATATTTTTCTGTCATTGTAGCTTGTTGTAGGATCGTGAAATATTTATAATAATATAATTACGTGCATATTTCATAATGAATCCAACTTATGAAATATAATGTATGTGTTCTATAAACATTCGTTTTGCACATTTAAATATGTGCAGTATATTAAATGTTACAGTTTGATCGATGTTGCATAAATTTTACAAATTATATATGCGTGCGTTGTCTTTCTGTGTCTGTCTGTCTGCTCTCGTATATAATAATAATACTATATACTCTCCAGAATAAATAAATAATAAAAACTAATAAATTAATCAAATTATTTAACCGGTTAAAATATTATACGTTATACATGGTCAATATTAATATACATACGATAATACGTGTGATGCGTTATGTGTGTGGTTTAATGATAATAGCTGCACATCGATCTGGCTGAATTTCAATTCGAAAACCAGTTTTAGAACTTGTCCTTTAAACTTTGTTACCAATGTAAATATACGTATTCGACGAGAGCATTGAATTGGCGCACTATTATATCGCATATTATATTAGCACGATTGACTGTGTGTGTATGTATATATATATATATATATATATATATATATATACATAAATAATGTGTTTGTAATATATATAAATATATTTTTATACGTTTATGATTGTTTCTATATACCTGTTTAAATGTTTCTTTTATTTTGTAATAAGAGGAAAAAAATAGATTAATATATATTTATTTACGCACACACACACACACACACACACACACATATATATATATAAATGTAGGTATATAGGTATGTAGGTGTTACCCAAACAAAATTTACAATAAATTATTATTATTAATATTATTTCGTATCACTTAAATATAACATTCACAATATAAAATAAGAATATAGATGATAACAGATTATATAGGTAATATTATGTTTACTAATAATGGATATTTGATGGGCATAGGGGGTATTTAAGTTCTGTGTGTCTTCTTCAAATTTGTATGTCCAGGGCATTCAACTATTGCACTGCGTCTGTTGTAGCTCTGTATAGTTCTTTCATCCCTCCTTATAATTGTCGGATAGCACACTCATCAATAATGTATGTAGCAGTTTGCTTTTTATGTCCGCAGTCACATTCTGGTGAGAGTCTCAGTCCCTATTTGTGGAGCATGTGTCCTGTTTTTCCATGACCCGTTCGGAGTTTATTTAATAAAACTGAGTCCCTTCTGGAAAGGTCAGTGCCCGGTACTTCTTCCGTTGAGTTGTCAATTAGGTTACGTTTGTCAGGATTGCTTTTTACTATAAATTATACGTTTGTATAACAGATTATTCAAATGGATTTCCTTTAAACAGTCTTGTAAAAAATACTTTTAAAAATTTGTATGTATGTATTTGTATGTATTTCTTATGCGAATACATTTTTAAAAAGTATTTAAATACCGTATTTTTTACAAGACTGCCTTTAAAGTATATTTAGCTTCAATACAATGCTCCTAACGTGGTTTTGCCACTTTTAAAAGAACTCTGTATTTTCTCCAAAGTTAAAGAGAATTAAGCTTACCGGTTGTATTACAAATGGTTCCAACCTTCTCAAATATGTGGCGTTTGAGGGTAGTTTTGAGTTGAGGAATTTAAAAAAAAAAGTTACAGGTGGCTAAGATGCTAGGTTAGGTGCAAGTAAAAATAATAGCACCTCTTATTTAATTTTAGATGCCAAAAAGTTTCGTATGGAAGAGTTAAATGGGCAGGCACATTATCATAATGCAAAATCCATGACTTTGATTTCAAAGTTTCTGGTCTTTCACCGCGAAATTTTTCTCTCAATCTTTCAAAATTTGTTTATGGAAAATTTGTTACTCTTACTTCATTTTCGATTGTTTTTGGTTTTTTTTTTTTTTTCGAAAAAAAGTAACTTAATCATCTACCGCGAGGTACCTATAAGGCTGCGTGAGCGTTAGAAATCTTCAGTAGAAATCTTGCTATCTTTGACATGTTTAAACAAGTCAAAAGTTCAACTTAAAAGTCTCGGCAGAATTATTACTGATTACATATATTATAAATACACGCACAGCCTTCAGTTATTATCTTTCATATTTATACTATACATTTTATACATGCATCAGTCGTCAAATATATTATACAATAATATATTTATATTTGATCGAGAACAATACGGACGTATCCTGTAAGAAAATAAAATGATAGTGAAAAAATGAACAATGATCTAATTCCTAGTAATACAGTAGCTCAAACTCGAAATTGAAACTAATTTTATCTAGTTTTACATAGGCAGAACTTAGCAATAATTTAAGGAGGAAGGAGTAATAAATCAATCATGAGTCGTGGATCTATGAAGGGATTTCCTCTCTTCCCCCTTCAATAAAAATTATTTATGTATGTAGAGAGAAAAATTATAAGAACTAAGAAAATATTATAATTAATATAACAATATAATACGTACGTTTGATATTAATCATAAGGTTTACTGTCGTTTAAGTCAAATTTAAATAATGCATTAATTTAGGTAAAAAAAAAACATATTCATAAATAGATTAAGCTCTTAATAAAAAAAGGATATCTATTTGAACAAATTAAATGAATTAATAAATAAAGCTGTATTACATAACGTAAAATACCATAGTGTTTTATAACGCATATATGCCTAATAATATTTAAGACTAAATGTGTATACGTATAAGACGTGGAAGTTCTTGTGTTATTAGATATTTTTCACCCTATTTTTTTTTTTTTTTACTAATTCAAAACATTCAACTCTAAACTAAATCGAGTAATATTTCTTTTTCAAATTAAATTTTAAAAAGGTAGCGAGTCACGAAGTGTTGTGAATGTCGTTTATGTGAACTGTAACATTTTTGTAAATACATAATATAAAAATCAAAATACGTAGAAACCTTTAATTCCAAATGAAAAACAAAAACAAAAGCGTGTACAGTAGTGTGAAATAAATAATAAAATAGTAATATATAGAGTTTATATAGTATATATAATATAGACAATATAGTTGTAGGATCGACGTACATATATGATGAAAATACAATGGCACTGCTAACAGAACTGCTAGACATTTTATAAAAGAAAATGAAAATAGAATACGCGAGATAAAAAACAATCAGTAGTACACTTTTGGTTGTTCACACTGGTTCGCTCAAACTTGTCTGCATTCTGTTTGATTATCCTAGTGCGCAGCGGACCGACGGACTAGTTCGACGGACTTGTTCGCGCGGACAGTCCGTTTTTGTTTGACCGAACCTTAAAAACCAAAAAATATGTCTTTTATAAATCAAATACTTAAAAAAAACTACAATTGCTACAAAAAGACCAAAATTAAAAGAATTTTTTTTTAAAAATTTGTCTCGTTAATACAGTCTAAAGTTAGATGTTTGTTGAAAATGTCAGATTTCTGTGTTTTAAAATTACGAAAAAATATAGATAATCGCGATATTGGACATTAATTTCTAATGTCCAAATGGCTGACAATAATTGAGATGCCATAGATGAAATATCAAGTATTCCATGGTAATTTCATTTATTCAAAACAACAAATAATAGCTGTTTGAAAATCATAAAAGAACATTTAACGAATTATGACTTTCTGTCCATCGCGTAGGACATAACCTTATTTAATTTTGTTTTTTATTATAGCGAGTATTGTCTAATTAAAATTCTTGTAAATGTTTCGAGAGTTTGAATTGTTTTTTTGGAGTATTAAAAAACGTATAAACACTCTATTATTCCCATAACATTTCTCACACTGACTATATATTGCAAGCACGAGATATTGATAAATTTAAATTACGAGCACTACGATGGACGTAATATAAAGCGCTATTGTATGATTCTTGTACAAATGCTTGCACGCCATTAAATTTACCACTCATTACGGTAGCACCTATAGTTAGCGACGAATATTATGTATTCTAACTAGATGATTGATCGATAACGCCGAATCATCTGTCATTATGCTGGTTTAAGTTTTCACGTGAATTAAAATCATAGACTACGGTCGATAAACCCGGCACCTTGCCACAGACCTTATGGTTTATACTTAAATATTTTTAAAGTACGATATGGACGAAGGGGGAGTCATATACCCGAAACATCCCCCTCACCACTCCTCCCCTCCCTATATAAGCAACTGGCGAGCGTAACCGCAAAATGGAAATATCTGGGTGACCGTGCGCGTTCAAATCCGCGGGAGACGGTTGACAAAACGAAGAAGGGATCGGCACCGAACACGCGATTCTATACGGGTTATATGCATATACACCTTCATATACACATACGAGTGTATATGGATATATACGAGAAATAAATCGATGAGCGCGTCGTGATATAAACAAATTTGCCGGCCCAGACAACGACCTCAATGCGTGCGACCTACTGACAACGACACGCGGACACACGTGCGTGTTGCACAAAATAATGTGTAACGTCTATGAAAAAATAAAATGTCTATTCACGCTTTTTTTTTCTTGACATAGTTTTCAGAAGAAACGTTGAGCTTTAGTTTGGTGCACGATTAAAGACAGTGGCGTAGACAGGATTTTTATTTGGAGGGGAGACGCTGAGGCTGATCATTTTTTAAATTCTTCGATAAACTTATAAATTAGTAAAAACTACTGAAAAATACTTGTTATATATTTATTTATTATAAATATACGGGCTGGGCCCTTTTTAACATACAACATTGAGATAGCAGAATAATACATCACAATAACTTAAAAAATAGATTATACTTAATTAAATTAATACCAAACCATTAAAGGCTGGATCAGCATTGGCAATCGACATAATACGCCTTAAAGGTTCATTAACCATACAGTTTGTGGTGGCATGTGGGACATAAAAGAGGGCAGTGGAACGAGATGACCGAGGTGGAACTTTAAAGCAGATTAGAGAAAGCAGGACAGGTGAATCACTGGTATTGTTTAATAAGCCTACAAGGAATTTAATACAAGCGATACGTCGAGGCTTAACTAAGGAAGTCAAACTAAGACTATTAGCAATCGGTGTAAAGTTATGAGGCTCACAAGGAATATTTAATGTAAAGCTAGCAAAGCGTAGGAATCTGCGTTAAACACGCTCAAGTTTTCTTGAATTATCAGAAGTACGAGGGTCCCAGACTACAGCCCCATACTCTAAAATGGGGAGCACAAGCGCACAAAAAAGTGCTTTTATCGATGATCTTAGTCGAAAGTCTTTTGTTAATCGCATGATGAAACCAAGAGTTTTGAGAGCCTTGCAACATACATGTTCAATGTGAGCACTCAGGTCAAGGTTGTAGCTAAGCTTGAGGCCAAGGTCCATGACACAGTCGACAGCACGGGAAACAGCTTTACCATCAAGGAAGTGTTGGGACATAAGTGGAGAGCGGGATCTATAGAAGGTCATTATTTTACATTTAGAGAAGTTGACTGATAAACCCAAAGTATTAAACCAATCAGAACAACGATTCAAATTAGATTAAAGTTTTGTGTAATCATCAAGATAGCATACGCGTAAATATAGCTTTATGTCGTCAGCAAAGCAAAGAAAGCGACAGTGGTGTAAAGCACGATAGAGGTTGTTAATAAAAAGTGAGAATAGTATTCGCGATAGATGACTCCCTTGAGGGACACTTGAAGAAGCCAAAAACAAAATAGATTTAACATCAAAAACATTTACCCATTGGTATCTGTCCTGAGAAACGAACTAAACTAAGACAGGAGTAGATCGCCAAAACCAGATTCTTTAAGAATATGTATGAGTACCATATGATTGACTGAGCCGAAAGCCTTACAAAAATCGATATATACTACGTCTACTTATGTTCGGCATTGGAAGGAATCATAAACATAATTATTAAACACAAGATTACATGTGGTAGTAGATCGTCTTGGGCGAAAGCCATGCTGTTCCTCGGTGAGGACAGAATTTACAGTTGGTTAAATGTCTTTTAAAACAAGAGATTCAAAAGTTTTGAACATATGTGATTGGACGGAAATGGGTGGATAATAAGATACAACTGATGGGCAACCAGATTCGGGAATAGGTGTAATTGCACTGAATTTAAACATAGATTATATATTGAAAGCATTATTAAATTTTCATTAAATTTCGGTTGGGGGGAGGTGAGCTGCAGCTCCATCATCCACTAGGATGATAGGTTGAAAGACGAGCTCTAATAAAGTGATTCACAAAGCTAGAAGAAGCTATAATTCTAACACTAGCGTTCCTAACAGACAATGATTCCGAATAATACATCATAAGTATTTTTATTACAATTTATTATTAGTAATTAATTTTAATAAATATAATACAGTTATTTTGTTTAATAATTATTTAATATTTATGAACAGTAGTGTTCTCTATAAGATAAACGCCGTATACTTGTTTTTAAATAAAGGTATTTATACTAAGGTATTATTAATTAACAGCTATACAAATTAATGACTATTAAAATTGAAACAGCTTTGTTGTGTTCTTCTATATTATTAAAAAAATAAATATAAACTTTCTGATGTTAAGAAGTTTAAAGCCTGTCGTATACCTAACTACTTGGTATACAATCAAAAAATTAAAAAATTAATTTGAACATCACTGGTTGTTATAAATTACTATAATTATTAACATTTACCTTTTAAAAATCATAGACTAGTCGTTAAAATCATTACTAGTTCTTCAAAAATTATACAAACATTTTTAATCATACCAGTTCACAAGTCTCTGTTGCTGTTGATATTTTTCGAAAATGACAATTACCTATTAAAAGTAAGCTACGTTGAACATTGATACAAGCAAAATTGGATTCCTTAATGGTGCTTTTCGTTGAAAAAGAAAAGCCAATTAAATTAACATTTATAAAGAAATTGATGAGTTTAGAAAAATTAAAGGATACTACACTCGAATAATATTATAAAACAATTATAATAGAAAAAAATAAATGAACTATAAATTTATCTCAAATATTTTAATGATTATGTATTTTTAAAATATAGTATTAAGAAATGTGCAGTGTATTTGGAGACTGCTTAAATAGAGGTTTGGGTCTTTTGCTACGTAAAATAGCTATGGCATAATGTTATATCAAGAAATAAGTCAAGGGGGTAAATTCTTCGGGGATCATAAGCGGATAAATAGATTATAAAAGCGAATTATTGATAATAACCAGTCTTGTAAAATTGTTTGCATAATTTCATTAAAAAAAAAAAGTATATTAAAATACATTTTTTTATACTCGAACACTATATTAAAAATTTTCATAACATATTTTTATTCGAATTCGTATTTTAAATACCTCATTTTCTGTGATTTTATTCTTGTTGCAAAACACTTTTTGTAATATATATATATTTATATATAAAAAATGCGATAAATTTATATAAATTGCAAAAACTGGTTAAAAAACGAAGAATAAATACGAGTGTATTGATATAATTATACGGTTTGCAGTCGTCCTTGTTTTCGTTGTAATTTACCATTCCCGTATTAGGGAGTCGGAAGTCAAATCATGTCAATGTTAAATACAAATTTTTTTTGTATACAGAAAAAAATGTCAAGTATTCGAATACTATTTTTAAATGTTTCGAATAATATAAATACGTTTTTGGAATACGTATGCCACACACTTTTTACTCTATTTATTTGAATAAGTACATTTTCTGAATACTTTTCAAAAATACTCTTTACAAAACTATTCATGACTTTTTTCGACTAAAAATTCACCTAGTTTAATGTATTAACTTTTATAAAACTTTTAAGAAATAAAAAATAAAATAAAATTCCGGTGAAAAGATGAAGGATTTATGGAAAATATATGCATTAACTTCTAAAGCAGAGGTCGGGAACCTGCGGCCCCGGAGCCGCATGTGGCTCCTTAGCATGCAATCTGCGGCTCTTTAGAGTATACATCAATTTAAGACTTATTTCTGTTTTTAATGCCTACAAATTCCCGTTGAAATTGTTTAGTAAAATATATTAGACGTTATTATTGTACTATGGCGTGTTTTTTTTATCAGTGCGGCTCTTTGAAAATCACGATTTCGCAATTTTTTGAAAAAAATGGCTCATTTACACTAAAAGGTTCCGGACCCCTGTTCTAAAGCATATATTAGTCATTTAAAATCTTCTATTCAATATTATTTATGACAGGCAAATTAATATGAAGTAAACGGTCTAAAACAAAATTAAAGAGACTGTAATCGTTTATATATTTTAGGTATATGTACATATTTAAATATATTATACATATATATATATTTTTTTTTTATTAAAAACCTATGATCAAATTATGCAATACGATTTATCCAAATTATGGTGTCAATATGGACAAAACCTTCCACGAGTTTACATAATATTTTAGTCTTTTGAAAAGCTAATAATTTTTGATATACTTTTGCGTCCCTTTAATAATTTGTTTCCAATTTAAGCTCTGAATGGAATGTATTACCGTGTAGGTAGTTATTTGGTTATTTTCAATTTTCATAAAGGTAGCGAGCCGCGGGTGTCGTAGAAATCGCTGAGTCGAATTACGTAAATTACACAATTTTATTATTACTATGAATATGAAAGCAATGAGAAAGTACTGTATTTGAAAAACGATTTTGATGGTAAAATGATAAAAAATACTATTTTATATTATTTCTAACTTTATATGTTTTTAAAAACATAACAATATTTGCCACGGAATATGTACGTTATTTTACGTCGTTAATAAAATATATATATTTATTATTTGGATTTTTTAAAAAAACACGTTTTAAAATTATCATCTATATATGTTAAACGATTATAAATAACATCGAATGATGTTTTAGTAAAAGACTAATTATACATACAAGTATATAATATTAAGTATGTACACTTAATTTATTTAATTTATTATGTGCACGTAATAAAATTAATTTATAATTGTAATAAAAAGTATTCGTAATTCGTATAACATCAACTGCTATAGTGTGTATATTTTTATAGCTTTCGTTAACATCCAATGACAGTTACGGCGTTTTCAGATTATTTTAAATTTATTATAAATGCTATCGTCTCGTAAGTTTTACGTCATAAAATGAATGTTGAACAAAATCTTGTAAACTCACTCAATATCATCCATAATATGGCAATATATGGATGGCTATCAAACAATAGCACAAAAAACAAGTCCCGTGGAAAGCACACTCTGTAAAGCAGGAGGACAACTGTTACACATAATTTGTAAAATAAATATGTTTTATAAACTGCCAAAAAAAAAAAAAAAAAACAATAATTAAATTATAAAATCATACGGCTCATGATCACATAATCTGTAGAAACTCAGTTTAGAGCAAATATATTCAATTTCTAGACGAAAACAATTTAAATGAAATACGAGTAAAAATACATTCTTTCAAGGTTCCAAGCTTACACTACCAATGGAAAACAACTATTAATATATTAATAGTTGTTTTAGTAAGTATACTTGCTTGAAAGAAAAAAAATGATGCCACTTATAATATAAAATAATTACACTAATTTAAATTACATATATAAAGAGGAATCAAAATCAAAATAAAAAAGTAGTTTTTGCATTCATCGATGGAAAATTATAAAGAAATTCAGATCACTACCATTCTTCAATATTTTCACTGCAGAAGACTGTGCAAGACACAAAACATTAATACATATTAAAGATACACAAACAAACAAAATCATTATCACCAGCGACTCTCTCAATACTCTAACAGCACTTAATTATCTTAACACTGTCTGCGAATTAATCAAAAGCATCCAAATATCACTTATGAAAATACAAAAACATACTAATTTTCTTTTAATTCTATCACATGTTGGAATTGAAGTAGCCGAGAAAATTGTAAACGAGCATCATCAGATCAGAACTCTATCAATAATCAAAATTATAACACGAGAAGAAGCCAACGAAGAACCCAAAAGGAGATTAAAAAAAAGCAGCAAAGGGAATAAGAAACTGTATCAATCTCAAATAAACTGAAATTAATAAAAAAAAAAACAAGTAAATCGAAGGGATCAAATAGTTTTTATAAGGACACGTTTGAGATAATCACACCTTATTGGCATCAGAAACTTCTATGTGAAACCAGTGAAACAATCTCAACCATAAAAAACATAGCTCTTGAATTCCTGAAATAAGAAACATCACATCAGCTTCTCGAAAATCCAACAACAATGAACGAGGCGACTAAAAATGAAAACTTCTAAAAAAAAAGACAATAAATGTATACAAGGCATTGTAAATAATACACATACATTTGTCGGTTAATGAGCATTAAAGATGTTATAACAAGAAAAAAAAAGTAAAATATTCATATAGACAATTAATATCAATAAATAAGTGTTTAATTGTAATTTAAATTAAATAAATACAATTTATATACTAACACACACACACATATATGTATTGTATATATGCGATATATATATATATATATTATATATACAACTTAAGTATAATATTCAAAACATGTTACGAACACTTTTGATTTAATTAACATATTTTTTTGTTATATTCAGTATAGTCATTAAAATCACAATTTGAGATATCTTTCAAGTATACCGAATAAATACATAATTTATTTATATTTCTAGAACATGAGACGAATGAACTAATAACAATCGCGTTGCGGTACATATTGGCATGCCTCTTGATGGTTCTTAATAATACGGTAGAAAATTTAAAGACGAAAACAAACGTATTTATATTAAAATATATTATAATGCAGAAAAAGTTGAAGTTCAAGTTTAAACTAGTTTTAGTATTCATCTAATGTAATAGTACTAAGCATATTACGTATTCAGAAAAAGATCATATTAGATATAGAAAGAATAAATATTATTGAAAAATAATATTATATAATAACTAATATAATGTACATTATGTAGTGTAGTCTATTGGTATTTCTGTGTTGAAATGATTTACCTTGGAATAAATATTTGGCAAAAATATAGTATTGCTCAATAACGTATATAACATACACACACACACACACACACACACACACACACACACACACACACACACACATATATATATATATATATATATATATATATAGGTACGCTGTTATATATTTTATGTAATTTGTATAATTACATAAAACAAAAATTGTTATATCTTTCCACTTTAGGATGTAATAATTTCAATCGCATGTTTATATATGTGACCAATAAGACTTACGTTTCTAGAAATACATATTTGGTTTCTATTGGTACTCATTACATAAACTATATTTTGTGAAAAAAAACTATTTTGGAGCGATATTTCATAATAATGATGAAGACAGCAATAATAATAATAATAATAATAATAATAATAATAATAATAATAATAATAATAATAATAATAATAATAATAATAATAATAATAATAATAATAATAATAATAATAATAATAATAATAATAATAATAATAATAATAATAATAATAATAATAATAATAATAATAATAATAATAATAATAATAATAATAATAATAATAATAATAATAATAATAATAATAATAATAATAATAATAATAATAATAATAATAATAATAATAATAATAATAATAATAATAATAATAAATAACTAAAAATTATATTATTATTTTTTACTTCCACTAATGATTTCTAGTCAATACAAGTAATTATACTTAGTATGTTACTGATTTTTCGAAACAATTTTGCAAAGTGAGATTAACAGATTTACCCAACGAATTTATGTTAAAAAAGACAAAAAAATTTCTATTTTATAACAGTCAGAATGTAAAAGGATTTTGTTGTTTTCTTTAATTAATAATTAAAGAGTTCTTAAAAATTATGAAAATTGAACAGCACGATTTCGATTTCGTTGTTGATGTTTTTCAATATATTTCATTAAATCACGTTTTTTTTTTTTTTAACGTTTACCACGTCTGACTAGAATACTTCTTAACACTGCAGACAGCGTGTATCCAGTGTATAAAGTTACAATATTCATTAAGTGTTTGAAGCGATTCTGCGTTGTTCATTTATTGCTCGTATAAATTGCATTTGTAACGATATACCTAACAACAATAATATATTATATGACATATCGCATTTTATGAGCACTGCAGGAAGAAAAAAAAAAAGTAGTTTCTACGAACTAAACGTTTTATTGTACGCTGCAACATCGCGGTAGGTATATGGGGAATCTCTTTGAAAATATATGGACACGCGAGTCGTGGAAATGATTTGGATAAGAAAAATGTTTATTCGTGGATTTTAGTGGAACAGTTTCGTTGAGAAAAAAAGAATCGTTTAGAGATGATGAAAACGTGAGGAAAAAAAAAGAAGAAACACGTGCGAGTCAAAAAAAAAAAAAAATGTGTTACACGAGTATATTGCGTAACGATTGTCGTTTACAGGGGAAACACAATTGCGCGGAATTGAAATCGTTCGATATTATGTGCTCGTCATGAAATTTTTTTTTATTTCATTATTTTATAGTTTTCTCACGAGGATCGGATTGTACCGGTCGGCTGCTGTGGCGTCTCTTCCAGTCGAAAATTAAATTGCATTTATTGTACTTGGCGCTTATTCGGACGCGCGTGTTCGCGTTTTATTTATTTTTTTTATTAAACGTCGTAATTAAAAAAAAAAAATTGCGAACGCACCGTGTTTTGACATTTCAATTTTCGGAATAGCGAACTCGCGCGCGTGACAGCGGACGAGCGATTTCAGCGTTTTCAAACGTGTATTATTATTTTTTTTCAATTCCAAAGAAATACTATATATATATAATATATATTATATAATTCGAGAACAAAATGATACATCGCACACGAAATCGTTTTTCATCATCGAATAAAATCGAAATACCTTAAGATCCTGGTCTTCGGCCTGAAATAATTGATACAAATTTTTAATTAAAACGCGTAAAATTATGATCGGTATATTTTCAAAACAGAAATAAAGAATTCTACAGCTTCCAAACGTGTACGCGTATTACTGAAAACCGTTTAACGTCCGACAAATTATTCGATCGTAAAATTGTATAATGGTGATATTATGATAAATAGGCAACGGTTAATATATTCGGAATGAATTGGAAATGTTTTCCGTTTTCCGTGGAAATTATTTCCGTTTTATAGCGAATTAAGATCTTCAGTTTCAACGTAAGGTGTTTATTTTTTTTTTTTTTTACAAAAACGATCTCGATGAAAACTTAAAAACGGAATAATCTCATTTTTTACTAGGTATTATATCGAAACAGTTTCCTTAGATATCGACAAAATATTGTGGTGCTATAAAAAAACTGCTTTACGTACGAAATCTTATTGATGTTTTCCCAAATGTATATATTGCATTGAGATTATATCTGACAATACTTTTAACTAACTGCGAAGCTGGGCGCTCGTTTTCGAAGTTGGCTCTTATTGAAAATCGTCTAAGGCCAGTGCAGATTGAAAATAGGTTAAATGCATTAACAATTACGTCTATTGAAAACGACATATGTAAACAACTCTCACTCGACGATGTTTTGGACATTTTTGCATCAAGCAAAGCCAGAAAAAAATGTTTTACATAAACTATTATTTGTATGTTTGCTTTATTATTATTATAATTAAACGTTGTTTAATATACGTTGTTTTTGAAACGTACTTAATATCTGACATGAAAATATTTATTAAAAAAATAATAATATTAATTACAAATTTCAATGTTTTTTAAATTTATTTAACATTTTTTTTTTGTTGCATCATTTATTATAAATATGCATATACATTATACATATGTATAAGGCATTTTTTTTTTTTTTGTAAAATTAGGGCCCCCTAGATTGAGTCAGCCCGCGGCCACTTATTGCATTAATCCGACTCTGCATATGCGTATAATTATACAAAACACGCGTTATAATATATGTATAATGTATCGCGTGTTGTTTCTTTTATAAAAGTAATCTGTTGGAAATAAAAAAAAAAAATGTGTGTAAACTTGAAATGATTTTTTCTACAAAAAAAGTTATAAGTTATTACTCGTATATTATACTTGTATATAATAAATACTATTATATACGAGTATAATATACAGGTGGCATTTAAATGAAGTCTTTTCAACTCAAAAAAGTATAAGCGTTCATATTAGAAAAAAATCTACTTATAATTTTTGCGTTTGGAACATAATGCTATATGGCCTGTATGGATGCGAAACACGGACCGTTGCGAAAAAAATAAGAAAAAAGAATAAAGGCTTTTGAAATGTGGCGTTAAAGAAGAACGGAGAACATAAGCTAGACGAATAGGATCATAAAAAAATAGTATTAAAAGTATTGGAAAAGATTTTAGATAAAAAGATCGCGCATGAAAAAGCATAAAGCGAAGGCGAATCGAAAGGATAAGACATATTCTCAGACATGGAGCGTTGTTAATATTTGGAGGGATGGTAAAAGGAAAAAAATTACAGAGAGAGAGAGGCCACGATTACAGTTTATAAAACAAATAATAGAAGATCAAGAGAGCAACTCGTGTGAAGAAATGCACAACAGCTTTTACGACGATTTACGGTGTTATTTTGTATTATATATTATAAGGTATATTGTTGTTGATATATAGGGACTTGGACTAGGATGTATTGTTTTAATTTTTTTCCTATACCACTTAAATTTAATGTTATAAAGTTATACATTCCACATTCGTTTCTTGTAAGTAAAGGCCTGTTGAAATTTAAAAATAGTTTGTAAATTTTTTATTTTTTATTACATTGATTTCAGTGGAAATACGTATTTTTACTTGTACATGACAACATTTATGTTTGTTTTAGAAATTATAATATAATTTTTTATTTCCAAATATTTGTTATTCACTATTATTTATTAATTATAAGTTTGTAATATATATATATATATATATATATATATATATATATATATCAGGGATGGCCACAACGAGGCTCACGAGTTTATAAATTAATTAAGATAAAAACTTTATTTCCAAGTGCATAGGTGAGTTTTAATTTTTAGTATTTTAAAGGCTTTCGAATTCCAAAACGAGCCGTTTACGGTTTTAGTCTCTATTATATACGTACATATATCGTTAAAAGTCGAATAACCAGTAAAGCGAAAATAGATAATAATGCCAATTATTATTTAAAGTTATTAACTCAAGTCTTTGATTTATATAAAAAGTATCCTACTATTATTTTTAATTTTAATTTATTTAGTTCCAAACACTTTATTAGATTAAAATATATTTTTTTTTTAATTTTTTTTTTACAGGACAAAAAATGATATATTATTGGAAATTATATTTTACTATTACATAACAGTTAACATTTTTTACGTGAATATTACAACAATTTTAATATTCAATTTGAGTTTTCAACATTTCTAATAAACAAGTCTTTTAATATTTCTATTAAATATTACACTAAAAATTTTCTGGAAATTTCTTAAATGCTTTTTATGACATTTATATTCAAGCTTTATCATTGCATTCAAATTTATAGTAATAATTAATAACAAAACTCGTAACTCTTTAAGTAATTCAATTAAATGACATCAACAATACCTGCGGCTAGCTACTCATTTTGGTGTAACATTCTTAACAAAAATACAGTTCAGTACGTGCGAAACGTTCATTTTTTCCTACTCAAAATATGTGGTTTTACTTTTCAGATGTCGAATTCAAAAGTTTTTGAAGACAACTCTCTTCTTTTCTTAATTTCGAAGTTATGCAAACAATTTTTGAAAAGACTTTATATGTCAAAAATTACCGGTATTTTCACAATAAAACTTTCAATATAATATTATATTCAATTGGTATTATGTTATGCTTAACGTTGAAAATGACAGCACAATAATATTTTGATCATCAAATTTACCTTTACATTTATACTTCATTTGTATACGTGCGAAATTAAAAATAGTGTAATATTATATAGATAAAAATATAATATAATAAATTAAAATTTAAGAATAACCTAACTCAGTTTAATTTAAAACATGGTTTATCGTTAACTGCGGCTAAGTAGGTAATAAGTTAATTAAATTTTAATTATTTATAAAAATCTTTTTATTATTAACTTGTCAACCCGTACAATTTTTTTTTAATCTGCAGATTAAAAGCATGCTTTTTAATTTATTTCGATTTAGTTTAAGATTTCGGATGTTTATCTCCTAGTCCCATTTCAATCAAAATATGTCAAATTACATTATTGCTTTCTCGTAGTTTTTCTTAAAAAAAAAAAAAAAATGGAATTTTTGTGTTATAATTGATTTGGGGGAAAAAAATTGTCACGTTCGAATTCATATTTATTCATAAATAAAAATATGATTTTGAAAAAAATTGGTACCTACCATTGAAACCGAAATTTCAAAATACGCTTATTAAAATTTTGCCAGAGTTATATTGTGTATTATTATATACGTATAGAATTGTTTTTTTTACACAAATTTTTCTGTACTCATAATTAGTTTAAATTATAAACCCATTTGACAATACTCGAAACTGATACGATTAATTGGGTTTAAATTAAAAATGTTTTCACACGAGTTCAATAAAAACGTTTTTCTTCTGTTAAAAATCAAATTTTTGCAAATTTTCTTTTTTAGATAATTCAGTACGTTGTCGTCACTCGTTGTACTCGTTGCACATTTCAAGTGACTTTGTAAAGAGTAATTGCGACTTTAGGTATTAACTTATTTTTGCGCCCTCCAGAAATCAAACGTAATATACGATTACATTTGGTTATTACACGTATCTCTCGCTTCCCTTCACACATTAGGAAAATCTGAGCAAGTCGCTGAATTATATCAACCGGCAATAAACGTATAACGGACCCCGAAAGAGCAGTTATATAATTATTCTAATAATATTATATTTAGTATTTTCACCAGGAACCGTAGTTAATGTACGTTTGTCCGAACGTCGCGCCGTTACATATTATACTGTACGTATATAGTTGTCGGTCCGACTGACGCCTCGGGACACGTTTTTTATTATTCATGATGATTTATTGATCTTTTTAGAAATCTTAGTGTGCCGAAAATTGTACGATACGTACAGTTAATTGTTCGCCGTTTAAAACGTAAACAACATGTTACAAAATATGTTTTAATATCGATAAAATATATTCGTGTACGCAGTCATGTAATGCAAATGAAATTTAATATAGGTTTTGCTGATTTACTGACACGGGCGCTGTGATGCCGCAGAGGAGTGCAAGGTGTCGATTTCGCTTTCACCGGGATTCTCGTTAACATAGTAATTGGCATTTAAAAAAACGTATACGTATGCGTTGTTGTTAATGTTTAAAAAAAAAATTGCAATACTGTCGTATCATATTTTAATATATTTTATAATTTTGTATAAGAATGAAGAATATTTCAGTTGGCGATTATAATTATTTATAAAATTACTGCTGCGGTCGAATCACATTAACGTCATCCGCCATGGAATAACTTAGACAGGCAAATTGAAGGTAATTGCCGACTTTTTTTTTAATGCGTGTTTCGTCAAGTACGAAGCACCGAGTTAGTCAACGCAAATTGCAATTTATTTCAAATTTGGCGAAATAAAGTTGAACGACTTATGTTTTTTTTTTTTTAAATTGCGTTAAGAGAATGTTAATTAAAAATTAAAATATGTCGGCCATGTTAATAAAATACCGTATTAATTAAATTTTTTTTTTTTTTAATCGTCCGTTTGATTATTATTAATATTATTTTGTATGACAAAATCAAACGACGACGTCTTAAGTCATTTGTTCCTACATACTCATTTTCATACGCGAGTTCCGAGTGTCTGAATTAGATAAAATGTTTTTACAAATTAACCAATGACCGTGAAAATTATGAATCAAATTAATTGGCCGGAGAAAAATATAATCCACACAATTTCAACGTTAAGGGGATTGAAAGCGGGTATTTTCTCTCTTTGTCTTACACACATGAAACATAACAAAAAAGACGTTTCGTACTTCCAACGTACCGATCGATCTATTGGTGCGATGAGAAATTTGAAAACAGATTTGAATTCCTCGTGAATTTTACTACAAAAAGACTCTCCCACTTTTTTCATTTCTTGTTCATAAACCCTTAAAAAAATTAACTGAACAAATTTAAAAAAAAAAAATTGTTAATAATTCATTGCTGAAGGTCTTAAAAAAAAAGTGGGAAAGTCGTTTTGTAGTAAAATTCAAGAGGAATTCAAATCTGTTATCAAATTTCTTATCGCACCAATAGATCGATCGGTACGTTGGAAGTACGAAACGTCTATTTTGCTACGTTTCATGTGTATAAGACAAAGAGAGAAAATACCCGCTTTCAATCCCCTTAATGCGAGAGACAATTTAGTTAGTAACGTCATTTGGTGGGGGGCAGGGTGGGCATTTACCCCCCCCCCCTTGTTAACAATGGGCCGGCATGATTTATGCCGATACCTATGATGTAAATATAAATAATTCTAACCAAATCTATAGTAATGCGTAATAACAAATCGCGTGGCAAACAGTGGATTAAAATATATTAAATTAATAATAAAATAAAAAAGTATGCAGGTTATAACCGCGATTAAAGGTGATTAAATAGTGGTAACAACTTACCGCGGTTCTGGGGTTTTTTCGATAAACATGGTCATTGTTAAAGGCAGTGCGTAAATTATTGACGTTACCCATAAATTCGAAGAATATGATGTACGTTTGACAGTTGTCAGTTGAACACGAACCTATATCGCGTACGGCACAAACGAATTTGTTTAACCGTTTTTAACGCTTCAAACGTATGTTTTATGAATATACGTATATGTATATATAAATTTGTGAGTGGCAAGTGTAAGAAATAAAAATGAAAAAAGCTAAATATTATGTGGCCAAGACGGCGAGAAAGAGGGAAAAAATATTGAACAAGCCGCTCGGAGCTGATGACAAAACGTAATTTCTAACGCGTTTAATATTATGACAAGAACTTGAATCACAGGTAATATTGTACCTACTGTATAGTTATTTATGATACATTTATTATAGCCGACAAAGTAATGAATTTCCTCCCACAAAAAAAAAATATATTGGGCGATTCGTGAATATGATAACGAAAATATTAAAATTATGTAAAATAGAAATTGTATTGAGCTAAATGTAAATATGGGAAATAGTTAAATATGGGGCCGGTTAAATCTTTCGCCTCCCCCTTTCGAAAACTGAAATGATGCCACTGAATTTAGTCAAGTTAAAATTAAGTCAATACGTTAATACGCAGTAGGTACAGATTTTATTTTTTATGTTTTATAGATATTTTATCTGTATAATATGTACATCTAACAAACGTAAAATAATTTTCGAATTTAATTTAATCGCGCGTATGCAGCTGGTAACGTAATATAATACCTTACTGTACGCAATCGCGTATTCGTCTAACGCGTGTATCAAAATCATAATTAAATCGTTACATTATCGCAAATATTTATCACGTAAATAAGCCGTTTTTATTTTTATTATGATTATTGCGTGTTTTTTTTTAAGGAGTTTTCAAACGTTTATCAAACGCGGCGAATGCGCTGAATTAACAAATAATTGCAAACACACACACACACACACACACACATTTCAGTGTTAACGTCCGATATTGATTATTTGGTTAATGAATAATGTTATAATAACATTTTTATTGCGAATAATAATTAAATAAAAATACGTCAATCATAAAATAGTTTTTATCCTATAAATAGCTGTCATAACCCATCATGGCCCGAGTTTTTATAGGTTATTTTGATAAAATACCATGTATGTGTCGGTCGATGAACCGTACGTCGCTTTTCGTGGTAAAAATTTAAAATTAAAATTAATTTGTTAGTACGAAGACGAGTCGATCAGTATCCAGTATATATACTTTTTTATGATTATTCAATTTTTACTTAAATAATTGAATCTTACATTATTTTCCATCCTCTTCAACGCACTTAGTCTATCACATAAAAAGTTTTTTTATTATTCGTCATGAAAAAAAGTTTTCTTTTACCTCGTCCTTACTTATCGAAATCCGTGTAATGCTTTTTTTGCAATTGTTTAACAACGTGAAAATCGTATGATTTTTTTTTTACTTTAAAACCAAATTTTAATAAATTGTATATTTTTCTAATGTAGTTAAAATGCGAATTTCCACACGGGTTTTTTTCTTTTTTGCTGATCTGTTGTTTTGGAGCTTACCTGAACCAATCTCTTTAAAATTCAAGAGTGTTTCGGGTTGTTGAATATGTCGAACCATTATTTATATCGAGTCTTTTAGCAAATTAACCGT
Source organism: Slavum lentiscoides (assembly GCA_032441835.1). Lineage (NCBI taxonomy): Eukaryota > Metazoa > Arthropoda > Insecta > Hemiptera > Aphididae > Slavum > Slavum lentiscoides. The sequence goes on from CM063706.1 coordinate 31,154,271, forward strand.
TTTTCACTGGCATTTAATTATTATGTTGCTGTTTAAATAAATATTAAAAAGAAGTTATTTTAACATTGTTCACTTAGTTGAAATATATATACATATGACTATTATTTTGAAAATTATTGTATTGAATATTATCGTAATTACAATTCATTATTTTATTTAAAAAAAAAAAATGTTTTGTATTTCTCATCGAATGACTAATTAAGGAACTATTTATAAAATTGAAATAAAATATTATTAAACATTGACAATTTTAACTGTAAATATATAGGATAAATATATATTTACAATATTTACAATATAGGCAATTAAAGTTATATTAAATTTATCACCATTTAATATTTGTGTAATCAAAATTATGCATAAGAAATAAATTTAAATGTCTCATAAATATTAGGTATAAAAAATTAAAAAAGGGATTAAACAAAGTATATACCTACTCATACTGATACTCATGATGCAGTGTTTGATTAGTCTTAAAATAATTTATCTTCTTAAATTGTACCTATATAATAATAATTAGTGAGAAAGTACATAAGTCAGCTTATTAACTTTTAATTTAGTTTTTAATTGTTTTTTCGACAATCAAATTTAGTAAGACCTACTGTTTTTTCGCAAATTCAAAAAAATAAAAACTTGCGTAACGTTATTATTAGTTACGTTTTAAATTAAATATATCAATTTAATCATTTAAATATTTTCTGGGGTTTTTTTTACATGTTTTTCACTTTTACAGTTTATTATATATTAGAAATACTAAAAACTAAATACTCTGGTCTCTTGCATATCAATACTTTAAACAATTTTAATTTCAAATTAGGTATATTAAAATGTTTTCGTTTTTTTAACGTATAATGTTGGATAATGGCGGTTGTCTATGAACTTAAAATGACACAGGTCTGCAAAAATAATTTTTTTTCAACTGCATGGAATATTTTTTTATAAACTGTATGTTTTCAAGGATGCTGAATCCAAAAATGACCTCCATTTTTCCCCATCACGTTGGTTTTTTTGCGAAATAATATGAGTTTACATTAAAAAATCATAAGAACGATAAAAAAGCATTAATTTTATTACATTGAATTAAACATATTATTTTTACAATTAAACAAACAATTCCTTCATGTCATATATGTTGGGATATGATTGCCTGTGCACCTCATACCGCTTACTCATACCTACCTCTATCATTATACAGATTAACACTTAAATTTAAATTTAAAGTAAACTAAAAATATGAGTTTTGTAAAAAAAAATTGATGTGAATATTTGTACTATTTTTTCCGGTTTTAGTGAATAAAAATCTATAAGAAACAGAAAGAAATCCTATGTAGTTTTTTGGTTGCAGCCAGTTTTTTTTTAACTGACAGGTGGTTCCCAACCCACCATTGAATTTTTCATGTACATACAATTATATATACGAGTAGTTAATAGACCAAAAATTTAATTACCATACAAAATATTTTTTTTGATTTCATAAAAATTCAAATTTTGTTATATCTTCTTCTTCTTCTGCTAGCATTCATTTTTCTTTAAGAGTTTTCGCCGCCACCACGATCTTTCTCCAATATTCCATGAAAGAATTATCGTCCTCCATTCTCGTACTCATATTTTCTTGAGATTTTCTCGGGCCACTCAATCTCTTTTCAGGTGCTTCTTTAAGGTGTTTCTTTTACGGTCGAGTCCGTAATTAATATATAATTACGTTATATATAATTATTATATTCGAATTCTACGATTTGTACCGCCGCGATGTGTTTAACGTGGGCAGTTGCACGGCAGTTTGATCGGTAGAACGGTCAGTAGGTATTTTGGATTCTGAGAGAAGCGAGTAAGCTGTTGTTATAATTACAATACATTTTGTTGAAAACAGTGAAAATTCGATTTTCGTTAAAATTCACTATTTTATTTCTCCGGCATTTTGAAAATAATAGGGCGTTGAAATTTACACCGAATATGTGATTATGCACTAAACATATACCTGTAACGTAAAATGTTTTGAAAAAATGTCTTTAAATTTTGTGCTATTTATAACAGTTCAGAGCTATTTAAGTCTTAAAAATCGGTAATTTTTGATTATAAGGACTGAAAGTTGTATACTTACGACGTCACATAATAATATATCCTATTCCTACTATCTCATTCGAAGACACTCGATCCATGTTATTATGGAACCCACACGTTCATATACGAACTACGCGCCACTGTTAATGCAGACCGTCTACATCATAATGTTTCATGTTCGGAATATAATGTTTCTTATTTTACTTATCAATTATTTCGAATCCATAGATTTTGGCTTAATAAAACACGCGTGTTGTCAATTAGGTACCTATAGATACTAACGACAAACGATCGTTTTCGGATCGATTCGATAAAATGTACGGGCAGTACATGTAATATTATACGTAAATCGCCTACTACCCGAATTGTCCGCAAAACGTATACATTTTTTTCCACTCATTCCTTTAAATTCATTTTATTCATTCATTTACTATACCGTTTTCCGTCCGTTCGTCCCAATAACAGCCATGTCGCTCGACGACGCGGATAACGTCACTGATCCTGCGCAAACAGCGGCCTACCCGCTGTTCGACCGCACACGAAGGATTGCCGAGTTCCTGTACCAGTATTACGACACACTGACCAAGGCGCCTGAAAACGCTTGGCGGAATTACACGGTCGACGCTCAGTACTTACACGTGGAAGGCGATGCCATTCCGGAAGTGCTGGATTCGCGGACGCTGACACCGGCCGTCGGTCATCACGAGATCCATTCGAATATCGTTTACCAACAGTTCACCGAGTGCCAGTTTCACATCCGTTCCATAGACTTACAACGCATGTCCTCCACCGACCAAAACGCGTATCTGGCGCTGGTCACCGGCCACACGAAACGCGATCAAAACCAGCCGGTCATGTTCGTTCAATCGTTACTGATCGTAGTCATACGAGAGATCGACGGGCACGCCATAAGCAATTCCATTCTCAAGGTGTACACCGCCGACACTTGAACGTCCGTCGGACCCATTGCACGCCACTAATCGCGTTTCCGGTGGTTCATTTCATACCCTCATCATAATATAATAATACGTTTCTCGTCGGTGTCTACACATTTGTATTTAATGTATTTTTTTTCCCCGACAAAATCGTTACACTATTGTTCCGCACGCTTCTGCAGTGCCCAAATATACCATATTTATTTTGTTATTGATAAAAATGACTTATGCATCGGCCTAACTATAGGGCTTAACCGCCTCTAAAAACGTTTCTAGACTCTTTCCAAAAGTCAAGACAATTTTTTTTTTGTCATACGATGATGAAAATTGGCTAAATTCTGTGACGTAACGGAGGTATAATGTTTGGTTTATAGGGCTGAACATTTTATACAACATGGGTGCAAAAACGTTAATTATATTCAAAAAATGAAGAATGCTGTCAAAAAATTTTTATTGTCACTTTACATTTTACAATAAAGTGTGCTTATTATTTTGATGGACCAATGAATATTAAATCGAGGCAAACAATCGTTATAGATTATTTTTTTGTGTACAACTATTTGTTAATTTATTTATTTTATTTTATTTATGTATTTAGGTATTCTAGGTAATTTTTTTAAAGACTTTAATTTTCACTACAAATGTATCATATCAATGCGATTAAAAATGTTTAAATACTTTTTTTAATTTTGAGCTATTTTTTGATGTCAAATTTTGATATTTTTATTCTATACAAGTAGTAATTTTAGGTTAATGCACGGAAATATAATGTAAGGTTAATTATAAATTAAAACTTCATTCACACTATACATTTATATAGTAAATATATTATATATATTATTAATAAAAAATAATATTACTCTAAAACTCCGCTCTGAATCGTTTTATTGAATTCAATGATTTATCTTGGCTTTTAAATTTATAGTGGTAACAAAACTCTGAAAAAATTATTTAATTATTTCACTTGAGTAACATTCACTACATTTTTTAAATATGAGTATACTTTTGTACCACCAAGGAAAAAATATTCGACTTATTTTTTTTTCATAAAATGTATACATAATTGCTAATGTGAGCTAATAATTTTAAAACATTTTCTTTTAAATTTCGCGTATTTTACTTTTTAATAAATAGATTATATCATTATATCGTCATTAAAATTTTTTATATGATATAGGAATGATAGTTATTGTGTTTATTCATCGCAATTCTGTGACAAACCGCTATGAGCCATAACTGTGTGTAAGTATATAACTATAGTAAACAATTTAGGTAATTTGTTTACATGAAATTCAACACTGACTGGTCAATAATTTATTATTTTTCTTTAAAAAAAAAAGTTTAATTGAAATTCTGTAAAACATCAATTAAACATATTTCAGTTTAATTACGTATACATATTTTAAATAAAAAAATCCTTATTAAATGCAAGTACGAGTAATTGTAATTATTTTTTTAAATACAATTCGACAATTATTTATTACCGAGAATAACACGTTTTATGTGGTTATTGTTTATTGTTTTTTGCATTTATATCGTAGCTCTGCGTTTATTGATTTAGTTTTAATGATATTTACTTTTATTAAAAAAAATTAATAAAAAACGAGTCTGCTAGTACTTGAGACATTGATGTGTAGTAAATGTGCACGTCGCATGAGCAGTAAAAATGGAACGGAATTGTGATTTGGGATTTGTGAATATTGGTATCTTTGTAATTTCGATAATAAATATTATCATTTGTTGTCATGACAACAGCTTACACATTTCCGTCCCATTTCCCGAGATTTACCTTCATACCGCCGTATGATAGATGTTTACGCATCTAAAATAGTAGTAATATTTGTTTGCAATTATTTTATTTATTTCTTTAATGCATGATGTTATGTCATGATGATAAGCGCAAATAGGGGGAAGGAGGCTGGAGGCTAAGCCCCCTTAAATGTTGTATAACCCCTCCAAAAACTAATGACATATATGCACTACATTATGATATATGAAATATTTTTCATTTCTATTCTATTTTTGCTCATCCTCATCGAAATAATGCAAATATTTTATTTCATCAAAAATTCAGAGCAGTAATGATGATTACGATACAATTTAATAAATTTAACTACATTAAAAATGTACAGTATTTTTCTAATATTCCTAGTTATTGGGTAATTAAAAGTTGATGACCTTTTTTTTTTTTGCTTATTTGAGAGAGTAATTTTGGCATCAATCGGCAGCAAAATTTCTGAAAGTGAACATTTTTTTTTGCTTATTAATTTTTAGCCCCCCCCCTAAAATTTAGTACTAATTACGCCTATGGTCATGATATAGATGATATTATATGGTCTGTCGGAATTGTGGGTATCATAATAAAAGTCCACCAATTTCCGTATCCCTGTAGTTCTTATAGACAAATAATACACGCGTAATGCGTATATAATGTTAATTTACCCGTATCGAATTATTTTCAGTATTTTCATTAACAACTATGTCAGTATGAATATTTAATATGTTTAAAAAACATTATTGGAAAAAGAAAATATACATGTAGAGGGAAAATGCCCGCGTTCCTATTACGACGATGGAAACAAGGAAGGGAATTTAACGAAATTCACATTATTTTTTGATGTTGTGTTGTTTTATTTCTTCGCGTTCCACTTTCTACAAACTTAGCTTATTATTATTATTTTTTTTTTATCAGATTACATTTGTACATTATGATATAGTATATTGTATTTTATCGCGTCGTTTGAAATCGATTTACTCGTTATCGACCGACAAATAAAACATATTATATATCTGCATGGTAAGGAGTAATATGAGCTTAAGTGCTCATATGTATGTATATTATATTGTAATCGTAACTAGGCTAATAGAATTTCACCAACTTCGTTTGGAATACGTTTATCGCGATGACCATATAACAACTTTGGTTTCGTATACGCGCAATCGTGTAATATCCGTTTTAACCGTTAGGTATACTTAACATTGGTTGGTATAAACTCGGATTCACTATCGTAGTTCGAACGGCAGTGGAGCGGAATTTCTCGTTAACAACACAATGTCGAGCGTGTTATTGATGTGTCGACAATATTATATTATAATAGGATTGATACAATTTTAGATTCCCGACGAACGGGAGCATGTCCCATTTGTTTCAATGCGGGGTAAAAAGTATTCGAGTTAAAGTTTTGAATACTATTTTTTTCAATGTAATACAATACACACATTTTTTTCAACTCATTTTCAAAGTACATAAACTTACACAGGCTGAGAATCAAAATGTCAACTGACAGACAAATATCTAATATTTTCATAATATTGGTGTTGACATTTCAAAAAATTTATCGAAAATATGTAAATAGTTTTTTTTTTTGATTTTTTTTTATTCCGCGAGTACAAATATTAATTTTTAAACTACACAAATTTATGGTGAATGATATTCAGACAAAATTTTAATTCTATAATTGTATAACTTTACTATTTAAAGTGTTATTGAAATAATCGTTTTTAAATATTTGAATATTACGAAATTAATTATTTGAGCGTAGTAATCAAATACATATTTTGAAAAATATTTAAGTGTTATTAAAAAAAAAAACGTTTAAAAGTATTTTAAACGCACGTATATGTGGTCAAATATTACCAAAATAAATAAACGGTTTAGACGTTTATAAAAATTTAAATAAGTACAAAATGCAAATTTCGGCAGATTTAATAAAATTTATCGATATTGTAATAAAAATTTCTTAATGCAATTTAATCATGAAAATATTACACGAGTTTCGTAAAAAAAAAACGCCCCAGACATGATACACATTTTATTTCAAACTATGCAAAATGTTGTTCTAATTTATATATTTGTTTAATAAAAATAACTAATGAATTCGATAGTATAGTTAATCTACTGTATAGCGTCGTTCATAATCGATTTTCTATTAAGTAAGTACAAAATCAAAGACAATAATATTCAGTTCGAAAATCTGAGTCTAAGTAGTCCACCCAAAGTGATATCCATAGCACCTGCGGCAGCCTATATCGTTTTTGATTTCTTGTTTTTGCAGGATCTTCAAAGATAATAAATAATATTGTCTCTAACAGTTTGTAAAAAAAAAAAATTTTTTTTTAAATATATAAACGAAAAAACCGACAATTTGTAATCGTAGAATTTTTGTAGATTCAAATTCGATACATCACTGTCGTACGCTGCAGTGACCTTGTACCACAAACGAATATCAATAACGACATTGAGCGTAAACATATAATACAATACACAATAATTCGAAACGCCAGTAGACGTTTGAAATTTTGCAATAATAACTGTTTTGGCAGCGTGACGAAACCGAGTCGGATAAATTTGCTCATAATATATTTGTATTAATTTTATTGATCAACTAGTATTCTGCGAGTCCTTGACTGACATAATACCATTTTTATGCGTTAACCGCCAAAAAATTCATTAACATGCACGTCTCGTATTATTATTCAATTTAAGAAATCGTCGAACTTCTTAATCGCGATAACACGATTTCTAGTAAAAAAATTAATTTTTTTTTTTTCATAGATTTTTAAATTGATCTCGTCAATTCTTCGATTATCGAGAAGAGAACAAATTTTTCCTATAATTTTAGCGTTTTGTTTGATTATAACTTATCTGTTTAATACGAGTGTTTATAATATGGCATTACCGCGTATGGTTGATTTTTTTCAGTTAACCCCCAATTTCGAAGGAAATATATTTTTATTTTTTTTTTATAAATAACTAGCTGAATTACCAGGCATCGCCCGTGGACAGTTAAACTGTTTAAATTATTAAGGTTATAATTTGTATTTACTAATAGCTGCTGTTCGGTACCCGTCGTTGACCAGATTAAGGTATATTACAAATACTCCTAAGTATAGGTACTGAATTTTTTTTTCGTTTTAAAAATGTTTTCAGAAGATTATTTCGTCGGTTACCGCGGCCTATCTTATATGTATATATTGATTTCCATCAGAGGCGTACTCAGGAATTTTCAATGGGGGAGGGGGGGTTGAAAATTTTATTGATATAAAATTAAAAATAGATTGTAAAAAAAATATTTGTTTATTTTTTCCCTTCTTAAACAATTTTTTTTTTTAGAAAATTGCTCCTGTGGATTATATTATTTATAAGCACGAACGCACAAAACTACATCGGTTAGTGAGGTCATGGGGGGTTCAAACCCCACGAACCCCCCTTGAGTACGCCCCTGATTTCCATGATTACCAATCTCAGTTATAAGAAATATTGTACAATTTTTTTTAAATACTCTTTGATCGCATACAAAATACTGAGTGCTATGACACACGACGCACATATAGTTATATAAGAATATTCTGAAAACATTTTAAAAACGAAAAAAAATATTCAGTACCTACTTAGGAGTATTTGTAACATATCTTAATCTGGACAACGACGAGTATCGAACAGCAGCTATTAGTAAATACAAATTAAACCCTTAATAATTTAAACAGTTCAACTGTTTACGGGCGATGCCTGGTAATTCAGCTAGTTACATATAAAAATATAAAAATATATTTCCTTCGAATTTGCGGTTAACTGAAAAAAATCAACCATAATATACGGAACTGAGTGTTGGACCTTGGTCATTGGTAAGGTTAGGACGTTTATGAATATTGTATTAAGCACATTATATTTCTGCACATTGCGTTCTTGTATAGTATGTTTCTGGGTTTTATTTTTCAATGTATTCCCGTGTTGTTTTCGTGAATTTTATATTCCGACTAAACATTTTCCTCGGTTTTCAATTCCAAAATATTATTTTCCTTAGATATAATTTTTATTGTTATTACGTTCCAATATTTCTTTATCTCGGTTTTTACCATTCATCCATATTACATTCTTGATTCGTATAGTCTCTCATTAATGATGATACGGATGTTTGTGGAGTAAAGAACAAGAAAAATATTTAAAAAAAATATTTTTTTTTAACGAAACCAAAAAAAAAAAAATATTAAAATAAAATCGCGTAGTTTCCTGTAATAGTTAAGATTTTTTTTTTTGAATTCAGTAAAGTGTAAGCCGAGTGTTCAGTGCACAATTCCTTAACCTAGCTATGAACAATTCACAGCGACCTCTTGTTATTTTTGCGGTGGTTCTGAATTTTCGCATAACGCTACAGAGTCCACTAATATCTCGTTAAAGCTATCTTAATTCGTATTTCGTGGCATACGTTTAATAGTTCAATAAGTATAGTAGTTACAGTGTATTATGTTTTCAACGGAATATATATTTTAATTGCACGCGGGACAGCGATAAAGCGTATCTGTTAAATTAATAATTGAAATCGAGACTGTAATTCTTAAAAATAACGAATATTCAAAATCGAAACCGGGTCTTTCAATTCGCTGAATCGAGCTGTACATTCAAAACGGAAATAATTGTTGAAATCTGAAATGGAAACCGCAAAATGCTTCAAGTCGCTTTTTTCATTTAAGCGTATCACATTTTCGTTATTGTAATTTTTGAATGGATATTAAAAAAAAAAATAAATAAATAAAATCAAGTGCTCTCGTAACTATATAAAATAATTGCCAAACATTTAAAGTATTGTTGTTACCTCGTTTATAGGCGAATCCGGAAGTTGTCTGACCACATGACGCGTGGTACTTCCTCACGTACGCCGTTTTTCGATATAAAATAGGTTCTCTTTTGAGGTCAACAGCCGCGTACCGTTTGCGCGTTTTAAATTTCTCCGGAGGATAAGTCGAAGATACAAGGAAGTCGGAGAAATGTCGAGCGCGAATAATATTCTCAAAACGTTTAAATTGCGCGAGACGGAAAAATAAGAGAAGGAATTTCTCATAAATTTTTATGACGCAATAACAGAGATTTAAATCGGGACAGAAACTTGATACGCGTATGCTCGTATGTTTGTTTATGACTGCAATTTTTAATTAGCTCCCTAAGGATTCTAGAAATTTCAATTAAATGTCTGTGTGTGTATATATACGTATATATATATGAGTATATGACAGAACATAAAAAACATTATGAGAGATATTCGAAAACTATAAACAACTGTATTGAGTATAATATGTATATTATATATTACTTTATTTTGTTTTTTTGTTTTTCTAGAAATATTTGTACTTTTTTTTTTTTTTGCTACGTTTTTATGGGTTTTAACGTTTTTTTACTGATAAAGGAAGGATAATATTTTGAAACTCTTGTGGTTTGTCTTAGATATCCGACTAACCTTATTGTTTTATTTTTTTTTTAGAATGTAGGTCTATAATGTATCGTTGGATTCAGTATAGATTTTTACTCAAATTATAAAAATAAGATTGAATATTTCTTGTTTTGATGGATCACTTAATAAAAACGTTTCACCCGTTCTAGTTTGTTTAAATTTGATTGGTAATTCACATCGATTTGCACATTAACTATTAAGTCAAAGAGTTAATTTTTTTAATAATAATAATAATAATAATAAAATAATAAGGTAATTAACTTGATCAGTTTAAATTTGCACTGCACGAACAAAACTTTTTGCGGCTAATTATTATAATTATCTAGTTTAGTTGACACGTCATAGAGACGAATATTTTTATCGAATGCATTATTATAAACGTTTGAAAAATAGTCATCAATACATAAAGACTATAAAATTCAACTTCATATTTAATTTGTAATGAAATATTAAAAATTTACATCCTGATGGGTACTTCGTACGTATTATATTAAATGGTAAAAAATGGAGTAATCCGCGTGTACTTTGGATATCGGCTGAAGTGTGCAAATTAGACCGATATTATAGAGTTTTGTTTTGAAAGCAATAACAATCATTTTATATGAAAAAAGATTTTGAGCGACGCAAGTAGTTTATCACGGAAATGTTAAGTATTCATGAAATATTAATATCTCTAGGTTTAAATAACGTTTTAACCTCTGAAAAAATACAAGAACTATCCTTGTGGAAAATTATGTCGTATATATTTTTTCGTAATGTTTGGGTTAAATTTTGTTTTGCTTAGGAAAACTAAAGGAAAAATCGAAAGAAAAAAGACAAAATGTTTACATTTGTAATATTTTTCGATTTATAGTTTAAAATTTTTTCTTAACTAGTTGAAAATATTATTGGTTAATTATCAACGTGTAACGTGTATACTTATATTATTAATTATTTATAATAACTTATTTGAGTAAACTTTTTCTTTAAATTGCTTATTTTTTAATTCGTGCAATTCTTTCATATTACTGGGATTAAGTGGCATGTTTTATTTTAACGTTTTGGTGTTATTGCTATTCTTACATTCTTTTCATTGCTTTCTGGATGTTCCCCTAAAATACCCACTGGCACTGCTTGTAATATTTTGTTTTCAATATCTATGCGGAGTGTGCTTAGGAGAAACGCGTTCACTGACTTTTCCCATGAACTGCACAATTATTTTTTATATTTTTATGGCACTGTTATTGTAATTAACACTTTTATATATAAACATATTTTTTATTATTCACCTTTTATCTTTATTCGTTTTTTTTTATCTTCTTTTATTTATTTTATATATTATGTTTTCAATTAAAATATGATGAAGTACAATGAACTATCCCTCGCCAATACAAGGCTATACACGTGTGCATATCAGTGGCAAGGGATGCAACTATTGATTTTATATTATATTTATCCATATTATATAAGTATATTGTAATACTTCACCTTATTATTATTATTATTATTATTATTATTATTATTATTATTATTATTATTATTATTATTATTATTATTATTATTATTATTATTATTATTATTATTATTATTATTATTATTATTATTATTATTATTATTATTATTGTTATTTGTTGCAATTAAATATTAACTATTAACTATTATCTATTCATTTACTGTTCTTCCAAGTTCGGTGCATCATTGTGCCAAAATTGTATTCCATTAATACAATACTATTCGACAATTATTTCAACGTAATTAGTGTGATAAATATATTTTTTTAGTATTTAAAAGTACTCAAATCGTTTAAAATTGTATTTTAAATATTGTTTAAAGAATTATCATTTAAAAGCATTCTTTTATAATAATCAAATATTTAAAAAAAGTAAATGCTTGAAACAGAAAGAAATTACATTTGAATTTTGTCTATCCTTTATTCACTATATACCTCTCTGGATTGTTATGTTTATTTCTAAGTCAATAAAAGTCAATTTTTTGTAATAGTGTTCTGGGTTTGAATATTGCATCGTGAAATTATTTAATTAATTTAATTTAAAAATGAATTATGCTAAATTATGCTATTTAAGATTATTTTATGTTTGAAGTTGAATTCTCCATAGTCTTTAGACAAATAATTGTTCTTATTGATAATTGGTTATTGAAAAAATAAATTTTATGATAAATCTTGAATAATGTGCAAATGTATTATATATATATTTATTATTAATTATAAAGATATATAAATTTTAACCTTATGTTATGCAACACTTTGGGGGCCTAAGTTAATTTTGTGTGGTTGTGGGGCCGGTATGCAACGCACAATTTGAACACCTGCTGGTTGCGGCACTTCTAATAAGTTCCTGATATTGCCTTGAAGTGTACTTGCTATACCAAACGGCTTTTATATTATGGAAGTTCCGACGATAAATTTGTTTGCGAACATTAATTATTCTTCCATACTGTAAATTTGGCCATATTTGTTTTTTATTAGGAAAGGGGAGAATCGACATTATCTGGAATATTTTCTTTGGTGATAAATTAATAGGAAATGAGTTTTGGAAAAAAATCCTGTTGTTGTTTCAGTAGCGGATCTAGAGACGAGCGATCGCCGGTAGTTCGCATAAAAAATCATATGCCCATCAAATGCTTATATTATGATTTATGAATTTAAATTAGAAAAATATCTTTGTTTTGCGTAAAAATCTCCCATTCCACTTGTAATTAGAACTGGAAGTATTTTGACAAAACAGAAATGGATTCTGTAAACTTTTTTCTTTAATATTATTATAGAATGTTATATGATAAACGTTTTATATAATTTTCCGGCTTTTGGTCTTTGTAAAAAAAAAACACCCCACAATCCTCAACCAATACTGCAGTAAACACAAAATACATTTATCGTTATAACATAATGTTGTGTAAGATACGATATTCATTTACAATAGGTATGTACATATTATATATATATGTATTTATTTATTTCAAGTCAAACCTTTACCATTCTCTTTTTCGAAAGTGGAAAGTCTATAAAAGTGCTTATATAAAAACAAGTTATCAATACACTGCACCGGTCAAAAAAAATGTTTTTGAGTTATTTTTAAAATTATTTCAACAAATATTCGAAATACATTTTGTAGAAAAAGTATTCTGAATTATGTCCCTTCTCTCTTTATTCGAATACACAATTTATATAATATAGTGTATGTTTTTAAAGAACGTTTTTGGTTTTAAAATATATTTCATTTTTTTTTACTATTTATATATATAATTAAAAATTTTAAATTTTTTATGCGGAAGTCGGAATTTAAATCTCGGGAATATAAAAAAAAAACACTTTTTCGACATAAATTGTCGAAAAAAAATGTTTAAATATTCGATTACTTTGGTTTCACAATATATTTAATTAATTTTATATTTATATAATAATATACAAATGTGTGTGTGTGTGTGTGTGTCCGACACCGGCGGACTGGACCGCGGTGGGAAACCGAGAAATATCCCGTACCCGTTGCTTCTTGATCATAAGTTATTCTCCATATTTATTGATATTTCTTTGCATATATCTAAACATAATTTCTCTTTACTCGTTAAAAAAAAAATGAACAATTCTCCCTAACCTCAGTGGCGTGCCCTCTTTAAATTTTTGTTCGGATGACCGCGAGAAGGTAAGGAAATTACTGTGAATACTCATGACTCCGTCATACAATGACAGTGTGTACACGGTTCCTAGTGTATTTCCGAGCGCGATATTGATTTGTTTCCGTTTTCAAGTATCAAAATTAACAAACACATTTTTAGAGAGAAGAAAAACACGTAAATAATATCGTATTTTCGGTTGATTTTTGTTCGTTTTTATTTACTTTATAGGAATATTATTGTTATGTTCTTCTTTGTTAGTATTTTTAAAAATAATTTTGTTGTTATTTGTAAAATACTGCCGGGTTAGCGCGCGTGGAATAATAATAAATAAATGAGTATAATTAATAAAATATTATACTAAATTTACGATCATAAATCAATAAAAATTAGTCGTTTCTCTCTCTCTCTCTCTCTCTCTCTATCTCTGTAGGTGTACCTACAGCCACAATATTTTGTAATATGAAATATTAACAAATCGATTACCAATAAGAAAATCTAAAACAACTGGGCCATCAGTATCATCGCCTTATTGTGACGTTCGTTCCATACTTATTTGTTCTGTTTCTAGTCGCTACATAACGCGAAATTCTATGATTTTCGATTCTCGTTGTATATATAATATAAGTCCGACACCACTACTGAACTGGACCGATGATAGCCGATGAAATTTCTATTTCGATCTCCCGCGTCAACCAATGTACGTGTTTTTCTATTTTAAGTCAAACATTTAACGCGTCTTTATATCTTATATATATATATAAAATATATATATGCGGTTTTAGATTACAGTAGTCGAAAACCGAATCGGGTAAATCTTCTTCTTCTTCTCCCTCGCCTCTATCTCAACAATTTGGGATCGGCCACCTTTGTCCTAAACCACCGCTCGACTCCACCTTCCAAACGTACCACGCACACAACAGCAGTCCTCATATCCAAGGCCGTAGCCAGGGACGGGGGTTAAGGGTTCAGACACTCCCCCCCTGCGAAATTTTTTCTTAAAATAAAATTTAGCGATTTATATTTTACTAATAAGTTTATTATTTTTATTCTATTTTAAATTTATACTCGAAGCTCTCTCCCCCCCGCCAAAAATTTGCTGGCTTCCGCCATGCCCATATCACACTCGATCGCATTCGACCATTTCTTCCTCGGTCTTTCTCTTCCTCTCCTTCTATCAACATTCATTTCCATAATCGTTCTTACCGCTTCCGAATCTTTTTTTTTTTTTGTGTTATAAATTACGGCGCTACAGGGGGGCACATCACCCTAGGGTCCGTCCTTCCCCCTGTATCCGCATCATTTATTATTATTATGCTTAAAATACTATTCTAAATACGAAGAGGGCTCTATCCCTCTAGCTTTGGCCTTCAGCCTACATTGAACCTTAACTATAGGGTCCCGTCTCGTAACACGACCGAACCGCCCGAGTCCATTTGATCGACGCTACTCCTAAAAAACAAAACAGTAAAATCGTTTTCGTACACCACTCGTCTACAAAAGAGAAAAAAAAAAAAAGATAACGAGCCGCGGGGTGTTGTGGATATCGCTCAAGTGAATTACTCGGACAAAGATTTTTAGAGTTTTGTTTTTATTTTAAATTCGAAAGCCTGTGATAAGTCATTGCGTTGGATAAAACGTTTCTGAACGGAGCTTACTTATCTCGTAAATACAGTGTAAAGTTACATATTTTGTGAAAATTTCTGGTTTCTACGGCTATTAGTTTCGAAATTACGAAGAAATAAACAACAATCGAACAAAGACGAAATTGCGTTTTTTAGTTATATTTTTAGGTGCTTTTGAGAAAATCGAAAAATGACCTCTCTAAAGCACCGACTAGACGCGAATCGCTGCCGGAAACAGACTGCGCGACCGAACAGATCGGAGCGCTCCTTCTGATCGTAAATCTGTACACAGGATAGAAAAAAAAAAATCTAAACGTCATTGTAAAAACAACAGATTCATCGCTACGCTCAGAGTCTACAGAATGTAAAATATTCCAATACTTCCCATCCGATCGTTGGAACACACTTGGAACACTCTTGGAACGCGTGGTATCGCGCCGAATGGATTCGCTATACGAGTCATCGTTATAACATGCGCCACTGCGGCGTGTACAGTGTACACTGCGCAGCGTTCGCGTGTCCGTTGCGATCGGTATAATGGGACGAACGGACCGGCAAAACTAGGCCAAACGCTACGCGCGTCCTTTCCTCGGCGGAACAAACGAGAATACCTATTACCCACACATTTATATTTATATTTATGTCCGCACGATGTACAAGAAACGTCCACCTGGGCGAACGAACAGAACGAAAATAGCTCGAACACCGTACTCCGTCCGTGTATAGTGTGTATATACGATATTATTATTAATAATAATAATAATAATAAAGATAATATTGCTATAACCAGTTCCGGACCCGGATCCCACGAGATTGTCATCGAGTCGGATGAAAAAAAAAAAGAACACGGACTTCTCGGGTGCCGTACACGCGGTACGACACGGCCGACACGCCGCCGTCCGCGAGACCTACTTCGCGCGGTAAAGGCGTCGTCGCCGCACGTTCGCAGTCCGCTATAGCCGCCGCCGCCGCCGCCGCGTCGCGCCCACACGCGGACGCGCGTTTACATAACGCGCGCGAGGATGATCGAGTCGACGATCGATTCGTTTTTGTCGACTACTACGCGCGGTCGGCCGAGTAAAAATGTGAAATTTACTTCTCCTTCTTTTTCCAGCAATAAACGCCATTATAAGGCCCATTGCTACAAAACAAATCTCCTTCCATACGTCTCTGTTCATAGCCGCTTCAATAATATTGTCTATCCCAACATAGGCGCAATTTGGGTTTTAAATTTGAGGGGGCTAAAATTTCCAAAAAAAAAAACCAGTTAAAACCTCTAATCACAACTTTCTATTAAAACATATTTTTATACATTATTATAAAAAGAATCGTATGTTTCTTCATATTACATTTTGAACCTGGTAATTTTTAATAAATACACTTAATTTCAAAAATATTCAATTTATTTATAAAAGTACTTATAATAAAATATACATTATTATGTAATAATACTTATAATTGTATGCGGTGATTTGAATCGGCAAATTTATTTAAAATATTTTCCGTATTAAGTTCTTTAGAAATGTCTTTTTCAATATAAATTTAAGAAGAATTCGAAAATCGGTCCTGAGACGTCGACGTACGTAACCAATTCTTTATCCTCTACTTTAACATAGTGAATTTATTTGGAAATATTTGAGGCGGCTAAATTCATCATTGGGGGGCTAAGTCACCCCCAAATTGCGCCTATGTATCCCAAGTTGATTTAGTTTGAAATTTACAAAAAAAAAAAATAACGTAACCAGCCGCGCCGGGCGTTGTGGATGTCGCTTAGATTTAGAATTGCCTGGATAAAGACAGACTCGGGTAGTATTCCGAATACAGTATTTTAAATACTTTTTAAAAGTATTCCGAATATTTTTGTTTTTTTAACCTCAAACACATTTTAACAACTTAATTATAAATTTTGACGAGAATAGTTTACTGTTTTTGGCTGAACGTTCCTATACGTATGTGAACAAAAAAACTTGAGTCTGAAACGGAAAAGAACCGGTCACGAAATCCCGAATCCTTTGAAGCACTCGAACTGAGACGTAACCGCAAACCTTATAAAGTTTTTTTTAGAAATCCGTGTTTAATAGGCACAGGTTTTTCCGTTTCAATATATTCCGTTTTTCTTATATACCTACTTCAGCGTATCTCTAATCAATGAAGTCATTCGAATAAAAACGTTACGACACTTATTATTTCGTAACATATTTTTAATATTATTATTGTTCATAAAAATTGTAAAGTTTATGTTATATGCAGATTTGTATTAATATTTTAATTTTTATCGCATTCAAACTGGTTAAATTTTACCGAGTGTTTGCAAATTTATGTTTTTAACATTTTCTATAATTTTGTAAAAAAAAAAAAAATCGACAATGTTTTTGAACAATATAATTACTAACGAATCAGGACGGGCAATATAAAACGCAAGTCGTTTCAACGAACTAGTATCTTTATGCAATTAATTTCGTACCTGGTAGTATAGTTAATTTTTGTTTTAAAATTAATTCGTTTGCCCCGCGTTATAGTAAATCATTTATAATAATCAGTTACCTATACCTATTATCAGCTGATACCTGAACCGTGCCGGCAATTTCATCGGAATCGGATACGAAACCGCAAAAAAATACTATAAGTTTCCAGTCCCTTCAATATCGATTCGCAGTCAGATTTAAAAGAGACAACGTATATTATATAATATAGTATATATACGTAAATCGCATTACAGCGACGAAAGATCAAAGGTTTTTTACAGTTTATTGATCCCTACCGTTTTGCCCGGGTTATGGCATATTATATGTATACATATATACCGTTAGTGTTTAACATTAAATTGTCGT
The DNA here is from genome assembly GCA_032441835.1 of Slavum lentiscoides. Lineage (NCBI taxonomy): Eukaryota > Metazoa > Arthropoda > Insecta > Hemiptera > Aphididae > Slavum > Slavum lentiscoides. The sequence continues at coordinate 31,172,561 of CM063706.1, forward strand.
GTAAATATATATATATATATGTATACGTCAATTATGAGTCTTCTAAAAAAAAAAAATAAATAATAATAATAATAATAATAATAAAGTACGTTGCCGGCCGTTTCATGAATGCCAGACGAAAATTTAAAATACACATCAATTAATCGTTTTGTATTAAATTTCTAAAACAAATATTAATTCGTTTGGTGAACCGTCGTAATGTCTGCACGTGCCTATAAGATCAATTATTCGAACCATTAGGCCAATTAGCGAAAGACATAATATTCGTGTTTGCGTCGCACAGAAATATTCGTGCCTAAAGAAACGAATTACTTTTTATTTCAAATATAGTGTTCCGAATTATATTGAACGAGATACTGATGTGTAGGGCTAGCTGGATTTATTGCATTGGCATATTTTTATTTTTTTTTGCAACTTCTGATTACTGCTTTTGTTTGAAGTGTCCACGAATTACGTCATGATGAAGCAAAAGTGGAGTTATTTTATTTTGCATATTTTGAATAAAATGCATATCATTGCAATATTCCAACAATAAACGCCTAAAATGCATGTTTTATGGTATATTTTTATAATTATCACTTTTATAAATAATACGTGATAATTTAAATGGGAGTAATCTAGATGAAGATTTTCATTCCAATCTAACTCCTGAGGAAATTGTAAAATTTAAAAACGCAATGTTGAACGTAATTTCTGCAAGTATAAAAACGCAATAAGATCAAACAGAAGATCTTTTATTTTTGAAAATTTCAAACACCACATCACTGTTTCATGACGTCGTCATACCTTTGAATAACATTAATAGTTTATAATAATATTTTTAATATTTTAGAATTAAAACATTTTGTTTTTGTATTTTGTGCCACATATTTTTTCACATTTTTTGTTGCATATTTTTGCATATTTTTAATAAATCGAATCAGCGCCGGCGGAAGGGCAGGGCTGCAGAGGCAGTAGTCCAGGGCCCCGCTATTTGAGGGACTCCGCACTATTCATGGGATTTAATGATTTTTAAGCGTAAAATTTTGTTTTTAAAATTAAATAACAATTATTGTCTGTCGTATGAAAATTCGTATGGTATTTTAATACTTTGTTTAAATTGTATGCGTAAAGAAAAATTTTATTACACAAGCTACGTAAAATAGAAAAAATGACATACAAGTTCTAGGGCCCCGCGAAAAAATCTGCCCTGGGCCCCGCAAAATCTCCCGCCGGCCCTGATCGAATGCATATTTTACCATTTTTTACTGCATATAAATCCTAGCCCTACTGACGTGTATACTCACGTACACACGATGGACACTGTAATGAAATCGTGCGCCATTATTATTATTATTATTATTATTATTATTATTATTATTATTATTATTATTATTATTATTATTATTATTATTATTATTATTATTATTATTATTATTATTATTATTATTATTATTATTATTATTATTATTATTATTATTATTATTATTATTATTATTATTATTATTATTATTATTATTATTATTATTATTATTATTATTATTATTATTATTATTATTATTATTATTATTATTATTATTATTATTATTATTATTATTATTATTATTATTATTATTATTATTATTATTATTATTATTATTATTATTATTATTATTATTATTATTATTATTATTATTATTATTATTATTATTATTATTATTATTATTATTATAATATTATAGATTATCTCCTTGTCGGGTGGCTAACATTATTTGCAGGTTATTAGTGAACCAATTCAAATAATGCTTAGTGTGATTTAACTTAACGTTTTTCTGAACAAATTGCACACAGAAAGTACCACAGAGTGCTGCATCTTAGCTATAAGCTGAGTTGAAATATTAAGCTCTTTCAAATGTTTACTTAGTGTCTTTGGCACTATTCCAGTGGTGGATAAAATTATTGGATGAATTTTAACTGCAACAACGTCCCACATCTCTTTAATCTCCATAGCTAGATCTTGATATTTTTGCAATTTCTCATTATAGGTCGAGGTGAGATTATGTGAGTTCACTACAGCATAATCAATGAGATGGACTGTTTTTTCTTTTTTATTCCACAAAACAGTATCTGGTCTATTGTGTGGCAGGGATCGGTCCGTTAATATTGATCTGTTCCAAAATAGGGATATTTCACCACTTTCTTTAACAGCTTCTGGCTCGTAATTCCAGTATTCTTTCTTTTGGGATGTAAAATGGCAACTTTCTAGGGCTTGATGTAAAATTTTTCCCATTCTGTCATGCCTCAGTGTGTAGTTCGTTTGGCTGAGTGTTGGGCAGCCCGCCATTAGGTGTTGTGTTGTTTCCGATTTGGTTTTGCACCATCTACACATATCATTTTCCAGGGTTTTATCTTTAACAATATGTTTTCTAAAATTTCTCGTTGCAACTACCTGATCTTGAATGGAAATGAAAAACCCCTCTGTTATTATTATTATTATTATTATTATTATTATTATTATTATTATTATTATTATTATTATTATTATTATTATTATTATTATTATTATTATTATTATTATTATTATTATTATCCAACACGTTATATTACTGTATTATTGTGTTTTACAGACGTATAGAGTAATACTACGTAAAATTATATACTGTCTGATAATAATAAAAATGTATATATATATATATATATATAATAATTTGAACGTTTATAGTACTTATCACATAAGTTTTTTTCGTTCAATTGTTTAAACTTATCGACTCGAACAAAACGTATTTATTATACCTACTTGTTTAATGAACTGTAAATGGCGTTATCTTGGAAAAAAACGACGTGTGTATAAACGTAAAATACAGATATAAATATCGAACACTAATTATTATTTTTCGTACACAGTATTATTTCAGGCGAACATTTCTTTGTGGCATACACGTGCACGTGTGCAATACGTTCAAAACATATCGAAGAAAAACAGAAAAATACGCTTTGAGTGAACGAATCGAAGGCGATCGAAAAATATTTCCGAATAAAAATATTTTATTTCAGGAAAAAGTATCCGGTGACTTTTCCAGTCAATTTAATTGGAATCGGTGTTCGAAACCGAATCAATTCTCTTACAGATTTCCGTTTCATTTAGAACTCGACAAAGATACGCGACGGTTTTGATTTTAAAACTTTAATACCGGTTTTAGTTTTTCTGATTTTTCGATTTTGAAAACGGGTTTTCGCGAATTGCCTACCGTCTCGATTTTGATTTTCACTATAAAATTTTCGCTTTACTATTTTGGTCAGAATTTGTCGGAACCTTACGAGCGTCCATGACCGCATATAGTTAACAAATATTAAGTATAAATGTATCGATAGGCTATAATTCAATATAAAATAAGATGTAATTTTTTTGATAATAATCGTTTTCTTTGCACTCAGTAATCCTATCTAAGACTTGGCATTGACGAGTTAAAAAGTAAAAATGTTTTATTAAGTTACATTTTTTTTAAATTAACGAATTGTTTACGGTTTAATAGTGACTTGACTTCTTTTTCCCTTGCACTGACGTCAAATTTGAAAAAAAAACTGGTTTAATTTAGAATTTTCATTGCCGAATGTATTTGCAGTCAATATAATCGATATATATACTTTCTTAACGTATTCACCTAACGTATTTCAGGTATATTTAACCCGGTCCGTGTTCGTACGAACGAGTCGTTGTTACCGCCAACAGTTTATACTTTTCCATTAGGTACTGTTATTATTCGCACGTCATTAAACCGATTTAATTCGTCTCTTCCCGTCGTATTCTACAATGCAGTGACGTAAAAAATTTCTAAAAAATAAATTTGATATTTTAAAAACAAATACCCCGTTATAAACAACACTCTCAAAAGTCGTCCAGTGCGTTTTTAAATGTAAACACGTTGGTGTGAATAAAATAGCTTGTAAGGTTAATAAAAACGTCGAACCAGTTTCCGATGACAATATTTTGATATTATTAAATATCGTTGCGTTTTAACATTTTCTTGTAAAACACGTACGCGTACCGTTCGGCTTCGTGTTTTAGCTCGTACCGTGTATTTAAACGCAATGCACGTCTCGAACATATAAGTAATGTCTAAAATGTGTCAGATCTCATAAAATTCCTTAAAAAAATGTATTTATATAAACTAATGATAATATTGTTATGTTATTAATTTGATAGAAAAAAAATTGAAACGAACTAAAATCCAATAATAATTTATATATTCCGTTGACTTTGCTGAAATATTTGAATTTTCAATTGATTTTCTATGCCAATCGAATTTTCCCAATTTCCATAATGGACTTAGTACGTACCTATATAGTCACAGTAAAAATAGACAACATGCCTCTTCAAGTTTCTGCTGCTGCTAACGTTTATATTGTCCTTATTATACACCAAGACAGGAGGAACCGAAGATTATTAAAACATGTTTATTTGCTCGTTGATCAATGTTTGGTGAAAATACATTATTGAATTCTGAACACTGTGATTGGGATTATTGAACGGATTAAGATCTCGAGAAATCGATAGTTAATTTCAAAACTTTTTACCAATGTTTTCCAGTGAATTTGTTTATACTATTTATATAAACAAGCCTAAAATCAATAATAAATGATTTTTCTAACTATTTAAGAAAGATTGACCGTGATTTCTTGCAACCGGTGAATAATTTACCCGTCTCCAGCATCTACTTTTTGTGTCAAAGCAAGTTATATATACTTAATAATGTACCAGACGTCTGTGGAACATTTGTCTCGAATTGGTCGTACACAGTACATACCCACGCGGTCACAGAATGTTTTTGAATTTTTCTTTTATTCTCATTTTAAATATACCGGTTATTCGTTATTTGATTTCGTTTTCGATTTCAAGAACTTAACGGTTTTTAATGATTTCGAATTCGGCTTATCTTCATTTCTTTATTTCGGTAGAAATATTGATTGTAAATAATGGTTTTGATTTTTTATTTAATGATTACGATTTATGACAATGGTTTGACATAGAAATCGGTTTTAAGACTTGCATTGGAATATTTGTTTGAATAATGTCAAAAGTATTCGAATATTTGTAAGTAAGGAGTTGCTTTTTCGATTAATATAGTTTCAAAAAAATTTTATGTTTATTTTGACACAATTTTAGTTTTGATCATTGAATAAGGGTGTAGTGGTGAAGGATTGACTTAAAAAAATATAAGCATGTAAAAATAATTTTAAAAAATACTTTCAAGTCCAAATTGGTTCTTTAAACATATAGGCTATAGAATTGTATCCGTTATAAAATACAACGATAATTAAGTTATAACTGTCCAATAAATTATATTATATTATTTACATCACGTTCGAATAAATATATTGTAAAATATTTAAAATACCTAGTATTCTAATACAAAAAATGTATTTAAATAATTTATTGGAAAAAAAATGTTCGAGTGCTTTACAAGACTGGCACAGTAATTTTAAGTCTATTATAAACTCTATTCTATATAGTCATCTGAATAATAATATTATGTTTTGCGAGCCGATTTCATTGCTCGAATCATTCTGTTTACCTATATACTTATTGAACATTTAAGTTGGTAATACCTGTTGTGAAAAAAAAAGAAATGTCTGGTGTAAGTCTGGTGTGAAGTGTGCAGTACGTCTTATTTTGAGGTCATTAGATCCCAATTACGGTTTTTGTATAACGGGTGTCCGGTTTCAATATCGTCGGCTTTTGTCATCAATTACATTTCGTGAGTATCAGGTATAGGTACCGAAACAACTTGAGCAATACGAAACACAAATCCTCAACTATGCGTTTCATAAACTATATGCGAGATAGAGAAAATTAATATTCCTTTTTACTTGCTAAAATTAATCGCTAAAACTTGCTAACTTGCTAAAAAATTGTTTTAATTGAGTTTAAAGTTAATTAAAAATTCAAATATAACAGATATTTTAACAATATAATATTAATGTTTTTAAATTGTTTAATTTTCTTTTTTTTTTATACGAGTAAATTAATTGTTAATTTTTACAAATATATTTTTCAATAATTTATATGAAGTCTGAATTCTCAACGACTGTTCTAGACATAATACTTAGGTTCCAGACGAACGCAATCTTCAGCACGACGTAAGTGACGACATGTAATTGAACGACATTCGGACGTGTTTTACAGGAAATTGTTTAAACACAATAATTTAAATAGTTATTAATAATATTAAATACTGTCATCAGGTGATGGATTCAATATTTTTAATACAAAATTTATACATATGGTATTACCTACACTCTACAGCAGTGTTTCCCAATCTTTTTGCAATGGCGACCCATAAATTTAATCTATATTGGGTACGCGACCTCCTGCTAAAAAAAAAAAATCAAGCATGGCATAAATAAATAAGATTTATTAATAAGATTAACCGATAGCATCGACTAGTCATTAGAACATTTACCGATAAGATAAGAAATATTCCATAGGTTTTTACTAAAATATATTTATATCCAATGTCAATAAAATATAACATAAGCATTTATCAATTTACGGCTAAAATACCCGTAATCGTAACCGCGAGTCGCGACCCATCAAAAAAATTTCGCGACCCAATATTGGGTCGCGACCCGTGCTTTGGGTAACGCTGCTCTACAGCATACCTATGTTATTTAATAAATATGTTAAACGAATTGAGAATGTTTTTTTTTTTCAATGGTATAATACGTGTATTCGTTTTTGAAGTTCAACATTTATTTTTGGAGCTATCTATAGATAAAATATATCGAGGACGAGGACGAGGATTTTATATTGTAATTAAATACAAGTTCAAAGCAAGGAAAAATTATCACACAATTGGTAGGTATACACTTTCGGTCTTTCACCAACATCGATTGTTCATTCTAGGATTTACTAAATCTTATTTGTAAAAGTTCGAACTACAAAAATCATTCGGAGTTTGACCAAACTATTTTGTCTATCCTAAGTTTTACCGAAATCATTCGGTAAATGTCCGAAATTCGGATATTTACCGACAGCAGCCGGTGAAACCTAGGATTTACCGGTAAATCCTAAGTTTTGCCGGTATTCGTACTTTTACCGTAACATATATATATATATATATCTATTTACACAGTACAAAAATGTCCGATAGTCATATTAAAATAATGTCTATAACTATGAATACTCTACAAATTGAATTGTTAATGATCATATTATATGAAAATTTAATTATATCGATGAATGTCAGATTCTATTACATACGTTTAATATTAAAATGGGTATTAGTTATTATTGATTTATACTACTCTCAATTTAGCGTTCAACGAGTTAATAATATTACCAAATATTTTTGTACCTACCTCTTTTGTTAAAAAAAAAAAAATTACTTCACACACTAGACATCGGTGTGTTTTAATTATTTTTGTTAAGCACCATATAACGTTAGGTGATTAAATAATTATAATACTTTGAAAAAGAAAAAACAGATTTCGACTTCGAATATTCCTCATCTTGCCATAATACCGAAATTATTATTGCGCCTATAGACAGCTGCAGGGTTATACTCGTATAATGTTTTCAAAATTAATTTAATAGTGACTACTCTACTGTATAATAGTCGGTTAATATCTTACGTCGATTGTAGGAAATATATTTATACTCGTACATACGAATATACAGAATTTACTACGTATTTGTAATTTTTCAAGATTTACTTGCTTAAAAAGCAATCAATTCTTAATGGAGATTCTCGAAATTTAATTAACACGCTGCTATAGCCTAATATGGATTAATCTTGCATTCAAATTTAAAATCTCGAGTCTTAAATATAATAAAAATAAATTAAATTATAAACGTTCGTAACTTCCGTAAAACAACAATTGTATTCCATTCTCCCGTCTTTGTTCGGGTCATAACCGTCTCCCTTTTCATTTCTTCACTCTTTCCTTAAATAATTTTCATTATTGTTCCAGCCACTATTATCTCCAGAAATGTACAGTTTTCTTTTTCTTTTCGTATTGAGGTGGGCGGTGGAGAGAATTTGAATAATAATTGGAGGCTAAGCCTCTTACGTACTCTCAAATTTCTGTCATAGTTATTATATAAACGACAACAACTCGTTGACCTTTTTCCAGTCCCATCGATTCCCATTCACCAAAATTTTCCCTATCAAACCATTATAAATATTTTCCTGACGGAAGATTACTTTAAATATTTTTTTTTTGCTTTTATTGTTATTTCATTAATACATTTTCATATTAATATTATTATTATTTACTCTCATCGCAGATTTGGAGGATGAACTCCTTCTCCGGTATTTGTGGGTGAAGTCCAGATCTCTGCCTGAGTTCACAGCGACTTATTATTATTATTATTATTATTATTATTATTATTATTATTATTATTATTATTATTATTATTATTATTATTATTTACCTATAATTATGTTATTTAATTTTGTTAATTAATAGATAAAAGATATATTCTAATTATTGAATGGTTAACTTTAAAATGTACTCACTATTTAAAAAGTATTATCATTTTTTGTATAAACTATTATAATGTAGGTATTTAAATATAACGCGATAAATATTTAGTTTTTTTTTGGAAAATTATACAAAGTCTCTAAATTTTATCAAATTAGTTAATATAATCACTATGCTATTTTTCAATATCTACGTGATTTATATTTTAGATATAATTTTTACCCGATATTTATTGTGATAATAAATAATTTATTTATATATAAAGTATATTATTGTAAAACCAATACAACTTGATGAGAATCTAAAATAAGGAGACAAGGAGTAGATGATTGGCCTCCCCGGGAGATTTTTTATAAAAAACGTTAATAAGACTTGAAAGGCAATATAATTTATTTGCAAAAATTGAGTTTTCTAACGGATATAATATAATAGGATAAATATAACTCAAATTCAAATATTGAATGAAAATAATTTTCAATTTTATTTACTAGTAAAATGTCGAAAAATATTTTCAAATTCTTTTTCCTTTTTTCTATGAAAAATTTTTGTGTAAGACAGTTCTTCGATTATTAGTTTCGACCACACTTCCAATAGAAAGTCTTAGTGTGACAAATTTGGCAACAAAAACTAATTCAAAATCAAACCAGGTGACAAAGATGCAAAAATCAGTTAACTCCACTTTTGACGGAAAGTCATATTTATAACGTATATAAATTATTTATACAAATTTAACGTTGAAATATTAAATTAATGTATTTCATTTTTATACATATTTAATACGTCATATTTTATGGATATCTTCCCATCAGATCTAAAAAATACTGATTCCATTTTAGGCTCAATAAAATAAGTGCATTATTTCCTCTACAGTCTTCTTCTCCTTTCACTTCTCTCCCTAATAAATGAAGTTGGCCATCCTATTCCCCACATCATCTTCACACACACACTAGTCTTTTTCATAGCTCATGAAATAATCTTCTACTTGTATTTATTTCTCCATTCTCACTGTTTCTATATTTTTTCTTTCCATAAGACATGCCCCTAACCATCCCAATTTATTTTTTCGCATTTGATTAACTATAAGAGTCCCTCCTAAATGCTATTTCTTTTAAGCTCACATCTTACCTTACCTTTTCTAGTCACTCAAATCAATCATCTTAAGGCATTTTCATTTCTATTATACATTCATCATTTGTTCTATTTAAACGTAGGAAACAAAGCGGTAAAATATTAAATATTCATTGTGAACGTTAAAAAAAAAATTTAATTCAATATTGTACAGTGTATTTTTATATTTTTACTTTAAATAATTATTGTAATTATTTTACTACAGTGTTGAAATATAGGAAATATTGGCTATTATTATATAAAACAATTTTGATATAATTAACATTACCAGGATTCACGAATATTATTTTAAAATAAATTAGTAAAATTATAATATAAAGAATATTTTTAAATTGTATTAAAACAAATTAAAAACAAAAAGGTTCTAAACCAGGTAGTTCTAAAAATAGACAGTACAGAAAAGGAAGCCGTAAAAGTATTACACTTTTCTCATTAATATTAAAAGTTCCTATGAGATTTATTTTATCAATTTTAACATTCCTCTAATATTTTAAAAACAGTTTTTATGTTTCTTGAACATTAAAAAAAAAAATGTAGTTGTCTGGTTTTGGAGCATGGAAAACTAAAGAGTATGAAGTTCTACAGTATTTTCAATAGCAAATCGTATCTAGTCCTTAATATTTTTAAATTTCTCAATAATTTACTTAAGAGCACGGTAAAGGTACAAAAAATTAAAATTTGAAGACACTGTCAACACATAAAGTTTTTACTAAATCAAATTTTATTTTCTTGTTATAATTCCAAAAATTATTTTTCAAAACACATGAAATGTTGACTAGTTACTTATTTTCATATTATACATATATCAATAGTTTTTTTTCAAAATCATTTGACTAATTCCGGATTAAATTTAGCATTTAGAAAATTTCAATAATTTCTGGCTTTTTTTATGTAAAATTAATAAAAATTTCAATTGTATAACCGAAGACCAGAAAATGTAATACAAGGTTTATATTATGTAATGTTTTAACAACTCTGAAAATATTTTGAAAATCAACATTCTGAATATCGGGTAAAATTGAAAAGGTCCACTTAAAATTACGATTTTTATTTTTAATTCAATAATATATGATGCTTTATAGTTGTGTATTTATCTAAGACAATTTAGGTTTTATTCAATTTGTGTTTTTTTTTTCATTTTGTCCAATTTTTAATTAAACAACTTTTTTTAAACATTGTACGTCCCTGGAAAAAGGTGTGTTTCTATAAAAAAAACTCAATAAAAATGGGTAGAAGAAGAGGGAGTTTTGAAGACAGAAATAAAATTTATTTAAAATCTTGGCAAATAATAGTTGGCTCACGATAAATAATAATCGGTCCGTGCCCAGTTCACCGACAACGATATATTATTTTATTAAAATGCAGGCAAATAAAAGATTCATCGACGTTTTGTAATTCCACCATCCAGTTAAAATTATTTTATTTAATATTAATTTATCCATTGTACTGACAAAGAATTTAAATTATCCGTTCGATTTAATTTTAGTAAACAAGTTTCTGTTTACATGTCATGTGAATTGTATAAATTATTTCGTATCTTTTATAAACATAAATGAAATCAATTAAACAATTAAATAGGTAATATTAGATTTAATATTTATCGTGAAAATGTAAGATTAAAAAAATTTGACGATAATCTAAATATTGTACGCTACATTGGAAAAGTGTGGTATAATTATTGTTTATCGATACATCACAAAAATCGTATCAGTTGTTGTAATACATATAGCTACTAGCTAGGGTTTAATTTTTTAATTAAAGATATTTCGAAATGTACTCTTTTAAAGAAAGAAAATATTTTATCGAAATTGTAAATAAATACTCAATTAATATACAAATATTAAGAACACTGATTTGACGAAGATAAACATTATTGTCAATTTTTTCCTGACAAAAGTTAATATGTGGATTGGAACGCATATTGTTTTTTTTTTTTAATGAATAATTAAAGAAAAAAAAATATATGAATTTTATTGAATGTTTTTATGTTATTTTTACATTATTATTTGGATATTTATTATAAAGAATAATTTGTTTATTTCTCACATAAAGCTAATAAATAATCTTAAATAATAATAAAATAGTAAAAAAAAAAAAAATTAAATAAATAAAAATATAAAAGTATGAAAGAAATACAAATATAATATAATAAATACTATAAATTAATACACGTAAATAATAAATTTATATATATACGAGTATATATAATATAAACATAATTATATGTATATGTAAATCTACAAACCAAGCCAATGAATATTATGAAAAATAAATAAATGTATGATAGTTGTTGCGTTAAATTTATTTATTTACTACCGGTTTCGACAAAAAGTCAACATCAGGTATAAAAAAAAAAAAATACAAAAATGGAATAAAAAATAAAAGTGAACAAAATTACACAGAGAAAATTACGAATAATTCAATAAAATGACATAAACAAAAGCAAATAGAAGTTTACCATATTATAGTGAATAAAATTGTATTGGATTATTTTCTAAAACGCGTTTCGCAAAATTTGAATTCGGATTATCTTTTTAAAATTCTATGTAAAAAATGTGTTCAATTTATATCAGCTATTTTATAAATTTCAATCGCTTTACCAATATAAAATATAGGCATTGCAATAATTACATTGAAGTTTGTGAATTCCGGGATAATACAATTTGTTAAAATCATTATTTGGAAATTGTTTTAATTTATAATTTATTTGTTTAATTAAATTATTATCATTGAACACTACTCTAATATTATTTAATATTTTAACGATTTTCCCTGATTTTCTTAAATACTACATTATACAGTAATTAATTACATTCTATTGCACGTATAATCGCGCAAAAAAATTTTTCCTTTTAACCGTTTTTTATATAAAAAAATTCTTAATAGTCCTAATGTTATCTATATATTAAGAATAATTATAGTACGCGATTATTTTGGTAAAACACGTTTCGCGAAATCATTACACAAATAACATAAAATATATAATTTTTTACAAGCGTGTAGGTGAACTAGAAAAACACAAAAAAAAAATATATATAAAAATCACCCTGTACATATAGCAACATTGTAGCTCAATATTATTTCGCGTATTTAAATATTGTGTTTATTTGAACGTAATACAAACAAGTTAGATTGTATTCTAAAATGTGTAGGGAGAGAGGGAAAAAAAGGTTATCGTACGGCGAAAATAGGCTCTAAACACAATATATTATGTTCAACTGCAATATACTATGCCGTATGACGTGATAGTAGCGTCTGATCTTCCAATTTCTCACTCATGCCAATTAGCATAAAACACAGACACACACACATAAAAGGACAAGGTCCGATCATATGCGCAATTTGGGGGGTTGCTAAGCAACCCTAAATTTTTAATCGTCGAATTTTTACTTCTTTTGAAATCTAGCACCACCATAAATTTAATTCAAATTGCGCCTGTGGGTCCGATAGTGTGATTTTTTTTTTCTTTGAAGAATCGCCTCGTAGACTCATCTCTATTACGCGGTACACGTTAAACATAAATTATATGTACACAGGTGTAACCTCCCTTAACTATTGACACATCTAAATAGCGAACACCTCCGAATAGAGGACTATTTTTTTGGGGGGGAGGGACACTCTTATATTTTCCACTAAACCTCTAAACACGGGACACAATTATGGCTAGATTTTGATAATTTTTCATCGTAATTTTGCGTTTTATTATAACGTACATATTTTTACTCGACAATATTATACTGTATTACCACCTCATTATCATTACTAAACTAGTGATCAATATTGAGACGTTAGTGTTTACCAATTATCCAAAAGCTCACTTGGGCTGTACAAAATTTGTTTCTTTTGAATTTCTATCGATTTGTATTATTTTAATTATTTGTAATATTTAAATAAAATTGTCCGGGCGCCACCATTTTATAATGGGATTGTATCATACAACGTAAGTCGCGTTTTCTTTAAACACAACGTCTATATTTTTATTTATTTAACTTACAAAGAAAGAAAACGTTTTATTCGATAAATAATACATATTGACGATTGATATACTAATGACTTATGATAATAAAAATAATACAACGTTTGTTTTTTTTTTTTTTTATAACAAAATAAATAATACTTACTGTTGTTTCTTGATGTATGTATATAGTTGGTCTGCAGTGTCGCTGTGCTCCTTAAGTAGCCATAATTTAGGTGTTGTTTTAGATGAAATACCGACTAATACACATGGGCCATGTGCACTAGCCGGTACCAGAATATATCTGTATATTGTACCTTACTCCATATAATTGACTTTGGCACTCACGGTAAAGACGATTTTATTAAAAAAAAAAAAACAACTACTAAATTCTTTTTCGTTTATATTAATTTTTTCGAACTTATTATGTACACGACGACGACACGAAGAGAAGAAAAGAAGAAAAAATACAACGAGCACGGCTTGACATTAAACAATTTTTTTTTTTTATGTTATGTTTATAACTCGTTATTGATTTTCTTTTCTCGATTTAATCTAAGATATATATATATATATATATTGAGGCGTCAAAGTCTTAAACGAGCTAAAGCAATTGATTTTTTTTTTTCAATAAATGTTAGTTTTTACCTTAAAATTATATTTTTTATTTACGTTACCGTAAATTTTAAACTAATAATCAATACTCGTGTTATAAATAAATAAACTTGCAAAATATATAAATAATAAACACAAAATAAAATATTTCATTATCATACAATAAATATACGCTTAGTTCCGAGTGATATACAAATAATCGATAATAAATACACTTCATTTCCAACGACATATTGACACGTTCTAAATAGCGGACACCTTCAAACAGCGAACAAATTTTCGACGACAGAGAGTGTCCGGGATTTAGAGGTTTATATATATATATATATATTTTACATCGTATTGTACATGATGCGCCACTGACGTACGGAATTTGTTCAATTCTTAGATTTTTTTTAATGATTTTTATGATTCTGAGCTATACAACTACAACGCGTATGTCAATTTAAACTTTGAAACAAAATTGAAAGAGGTAAAACAAGGGAAAAAAATCGATGGTTATGTCGCGAATACGATTTTTACAACAATTTCGGCGTATACAAAATTTTAATTGGGTTACGTCATTAATTTTCATCGTTTAAACGATTCGAAACGATGGAACAATGTACTCGAACATTTTTTCGATAAGTGCGATATCGAAAAATTCGCTTTTTATATTGACTTTTGACATCTGAATTTAAGAACAGTAAGGTTTGACTTTAGAAAAAAAAAATGATATTCATTATAAAACCATTATTGGGCACATTTTTATAGCATTATAGCCATTACAAAAAAAAAAGCACTGGAAATATCTTCCATCAATGTATGAGAATACTCAAGACTAGACGTTAATGAATTAAAAATTTTAAAAGTTAAAATTTAAAACGGAAGTCATTATTTTTTATATCTTTTAACTTATATATGTAACGTGAACTCAACGAGTAATTATTCAAAATTACGAATTAATTAAGAAAAGTTAAATTTCTTTTAATATTTCGTACATAATCACATTTGTCGAACATTTTCCTATGTTTTACATACTTGTCATTCTATTAATGCGATAAAAAAAATACACGTGTATATTATAATATTTTGATAAGTGAGAAATTCATAATACAATATAATTCCACGAGAAATGGTAGTAATAAAGTTTATCAATAGCACATGTTAACTAATTACTTAAGTTATTATTAGAGCGCGGACTTATATGCAGTAAAAACCAACCAAATATGCATTAAAAATGGTTAAATATGCATAAATACATGCACTAAAATGTTCAAATATGCATTAAAATAAAAAAAATATGCGCTCAAAAATTATATATATATAAAAAAAAGAATATTTTACTTAAAAATCAAGCGCATCATTTAATTTTAATCTGTAACAAAAAAAAAAAAGAATCAATTAATATCAAGAATTGAACTAAAAATTAATTTACAAACCTTAATTTGAATTGCATTGGATTATAATCATTTTAGCGATATTTTATACTTTGTCTCAAATGAGAATATATACCGGTTTGCGCATCGTGATTGACGGCCGCCGAAGCTCGTGCTATGCGGTGAATTCGGCACAGTGATAGGAGTCTAAAATTAAGATTGGTACCGAAAAAAATACCATTAAAGTTATCGTAAATTCGTAACCACGGAAAAATACGGATTTTCATATTTATCATTTTATATTTCGGTGTCCCCCCTCCCCCCTAACCAAAACATTACCCAAATTCACATTTTATTATAAAATACCTAAATATGCACTAAAAGATGAAATATGCAGTTAAAATCGTAAAATAAGCTCTTAAAATATCAGAATGTCGAAATATGCCCAAATATGCAAAAATTTGCGCTAAAAGGATTTGTAATTTTAATCACACCATCATAAAACATATAATGTGGGTACTTAGCATATCACATGACTAACCAAAAAAACATGCAATTGCATACAAATTCACGTTCTAGTTATTATTATTATTATTATTATTGAATAAACATTTAACTCAACAAAGCTAAATTTTTTCTTAATTTTTAAAAGTAATGTTTAACTTAACTATGTTTATTCGTTTTTCAAATAAACTCGAACTAATTGAAAATAAACTTTACTTGCCCAGCTCTGTATAAAGTAATTTTTGATTGTTCAACAAGTCTCCAATGTCGTGTATATAAGTATCGTAGAGTCCTTGGAATTTTTTTCATTTATGTTTTACCAAAGTAATTCGGTGAAGAAAACTATAAAAATGTGTTTAGCACAAACATTCGAATAAATACGTTAAAAATATTTAGAATACATATTTGCATATGAAAAAATGTATTAAAAAATGTATGTAATATACTTTTATTTGAAAAAAAATTATACGAATATTTTACAAAACTGGTGGCTAATAATTCCGTTGAAAACAGAAAATAATTTTATTACACTATAAAACATATTACAACGAAATTGCTGTTATTCCTTTTTCAAAAAGACACTGGTTGTCAAAGAAATTGTTTCGCCAATTATCGTTTGCTCTCAAATGTAGGTAATAATGAAGACAACAATAAACAGCGAAATAGTGTATTATTGGAAAGTGTTCAGACCTATGTAAACATATATTAAAATATTAATTCTTGCGACACGAGCGTATTAAAATCAGCCAAAAATAAAGCTATTCCCACAAGTTATTAGGTACTACCTGAAAATGCATTAAAAATTATACCTATACAAATAAAACTTTAACGAGATACGAATTTATTAGAAAAATTTTTCACAACTATAACAAAACATATCGAAATTATTATTATTATTTAATTCAAGTCAAAACCGCGACGAAATATTATGATAATAATTTATTTAAAAATATGACATTTTAATTGTTCGTAATAAAAAAAAAAAGCATATTACATTTATTATTATTTCAATAGGAAAAATATCAAAATTTAAAAAAAAATAATAGTTTTTCTAAACTGTTGTTTATTATTTTGGTTTTAAAATTCTGCTCAACTCTTTGTTTATTATTTTTGGTTGAAGTAAAAATAATCGGATCATTTTTATGCAAAAGTTATAATCTTGGTGAAAAAAAAAATTCCATTTTTGGTGAAAACGATGCGCGCCTTACGAATTAATCAATTTTGACGTGGATGCTCATTGTAGTATAAGTTTACTTATCATTTTTTTTAAATACATCTTTTAATACGATTTTAATTACAGGTTTCTATTTTTTTTTCCATTTTTCGAATTATCGTATTTCAATAATTTATATTTCGATTTCAATACGGCTTGCGAATATTTATTTATTTCGATAGACGATTGGATTTGGAATAGATATCAGTATTTTTAATTTATTGTTTATACGTTGTATATTGATTTGAATTTTTTTTATGATTTCCACTTGGATTCCTAATACTGATTTCGATTTTTACCGACATTTCAAAATCGGTTTCAAAATTCAAATAATTTTAAAATGAGTTAATTTATCTCGTAGTGGCCATTCTTAAGTATAATAACATTTTCATAAACTTTAAAAAAAAATTGCCAAAGTCAACGAGCCGTCTTTAATAAAAATTTATTTTTAAAAGTCGATTGTATAAAATGGCATATATACGGAATTTCGCAAAAAAAAAAAAACAATTTTGAATCGTTTATTTTTAGTTGAAAAAAAAAATCAAATGTAATGAATACAAAAATTATAGCACAACATTTCAGTTATTATGGAAAAATTAAATTAAAAAAATATTGAATAGAGAAAAAGTCATTGCATTTATCAAATTTCTGTAGGACACTCCACACAGCATATAATAATTTATAAAATTATTACGATCTGTTTTATACGGATCTAAATATTATCGTTACTTTCAACCGTACAATATTAATTCATAATCTTCTTTTTTTCTTGTTTTTTTTTTTTTTTGGCATAGTTTTATTTTATGATAATGTTTACGCGTGCGATACGTGGTGATATACACTTATACATATCATTTTACTTATATATTTTAATAAACATAACGTACACCCATTGAAATATTTCTATTATGTTTATTGTAATATTTATACATTTACTCGTATATAGTTTCATAGTTATTATTATTTAGATATTCTTTCAAGATTAGGGTTTTGTTTATGATTTATGATGTTGTTTGGCAATCATACAATTCATAATATATATATATATATATATATGTACTTATCTGTAAGTAAACATTTTATATTACACATTAACTATTCGCCGATGTGCGATGACATATTCCGGTTCTTTGTCGGGGAAATTCGTCCGACAAAAAAACGACTATTTAAAAAAAAAAAAAAAAATGTTTTCAACAGAATTAAAATATTAGTCATTTATTGCGTGAACAGTACAGCATGATCATTACTATTACGACCGAACGAATATCTGAATATATATATATATATATATTTTTTTTAAATATTTGGGAAATAATAATTTGGTGTTTTTCGTTTGTTATTAAATCATTTTAGCATTATTTATAGATGATTTTCAAAATTATATTCCTACTCACATTTTACGTTTGATCGTAGGATTGGATTTTTACGTTGTTCGGTCAAAAATGCATGTCTTTATTGCAATAAGAAATGGATACTTTAATTGATATTGTATTACTACTACCTTAATTCTAGAGAACACTAAAATACCGAACTTGAACATTCTTGATAAATTGTCTTCGGTAGGATAGATATTCAATATATCTGCCCTTTTCCGTGTCATAAACGTATGTTACACGGAAAACGGTCATATACATTTAAAAACCAATAAAATCCTGTCAAAACATATTCCTTTTGAATTCATAAATTATAATGTTGAAAGCATAAATGTTAAGCTTCTCAAAGTTACTTACACTACGTGAAATGCGTATAACCAATAAATGTTGAATATATAATTTAATTTTAATGATAGTATCATAAAAACCCGATCCCGTAAAAACAAACTTTTTAATACTGTTTTTACACACGTTAAGGTAGTATAAACGCATTTATTTGAGTGCAAATAAAGTAAATACTATTTATCGGGTTCACTAAAAGAAGTTGATTAAACTATTGAATTTACAAGCAATTATAGAACAGAATGAAGGAACTTTTTACCGAAAATCCGAAATAATAATTTTTTTGAATCGCAATAGTAACGATTTACTTTACTCGTTAATTGTTATAATTATGCAGAGAGTTTTGTTAAGTAATTGGTCGGGAGAAAAATTATCTTATCATGTGAAAATTCGGTGAATTTGTAACTCGTTGCTCACTTCGCTTTGAGTAAAACATTATCACGTCACTGTCTTAGAAAATCTACAATCTGCAAATATAATTTGGTTTGTACGCCGCACTATAACGTCGATGTATAGATTAAAACCGATTGTCGATATGCTCGTTATAACGAACAAAGTATTGGTGTAAAAACTTTAAGAGTATAAACAGATTTAGAATACGGAATATGTGTAAAAAAAAAAAAAAAATGTTTTTAAATTATATTTATGTGTATATTATATACGTATTTTTTACCTGGATAAAATGGAGTTCAGACGCGAGACAAGAATTATTACGTATGCACTTAGGTATAAATATTTATGATTTTTTTATTATTATTAATAATAATATATCGGATAATTCGTTATTGCCCCGACGAATACGCGCAGACACATCATATATCGTATAATATATGAAATAATTATGCGAGATACATTCGTTTAAATAGTATTCCGATGTCGATTGTTGGCGGTAGGACAGTCGTTGTGTTCTTAATGTCTGTTAATTAAATTTAATATATGCCGAGTCGTAAAATTTTATTGTGCAAGTTAAAGCTCGAGTTATCGCAAACTCGGATCTATCAACGATTAAAATAATATACGTCATGCTGTATAGTAATATGCTCGTACAATCATGCATATGGACTACATTATTAAGTACTGTAATATATTAATACGTACGATAATGTCGTATAGTGTGTATATAATAAATACGCGTGTTGTTTTTCATTGATGATTTACTTGGCATCTTTGGTCGGTAATTGATTAAAAAAAAAATATATATATATATATATAATAATAATTTAATACTCATACAAAGATGATTCGTCGGATAAGAGCTTGTTTCTCGTCTAAAAGCGTCTATAGACGTTGTGTGTTACGTTCTGTATCGTTATTGTACGAGCTTTTGTCCGATCGTCTGCAGAGTTTGATATCATAGCCAAGAAGTCAGTCACAGAATTTTATGAATAATTCAAGATAAATACAATTCTCATTCGCGATTTCTGAAACGTGAATTGCAAATATTTACAATCGATTTGCAAAGTTTTGGTCTAACCTTCGTGACCGTCTTTAAATCGATTTTAAATGCCGGTTAAAACCGTTAAAAATCAAAATCAATAATTAAACCAATATCAAAGTAATTAATATTGTTATTTAACGTCTAATTTCCGCATGACATTCTAATAAGACCGAAAGATTTACGTTTACAACGTAAACAACGTAATTAAACAATTGAAGATCGGTTTATGGAGTGCATAAAAAAAAACCAAACATTTTTCTTACGTGTTATATTAGTAGATATCTACGTTTTTTTTTTTCAACATAGCGGCTTGCAGCTTTATGTCAGTCGATACTTTTTTATCATTAGCCATAACCGTTAAATCATCAGTTCTTGCTCGTCCGTCATCGTGTCGCGTAAATACGATTTAAACTATTTTAAAGGCGAAAAGAAACGCTCGTTAAAAGTAGTGGTTGTTATTTGAAGATTTTTGAGGAAAGCAATTATTATTTTTTAGTTTTAAAAGGAAAAAAAGCTACAGAAATTAAATAAGACAGGTGAATACGATTGGATTAACGTAATGATTTAGTGGGAAGATGCAATAATGTAGGGTTGTTACATTGGAAATAATTACCATTTGAAAATCTTTAAAAAAAAAATGCGAAAAAAATGTTTTAATACCCGAATATTAAAAAATTTCAGAAATTTTCAAAAGGTCTTGATTCTTCTAGAAAAAACTGGCATCATCCACGTATCCGAGAAACAAGCAATTCATTTAAAGAATAGCCGTTAATTTACGACTTTGTACCAAATACGTTAAATGTTATCGATTTAAAAACAAAGCGTTTGGAAAAGTTTAATTATGCGTTTTCAATATAGTAATATAATTTGAATGACATGTAAGTAATTTAAAAAAAAAAATACTTACACAAAAATATACACACCACGAAATGCTTTATTGGCAAAAAAAAAATGAAATTTTGAAGGATATTCCTAGGAGTTGGATATCACCTCCACCATATATCGCATCCTTGGCTGATGTTATTAACAATTTTGATCTTAAATCCGGTTAAAAAAATGTGGTTAATTTAACTTTAGCAAGTAAAAAGAAAAATCATTAACATAGCGTTGTTGTTGTTATTTTTTTTGTTATTGTTATACTTTTCGTTTTGCTTAGATGCTCGTCTGGTGTTAGGGACTCCTTTCTTTCGGCGGAGTTTATTCAAAAACCGAGCAATTACAATAAACGATCCCCGAAGCGGAGAAAATATGATCGAAATCGTAATTTAATACACTAGCACATTATTACATTATTACAATTCAATTGCTGTACACATGATGCTAGTACAGTACATAATAATATTGAAAGTGTTTGTTGTGTTATATTCCGAGAAATTTTAAAAAACAAAACGCGATGGTCGCCGATAAAATAACACACATACCGCGGCGGCGTTCGACTACATCTGTTACGTCTATTACGTTATTAATATTATTTATTTTATTATTATTATTATTATTCCTATTGTGAGATATTTCATAACGTGTGGTGTATATGAAATATATTAAGTAGATTTTTGTCATCAGTTACACTTGCTGCCCATTTCGCGGCTTCGTATTATAACAAACCAGGTACATTACTACTATTATTATTATTAATTATTTTTTTATTATATAGTTACGTTACGTTATAGTAAAAGCGAAGAAATGTCAAGGTCTCCTGCTTCATGGTAAAAAAAAAAAAAAAATTTCACTAAACTTGAGCAGAAACCTTTAAGATATTATAATAATATTATCGTATCTTGTACGAGTTTCATTACACGATCGATTATATAAAAGTAATTGCGTAAGGTACGCGTGTATTTAATTTTATGTAAATAAACTTAATATCACTTTTTCTGTAAGAAGAATATCTCGAAAAATACTATTGAAAAGTGTTGGGATTATGTATTTGGATAAATAGAAAAATTTAGAAATACGTATTGGAACATTTCGCATAAAAAAAGAACGAATTTTAAATATTCATGCGTTTTCGACGAGTCGGAAATGTGTGTCCGGACGAAGGGAAGAATAAATTGGTTTTACAATAATCCTTTTTAAAAATTATTCTTGTAAACATTTTTTCACCGTCTCGTAAACAATAATTCTGAAAATATATGTAATCAAATATTTTACCAAAAATGTATTTATATTGTTTATTCGATTAATGTACAGATTCAGAATTCGAATAATTCATTCATATATTTTTTTTTCAAATGATAACATAATGTCAAAAAAATTGTTTTATATTAAAATTTATGATTTTCGATTTCCGATTAAATATAAATGGTAAAAGTTTGGACTTAATAAAATATATTATATAGAAAATAAAAATGAATTACATCATCAAAATCGTCCTCTATAATACATGATTTGTGTTATTATTATTATTATTATTATTATTATTATTATTATTATTATTATTATTATTATTATTATTATTATTATTATTATTATTATTATTATTATTATTATTATTATTATTATTATTATTATTATTAATATTATTATTTATTGCAATATACATAGTGTATTCGTATATAGTTTTGAATTTTTTTATTGTTACTAGTTGGTATATTATTACTTGAGACTAGGTTTTTTAATTTTCTTAGTAATCAAAAAGAAAAAAATTTTTAAAAAGTTTGAATAAAACACATATCATTGCAATACCAATAAGTATTCATCATGTTTCTTTGCTCGGAAACTGGAAATACAACAAAATAAATAATAGAAAAAGAGTATATAGTTTTATTTAAATATATATTAATTGCTAAACAAATGCTGATTTAATTTTGGTGCTCTTATATTAATGAATTGGATTCGGTGTAGGAGATCCGGAACTATTTCTTTTCGTTTGCCACAGTCTTAACAGTTTTGCTTTTATTCTTTGGACAATCGCGTAGTACGTGCCAAGAATCATCGCAGTTAGAGCACAGTAGAGAATATTTTTCATCCCGATTTCTGAAAAAAAATTATAAAAATTATCTATGTATATATTTACATCAGGCAGGATTGCATTTTTAAAAAATTTTTATGAATTATTTTGTTTAAGACTTCAAACATACGAAGAATGAAAATTAAAAACCATACATACTTGCAACAAAATTTAAAATTTGGTATTCTAGGTAATATAAGAATCATATTTTTCATAATGACCACTAGAATAGTTGAAAATTACCTGCTTTCTGTGCAATCTTTTGAGAAATTACCGACTTTGTTACAGTTGGAACAAACAAAGTTGCTACTGGTGATAATTTCTACGCGTTTATCTGGGCAGTTACGAGCCATGTGTCCATTTTTATGACAGTTGAAACACGATAGTACACTAGCAGATTTAGGACAGTCACGAAGTAAATGCCCAACGCCATTCAAGAGCATATAACTCCACCACTCTTCACTGATGAGAAACAAGATGCTATTAAAATTAATCGATTACCTTTACAAAAAAAAAAATATATGTATATTCCGGATCAAAACAAATGTCAAAATAAAACCCGAACACGTTATTTTGGACGTGTTGAGATAAGAAGGGGGAATGAATCAGTTGAGAAGTAAGCAATTAAGTTGTTGTAATAATTTGAGGCACATAAGTTGGTCCACGAAAAAGTAGTTAGAACGTCATTATCAATGTGGTAAAGAGATGTGGAGAGCGAAAATAAAAGAATAGCTGACCATACTTTTGTGGATTAAAGTCAAAGACAAAGAATACCAAAAATATAAGCACAGATTTGAAAAAGGAAACGGTCATAAATTGAGTTCAGCGAATTCTCAACCCATTTTTACAGTACCTATTTTCCATAAGTCAGTAGACACTAATCTGTCTATCCGGATTTTCAAGGCCACATTAGCATCAAGAATCATCAAAAACCACAACTGTCTCAATGTTTACTCTAAGAGAGCTACCCTGGAATTGACTGCAGTTCAGTATACGATTTTGTTTTTGTTATTACATTAAAAGACACTATAAAATCTTATAACCTGCACTTTTACTCTTAACGTTTCCTTCTTTTTCGCACGGCGCCTTTGGAGGGCAGTCTATAGCATTAGCTGACCAATTATTCGCCCGTAAGTCCAAAAGATCCAGTATCATAAATTTTGTTCTGGACGACATACATCTCATGAACGTCAAAGATTTAAGTGTATCGTAAGTGCAGTTCAAATTGTACGACTGAAAAAGTAATGTAATTGTAAAAAAAATATCTGTCTGAGCAGATTTTTACGAATGTTTTGAAATATAAAATATTAATGTAAATCGGGGAAAAAACCTTTTCATTATATCGTATTAAATTTTTCGTATTTAAATAAGGAAGTTTCCTAAAACAAAGTAATTGCAAAACGTATAATAATTTAAAAAAATATGGGGATGAATAGCGTACGCGGTCTAATTCTTTTCCTGCGGTTTTCAATAGGGTGCACAGACATTCTAACGGGCCGTCCGAACGTTGACATATCAAATAGTTGATACAGTACGACATGATTTTCACGTGAATGACTTGTCGCTTGAACAACTCTCCGATGAAACTAAAAAAAAAAAAAAAAATTATATTTGTCATCCGGTTACATCTCTGAATTTTATTTAAAACAAAATGTATGCAAACACACATATTCATACGGTATTAAATCATAATTTCTTAATATATTCATAGCAATCTCTTATTATCTTTATAAATTTTATTGGATTTTTGATTTTGAAATGAATAATTAATATCCAAATATACCTTCGGTTTTATTTGTAAACTCTTAAGGAATATATGTTTATAGAATCGATTATGTATAGTTGTACGTAATATTGGAATTATAAAATGTAATATTATTTTCATTTATTTATTTTAGTTCTTTGGGACAGTGAATCCCGGGAAGCCGGAGCGAGTCCGTACACAAGGGTACCGTTTTTATTCCGCTGGAATATTTTCACGTATACGCCATGGAACATGGCTGTCGGCGTACGACGGCGCGGCAAGCCGCGACGCCGTGCCGTCGAGCAGTCAAGTGTCGTTATGCCGAACCACCAGCGGCGGAACGCGGACAAGAAGCTCAATGAAGTTCCGCAGCATCTCATGCACCGATCAGCCGCGAGCCGTGCCATATATGCCAAACTAGTTTATCCTGAAATTAAAATTTACATTTTAGGAAAAACTGGTATAGCCTAGGCTAAACTAAACAAGACTAGTGTAAGAAAAAAATGATACTCTGTAATTCTAAATGCCATCAAAGCATATCTTGTACAAACAAATAATAATCTTGTAAAAACAAAAAAAAAAAATACAAAAAATGGTAATATTAATAATAATAATAAAAATAAAATAAATATAATAATAATAAACCAAAGCATACTGTATAATAAAATATATGTATGTGTGTAATAATTAATAATATGTATTAATATTTTTTTTTTGTACAGTCTTGATACGTTTGTATGAAAGTTAATTTAATAATCAGTTTACTTATATAAAATATACCTATAAATATGTTATAAATAATATTAATATTTTTTTTGTCTGTATATATTTTTTGACAGTCTTGTTTAGTTTAGCCTAGGCTATACCAGTTTTTCCTAAAATGTAAATTTTAATTTCAGGATAAACTAGTTTGGCCTAGGATAAACTAGTTTATCCTAACGCACTTAGGCCAAACTAGTTTAGCCTAGGATAAACTAGTTTATCCTGAAATCGGGTTTGGCCGGTAACATATATATATAGTCGAATGTGGTGGGTGGATCATCTTAGAAATCTTATGTGTGTATTTAAATTGAATAAAGTTGAAGAATCGTTTAGATGGACAATGACAAATACACGACTGGAAACCACGATATCGTGTGAAAATGATATATAAATTAATCATAATGATGTGATTAATAATTATATTACCTAAACCAAGTCATCATTATATAATATAGTTACCTAACGAATTTAATTATAAACCTTTAAATACATTCAAATATTTTGTGTTTTGTACGTATATTTATGAGTGAAAAAATTTGAAAAGAACTTATATTCATGAAAAGCTACGGTGATGGTCATCTTTTCTTTACAAATTACACCCTTTTTTAACTTGTATTGACAGTGGTGTATTAACGGTATTTATGCTTAACTCCCTTGGTCCCTTCCCAAAACCAAAAAAAACACGACTTGCCAAAATTACTATTACTTTCAAATATATACTTGTATTAAAAAGAAATTAGTTCCAATTTTGAAAAGTTTAACCCTCCCCCCAGAAAAAATATGAAAATATGCCACTGGCACTGGAGTGCGTGAGCGTTAAAAAATATAAATGCACTGGCTTTTGAAAAACCTGTGGGCGCCACTGCATACCCCATATAGAATCCAGTTGTTTCTTATTAATTTATTTAAATGCGATTACAAAAGTGCTTTAGTTTTTAGTAGCGTACATTCAAAAGAAAATATGAAGACAGCGTTATATCAAATATGATTTTATACAATAAAATTATTTGTTTTTGCAATATAATAATTCATATATATTTAAGGATATTATTATGTTGTCTGAAATACAAGTAATATGCTGCAGAGAACTTTCCTGACACATTTTACTTCATTTTGAAATCGATAAATAAATGACAATTTAAGTGTGCGCACGAATAGTGGACAATGATAATAACTATACAAATGTAAGCACAACGAAGTACAGACCGATAAACTTCAAAAGGTCAATGCGCGTTCAAGTCTCATCGGTGTGGGAAGGAAGGACGAGCTGATTAAGACACGAATAACATTAGAGTGCAGTACATAGGAAGGTAAAATATCGTTGGAAATTCCAAGAACAAGATGTTTTGAAAATGAACTCCATTCCAGAATTTGAGGAACAAAATAGACAATATAATACGTGTGTATACTCGTAGTTTTATTTAAATATATTTTAATTGAGAAACAAATGCAGATTTCATTTTGGTACTCTTATATTAATTAATTGGATTGGGTGTAGAAGAACCGGAACTATTTCGTATCCTTTGCCACAGTCTTAACAGTTTTGCTTTTATTTTTTGGACAGTCACGTGGCACGTGCCAAGAATCATCGCAGTTAGAGCACAGTAGAGAATATTTTTCATCCCGATTTCTGAAAAGAAATTATAAAAATTATCTATGTATATATTTACATTAGGCAAGATTGCAATTTTTAAAAATTATATGAATTCTTTTGTTTGATATTTCAAATGTACGAAGAATAAGAATTAAAATCCATATGTATACCTGTAAAAAAACTTTAAAATGTTGTTTGATATTCTAGGTTATATAAAAATCATATTTTTCATAATGACCACTAGAATAGTTAAAAATTACCTGCTTTCTGTGCAATCTTTTGAGAAATGACCGAGTTTGTTACAGTTGGAACAAACAAAGCTGCTACTGGTGATAATTTCTATGCGTTTTTCTGGACAGTTGCGAGCCATGTGTCCATTTTTATGACAGTTGAAACATGATATTACACTAGCAGATTTAGGACAGTCACGAGGCAAATGACCAACGCCATCACATATAAAATTTTAATTTCATTATTATAACGCATACTTAGTTTAAAATAGGTATCTAATGAATAAATGTACGTAAATGATTAAAAGTGTATAAAACTTTTGAAAAAATATTTTTTATTCTATAACATTTAAAAAAAAAAAACATAAGTACCCAAGCGGAAATAAAATAAATCATAGATCTAACATCTGCAGTCACTTATAAACAATGTTTACTTTTAGATGAGATTTAACATCACCAATAAGTATTGATATTAGTTTTAAAAATGAACTGTTCTTTGCGCGTTATGCAAATCAATGACCAATTCCATTGGTTTTTTTAAATTTTTGTCCAAATTACGGATAGACCTCCATGTATAATATATGGTAAAATGGTTCACAGGATTTTGTTAACTAACTGTACAGGTTGAACGCAATTATCATTCATGTAATACGATTAATTACCTGTAACACCTTTCCTTTTCTTTACAATCACGGGAAATATGGCCATTACGATTGCATTTGTAACACTTGATTTCGTGGCCATCACCTCCTTTGCCACCTCGAATGGGAGTTGTGTTATTTACAGTGCCGGTCTTACGGCAGCAATCCTTGGGTAAATGTCCAGAACCATTGCACCGAGAGCATGTAACTCCACCGCCCTTCACTGATAAGAAACAAAATAATTATTAAAATTAATTATCTTTACGAATAAACAATATTCCGGTTCAAAACATATGTCAAAATAAATTTGAACACGTTGGTTTGGGCGTGTTAAGATAAAAAGGCACTATGAGTAATTTGTGAAAATAAAGAAGTTAGTTGTAGCTGAAATTTGAGGCATATAGATAGGCTTAAGAAAAATTGAAAAGTCATCATCAATGAGGATGTGTAGAGGTAAAAAGATGTGGAGGGCGAAAATTATAGGATAGCTGATCATACTTCTGTAAATTAAAGTAAAAAAAAAAATACTAAAAACTCATGCACATTTTAAAAACAGAAAAGTTTATGTAAAATTTGAATATTTGGAAAGAAAAACTGTCATATACCAAATTCACCGGATTCTCAACCCATTTTTACAGTGCACGGAAAATTAAATTATCTTCGTTAGCTGATTCATAAATCGGTAGAACGAAACACAAATCTAAGTCATTATTCTATAACCGGATTTGCAAGAAGAACTCATTAACACCAGAATTATCAAAAAACAACGACTGACTTAATGTCAATATTAATATAACTCCGAGAGTGTTACCCTGGAGTTGACTTCAATTCAGAAGTCCGCATAGTTTTTGCTATTAAATTAATACACTATACTATAATATCACCTGCACGTGTATTGCTAACTTTTTCTTCTTTTTCGCACGTCACCTTCGGAGGGCAGTCTAAAACTTTAGCTGTCCATTTATTATTTCGTAAATCCAAAAGATCCAATATTATAAATTTCGTTCTCGGCGAGATACTTCTCATGGACGCCAACGATTTGAGAGTATCAAAGGTGCAGTCCAAATTGTACGACTTCAAAAATAATATAATCGTAGAAAAATCATCTGTCCGTGTAGTTTTTTACAAATGTTTTGAAATAAACAATATTTTGTAAAGCGTAGAAAAAAACGTTTTCATAATTTCTTATTAAACTTTAAGCTTTTTAATACAGAAACATTGCTCGTGTCATAAATTTAATTCGAGAAAAATTCGTCATAGCGCATGAGATATGAAAAAAAAAATTGTTATCTATATCTTTGAATTACAAAATTGAAAAGAAATTCAAGGATTATCGCGGGCGTGTTGACTATAATATTCGTTTACAGTTTTGTGTCGAACATAAGACACAGAAATAGAAAATTTTAACAAAGATTTTTTTTGACGTATTGGTGAATACAACAAATCGAAAGTCGTACAAAACGAAATAATACGCCGACCGATTGGCAGCTAATTCTTCTTCTAAAACGACGTAACTATAAAACGCAGAAAAATTTTTAGTATTTTTAAAAAATTGGGTGTACGCATACCCGTTCTAATACTTTTCCGGCGGTTTTTAATAGGGTACACAAATATTCTAGTGAATCTTCTGAACGTTGACTTATCAAATACGTGATGCAGTACGACATTATTTTCGCATGTATAAGTTGTCGATTGGACAACTCTCCGATGAGACTAGAAAAAAAAAATGATTATTTTCATCATGTGACAATATTTTTGGACGATATCTTTTCACAAAAGTAATATAGAAAATAAAAATTGAAATAGTATTTTCATGTATTTATTTTATTTATTTACAACGGTGTAGAAAAGAATATTACGGTGGCCACTTAGAAAAAAAAATCAAAATTTTACGTTTGTTTAATGATAAAATGGGTTGGTATAATTTTTGAAAATTTTATGCGATATGACATTACCGGCAATTCGCCAAGGAACGTTCACGAAATCTTCTTTCGTTTTCTTCGTGTTCCAGCTGGAGTTCTTTCTTCTTTTTCTATAATATATGTAATTATTTTATATTCTATACATGTACGTTTAGAATAAATATTATAACGAGCACATCGATCTGTGGTATACGATCAGGCAGTTCCCTCTATTTTCTTCGGTATATTAATGCCGGTCCAAAAAAAAAAAGTGTGTAAGCGTCTGTGTAAATCTGATATCTTTGTGAATTATTGTCGCCTACGAGCCTTTAGAGTTTTACACCCATATCGATAGATTATAATGTATATAGAATAAATTACGGAATCCGTGCACGAATTGATTTCTTCTAGTTTTTTCGCGGATTCCGCTTGATGGCCTATGTCAGATTCGAATAAATTCTGGCATTTTTTCATCACGAGTATCTTAAATGATATCGTCTGCTTGCTTTCCGCACAACACACTTGTACGGATTGTAGAGCCCAACACAAGGCCGCATAACGAGGAGTGAATTTAAGTTCTTGGATCGCCTGTGTATACGTTATATTTTATTACATAGACAGGGTATAAGGAATATAAAAAAAATACGAAACAATTTCATCAATATTTACATAAATCACTTGAATTCTATCGATTTATGATGAAATGAATAAGAAATTTTTAATTGATATTATTACTTTCTCAAAAATCAAATCGACGACATTTTCCAGACGTTCTACTGTGTTTATCGGTAACGTCTTGAAACTCTTTATTAAAACGTCGATGTTCTCCGGCGCGATCTTATTCAAATAGGACCGGACTTTCTTGTTTACTCCCTGATGACATAAATATGAGCAGTTTTTATCACAAAAAGGTCTGCGCGCACACAAAATCTGAGCTGACCGCCAATGACACAATTTTTTCGGATTTCATTCCTTTTTTTAAAAAAAATATTTAACTGAAATTCCTGTAACGTAATACCTCGGTCGTATTGTCTTCGTTATCAGCACTGACTTCAGCCCTCCCAGCAGCCTTCGCTCTTTCTCTTGCTACAATCGCCGGGACCCACGCTTTCTCAGCCCTGTTTAACTGAACGCCCTTATTCGTTGGCATATATACGTTCACTGTTTTGGTCGGAGGTTTTTTCTCGTCAGTATTACTTATTGTAATACCTGCAGACTGCTATTATTTTTTATTTTCAAAAAAAAAAAAAGTAATCAATGTATTCATATTTATAGTGTATTTTTTTTAGTAGATTTAAGGATTTTTCCACCCCTAAGTATTAATAAATTGTCTTTAAAATGTAGTATGTACGATAAAAAGGAACAAAGTTTAGAGAATTCTCGCTCTGATTATATAATACATGATGAATTCAGAGATAATACGGGTAAATGTATTTTTATATAACGCGATTTTGAGAATTGTCCGTGCAGTGCAAATTTTATACGAACTGAATAAATCGTCGGAAATCGACGAATTTACTTATAAAATAAACGTTAATAAATCCTTTTTAAAAATTATTATTTTATGTATAGACTTTTGAACGGAGACAAGAGAAATCTTTATAGGACAGTACGATAATTTTAAATTTTACAAAGTGAATCGTAGTGCGAACAATTGTATGCACCGCATTATATATGGATCTCAATATAAAATATACTCACATCTAACGTACTGCTCGGTGACGGATCGATAGAATTTTTGTCATCGTTTTTGACTATATCGCAGAACTGTTCTTCTAATGGTTCAATCGCTTTTTGAGATTTACCGTTTCTGTTACGTCTCGCCCTTCTCCGCTTCTGTTATACACACGGATATTAAAAAATTAAAAAATCCATTCGGTTTTAAACCACAAATATATACGAAATAAATATCGGATTTCGTAAATTTCAAAAATCACGTTTTTACGCTTTAAACGGATATGCTTAGAGCACACGTAAGTCTGAACATTTGAAATTACGGTAGCTTTTGTGTATCGGACTCAAACGTGGTTAAGAAACAAAACGTTTATACCGTACGACGACATGTTTTTAATTGTTTAAACGTTGATTATTCGCAGGATTTTTATTCATAAACGTCCTATAGGCATACCTTTTTCCCGATTTTTTCCGTATCGTTCCGCTGTTTTTCTGAAGAGAAAAAAAAATCCAAAAATACATCGTTAAATACGTAAATTATAGCGTTATTTAAGTATATTAAGCATTAGAACCTTCTTCTGTCCCGGTTTCCAAACGTCCAAATGCGTTGTCAACAGAACTTGTCGTAGGCACAGTCTCCTGAAATTTTTTTAAAAAGTTACATATTCGTATTATACACACAAGTCAATGAACGTATCCGCCCTTATTTCATTATCGATTATCGTATTACATTCCCTTTTATTATGACTCTATAGCAGTGGCGGTCAAATGATTTTCTCATAGGGAGAAAGGTTGAGGCTGATTATGATTTTGATCATTGAAAGCTAGTCATAATTTGAATACATTATATGAATAAACAGGTAATAAACGGTATGTTGTTCAAAATAATACATAATAACAAAAAGTTTATTGGGAGGGGGGATCTATCTTCGTTATCCCTCCCCCGTTTGACAGCAACTGCTCTATAGGTGATTTTGTTTTAAAAGAGTCGTACCATTATCCGTTCCGTAACGTGGACTGCTATACCGTAAACATCTTCATCGATCTCGGAACTCGACGATCGTTTACCACAAATGAAACACGGTAAAACACAATTTCGCTTTACACATTTCCATGCCGTTCGGCGGCATCGATTTACGGCCGAAAACGTTCTTCTAAACGCGTTCATTATGGATCGGTAACGAAACGCGTTGATATTTTATTACGAAAATTACAAATAATCGTGTCACTCGTGTGAATTCACTCTTACAATACTGTTCGCGGCGTATAAATATCGACTGTTGATATTTTAATAGCGCCGACGAAGGTCACTACGTAATATATACATATATTTATTTTTTATAATTCTTATTGGCCAAAATAAAAAAGGTAACGAGCCGCGGGGTATTGTGAATGTCGCTCAAGTGAATTACTTGGATAAAGATTTTAAAGCGTTTGGTTATCACTATATAAGTTTGAAAGCAATTTTAAATCATTGCGTTCGAGATAA
Source organism: Slavum lentiscoides (assembly GCA_032441835.1). Lineage (NCBI taxonomy): Eukaryota > Metazoa > Arthropoda > Insecta > Hemiptera > Aphididae > Slavum > Slavum lentiscoides. The sequence continues at coordinate 31,205,914 of CM063706.1, forward strand.
AACGATCTGAGTGGAGCTGCGGTGTAATATTTTAGGTATATAACAAAAACTAGCTCTTTTTATGAATCAAATACATCAAAATCTTTAAGCGCTATAATAATAGTCCAAAATTTAAAAGAAAATGTTCGAAAATTTTTTTCTCCTTAGTACAATAATAAACAGTTACATATTTGATGACTAGGGCCGATATTTATATGCTTTTGTATATTGTTATTGGTTGGTCAAAAAAATAGCTAGTTTGACCAAAATGTGTTTCATGACCTAACGATTCTATAAACAAATTCTTATTTTGCATATTTTGCCATTTTTGAATTTTTAAGGCATATTTTACGATTTTGTACTTATTCAAGTCATTTTAAACTAAAAAAAATCGACAATTACAAAATAATTGTTTAAAATTTATAATTTTATAAATATCAACAGGCGAATTGATTGACTTTATTACCAATGTTTTAGATAAAATATTATTAATTTGGTGTTTATGGTTTTTCAATTTATTATTAATACGAGATATGACAAATAATGTAATCTATACATTTTACAGTTTATTTCATGGATCGTGAAACAGTGCCATTCAATAAATCAAATTAAAATAAATATTTAAATTCAATATATTGAAAATTTTAAATTATAATATTATAAATAATGTAAAATATTTTTGTTGAGATTAACTGTAATAACTAAAAATAGTAATAAAATACAATTTTCTAATTTTCTTAGGTTTTTAAAATTTTTTTTTTTTTAGAGCATATTTTAAGGGCATATTTTGGTAATTTTTAGCGCATAACTGCATACATATTTGATAGGTTTTTAAGGCATATAAATATCTGCCCTATTGATGACTGTTTCAAATTTCTGTACTCATTAGTTTCAAAATTACAAAGAAATAATCGATTTCGCGACGAAACCGCGTTTTTACCGTGTCTATGTGATTTTTATATATTATTAATATTAATATTAATAATATTATTGGCATACGGTCTTACTGCGGGCATCTTAGTCGATTTAATAATGCATTCGATAGGATCTTGTGGAAGATTTTGAGCAGGGGACTATGATAATGTATTTTTTTTTATGCAGCCAACAAGCATTTCCCCTATCTCTATGAGGTCCGTTCTGAGTAAAAGTTTTGGGAACCACAGGACAATAAAATAACGTGCATATGCATGGCCATAACGGGTGGTTGAAGAAACAATTAATAATAAAACTTTTTGGGCATTTTTCCTGTTACAGTAGTTAGCACGTAATTAATATGACCGTTCCCAAAACTCCACTTGCCGAATTTCCGCGCAAAAACACCGACATCAAAATTCTTATTTATTTTTCGGGTAAAACTGCTTAAACCTTAAGCATGAAAATCGTCACGCAAATATATTATATAAATATTTATATGAAAACATCATGAGACTTTTTGTGTACGCTGCAGTGTATGCAGGGGGGAGGGACATATTAAAAGTATGTGTAATATGATATTATAAAATTTATCACAAACGTATAGATTTTTTTATTAAAACATTTATGATCAATATGTATTAGCAAAAAAAACATTTCCTCGGATTTTATAATTTTTATTTTATTTTGATAAAATTTTTCAATAATCGACAGAAAAATCACGAGTTCATTGTTATTTATTATTATTATTATTATTATTATTATTATTATTATTATTATTATTATTATTATTATTATTATTATTATTATTGTACGTAATATATTTTTTTCCACTTATAATTTTCCACTTTATTTTAAAATATACACTGTAAAAATGTTTAAGAAAAAATACGTTAAAAAAATATATATAATACGTTGTATAAATGCAATACGTATAACATATTAAACCTAATACAATTTAATTATCCCTTATTCAAATCCAGTGGCGGCTATCCTATACCTCAAGTGTATCGACGGATACACGCATGATTTTGGGGTGGGTGGGTTGGACGATTGCTTCACATATTATAGGTATTATATTATAATATAGACATACATACAGTACTTGCTGTATTGCACTAATTAACTGAATTCTATAAATATTAAATACCATTATAATTTTAAGTTTTTAAAAATTATTATAGATGAGTATAAATTGTTTAGTGTCTAATCATATTTTTTATTTTTTATTAACATTAAACTTGAATGATCTGAAATACTCTAACATTCTGATAAAACATTATAGCTAAACAAATCTAAGTGTATAATAATAAATTTATATGTATGCGTGTAAGGAAATGTTGGTGGGTGGGTGTCAACAGATTTTAGTAATTTGGATACACATGGTAAATTTACTGTAGCCGCCACTGTTCAAATCCATGTATTTACTGCCCTTCAAAGTAACACTGCAGATTATACGCATGCATATTAATTGTGATTAATAAAAAAATTAATAATTTAAGTAATTTGGACGACTTTATAGGTTTTTTTTTATGTTTTTAGATTACGAATTAAGTTTTTCAATGTCATTTTGTAGGTTTTTAGGGCACTTTTTGTGTTTTTAAAGCCATAAATATTTCGTTAGGGCATTATTGTAGGCTTTCATACGGCATCAACATCCGGACTCTAATAATATATTTAGGAGACTAATAATAAAACACGTTAAATTTTTAGCAGAGAAAAAAAAATGTTCGTTTATCTTGGACTTTAGGAACACCCTGTACAATAAATATACTACATAATCTTAAAACTACACAATATACACCGCCGCCGCCTCCGCCGCCACCGCTGACCTATATAATGCATATGTTCTCCGTTTATCATGCACAATACCCTTGTGGGGGCCGGTACTGGTGGTCAGCTTCATACACACGTGCACGCGTTGTATATTATATACGAATGTGTGCGACAAACGCGCCGAGTGGGAAACAAGTGTCAGATGACTGTCGTGAAAATGATGACGAGGAGAAAAAGAAAAATCGAAAAATATATTGTGACAAATAATAACAAAATAAATCGGGCAATGTCGTTTTGTAAAAACACAATAATCTTGAAATTTTAATTCAATTCCCAAAGTCACAAATTCGCAGTTGTTAAATATATTATGTACCTCGAAAAACGCCGATGATTTGCTTATTGCAAATTATTATCACGAACAATTTGTGTACGTATTACGTAGAATTTAAAAAAGAATAAAAAAATTGTTTATTTCCTTATACTCAAAAATTATCATATTATTATGAGTAGCTGTATACACGTAATTTTTAATTAAAAGTAACGCTTTAATCGAATAGGAATGATACAAATATCAAAGCGCTTTTGCCGTTGTAGCATTTGCGTTTCTACGCGTTTCGCGTCTCTTTTGCATACACCGGTTCGTTCGCGGGAATTCGGGACACGTGCCCCGCCATATAGGCGTATATATTTAATAAACATGTATGCAAAAAACCGTGGCGACTTAAGTGTAATTATACGAATTTAAGACTTGTATACAATATGATAATACAATAATAAAAAAAAATTTCTAATTTGGGCGGTGGTCGGATTACGGTAACGTAATATATTAAGAATAATTACGCGTCAGAATGTTTACATGGAAATATTCCACGCGCGACAATAAATAGTTTAAAACTCACTCGAAATAATTTCTACATTTTATTTTTCCGGATTGTTAGGTAATGGAAACGGGTAGCGAGCCGTGGATGCTGCCGTTGTTTGTTCGAATCATTGGATCGCGTGTCTTCATAGATTTGCATTATTGTTTTTAAACGAGCAACGATAAATGATTGCGCGACGGGGAAAACGGTTCCGTGAGCGGAATCCTGTTTCTCGTTATACGTAGTATTCTCAGTAGTTTTTCGAAATTCAGACTTCACACATTTGAAAAAAAATAAATCGGATACAAACTATTTACACGTGTACGAAAACGAATATTTTGACAATTTTACCAATTATTTGGTAATTTTTCCTTAAGCTCAAAAAACTATTTGATAACGTTTTTTTTTTTAGATAAACGTTACAAGCCGAGAGCGCAGTTGTCGGCTTAAATGAGTTGTGTATGCATAGACTTTTATGTGTTTTATTATTATTGTATTTAATTCGAAAACAATGTATCAAATTATTGTGCCCGAAAAACGATTCCGGAATATACGAGTGAAATGAAAATGAATGATACGATGAAATGAAAAAATAAAGAGCAATTTATGAAATTATTATTTATAAAATAAAAAAACGATTCGACATAGGATAAATAGTGTTATAATATTTTTTTACGTCTAAGCTATTTTTTAGACATTTTGAACTATTGAAAAATACAAAAATTTTACTGTTTCCCCCCCCACCCCAATAATTCCGTTTCGTTTTACGAGGGAACTGTACTGAAAAAGCGAAAAACGCGTCAAATTATAAGCACACAAATTGTAGACAATTTTGTACCGTGGATAGTAACGCGTGATTCGAGATCATGCTCGGACACTCGTTCAATACGAAAGAGTGTTTGCAGACAAATCATTTTTTTCATGTATACACCCATCATTGTTATAGCGACATACTACTTAAGTTTCACGCTCAGAATCTGAAAGTTTAACGCGTTAATTAAAATATCTATAATAGCTTTTTTAATCAGTTCAAACGTATACGCGGTTTATATACCTACGTAAAAACGGTATACGTATTCGGCGAGCGTAATATTCGTATAATAATTATTTAAACTCGCAAATGATTCATACTGATGTACGGTATTTGTGGGTATAACGTATTTTGTGTGTATAATCCGAAATATTTTTTTTATATAATATATATTGTGTATTACATGTTATATATAAAAATGAGTGTATGTATAGGCGACTAAACGGCCGCACTAAATTTAATAGTAATCGCACCAATAGATTCGTTCGTGCCCGGAAGGAGTGTCATAAGCTATAACGATTTTCCGAAAGACATCGATAAACTAAGGACCAAAACTTAAATTTAAAAATTTTCCGTCGGTTATCAGAGGCAATATGTAAAATTGTTTCCTCGATTGCCATTCTTGGTTTTTAAAATCGTTGATTAAATCTGTTTTTTCTCAGTATGATTTGGGAAAAAATATTTGTAAATAATTTATATGTGATATAATGCCCGATATAAAACGTCGATCTATCCGTCGCGTTCAACAAAAAGCTAAAAAAAAATAAAATATTAAGGTCGCATAAAAAGAAAAGGGAACGAAGACATGCAATGAACACAAGCCTACGCATATCTTCTAGAAGAGGAGAGGTACTTTGGGCCCCCGATTGGATAGGCTAATGCCCCAAGAAGGAACAGATTAGGTCTTTTAGATGAAAAGAAACAAAAATGGAACGTTTGCAGACCCGATCGGCAGTATAAAGAGAAAGAACTAAAACCATTAAGAAAGCAATAAACTTATCTTTGAAATCAGAAGGATTTCAATTCGGTCGACACAAGGATTAGGTATATACAAAATCCCAGTGTATAACAGTTGGTCGGATGGAAAATATCCGTGTTCATTTTCAAGCCAATATATTCAAAAAAAGAAGCACTTCGGAGATGTGTTGAGGAATGGGAAAGTTGATGATTATAAAATATTGGAAGAATCATAAAATATTGGATTGGTCAATCATCAAATATTTAAATACCGTGGCTCAGTAGCATAACAACAAGAGGGCTTCAGGTATAGCACTTACCCTTCTAAAATTTTGTGGAGGGGTTAATTTATCATTTTGACCCCTCCCTCAAAAAAAAAAATGCGTTACTATTAGTCTTACGAGAAATAAATTTAAAACTTTTTTTTCATTATGAAAAAGTTTAAAATTTGCAACTTTACAGCGTAACCGCCCCTAAAAAAACGGTCAAGTCAGACGGGCCCGTCTTCGAGCGACTATAACCCAGTACAAGTGTTGAGAACAAAAATATAGAAATTCATTATTTCCTAGGCTAACGATTCCGTTCAAAACTGTGCACAGACAATAATATTCAGCTACAGAATATAATTTTATGTAGGTATATACCATAACCGTTACGTTATAGTATAATAGGTACACACTATGTACGTGTTCTACATCTGTCCGCACGCATAAACGCCCGACTGTAAGTATTATAATATTATATTAATATACGTGCGCGCCTCTCTCTCTCTCGCTCTATGATATTATAATATATCATGCGTAGACGTCTCACCGGTAACCTCCTTTTATCTCAACAGTTTTTATTATTATTATTATTATTTTTTTTTTTGCCCAATTCACGAAATATGGGCGTACATTAAAATAGCGTGTGTTTCTGTGTACAGCAATAAACTCGTATGTATTCGACAAATATTGTGTCGAATAGTGTTTTTAGTGCAATCACCCAAACTAATGTAACTAAAGCAGCGTATTTTATTACAATTTTAGGCTAAATAATATTAGTAACAGTAATACGCGGTACGCGCGTACTACGAGTAACAAGCGCATTGTCTATTTTATAAATTTCATTGCGATTTAAATTGAATATAATGCGCGGGCTATTTTATAATAAAAAAAGAATAGTATTCGACTTATTATACCGACTTATTTTATTACGTCGAATCGCCCAGTTAACGCGTGAATTAAATTCAAAAACGAATTCCGCTCGATTCCGCTTGTCAAATGAACCGTTTGACTAGAATAATAATTGTCGCCCAGTTCACGAACCGAGCGATTTTTCACGACTGTAACTGCGTGTACACGACTGTGCACGGTGAATACGCGACGACGTCCCGGGGCGAACCGTTTTAGGCCGTTAGCAATATACCGAGAGAAGGTCCGGCACCACAGCTTCCACACACATCGTACAAGATCCGTATCCAATAGTCGTTATTAAGATGAAAGTATTTTCATTTCCGAATTCATATCTCGACGTGTGCAGCAAACGCGGACCAACAGTACACGCATCGAACATTTTTTTCTCTTGGCTCTCGAATCCGAATTGAAATTATTCGTTTACGATTTCGGTGGTCGGTTTAGAACGATATAAATTCAAGTTTAAAATGGCCATTAAATTCCTCGTTTTAAAATGAAAAAATTCGAATTTTTTTTTTCGTTTCACATTTTATAATTTTAAAATAATATACTCGCTATATACTAAAATTATATTTTCTTATAATATGGTTAATTTTCAGTGCTGCACTAGTCGACGAAAATTTATAAAAAAAAAAAATACTCCGCGGTTATTATACTTATACCAGGAGCGTATTTATGGGGGGGGGCTGATAGGGCTCCATCCCCCCGAAATTTCAGGAATTTTCTTTACTAATTCCTATGCCTTATGGCTATGGAATGTAATATTTTTAATAAATTCCTAATATGTAGTTGTTTTTAAAATGTTGAGAATTTGGTATTTTGTCCTATTTTTAATATTAAAAGTCTTGGATTAGAATTTAGAAACAATTCCACAATGATATTTACTCAATGCTTCAGCCCCCCAAAAAAAAAAATTCTAAATACGCCCTTGACTTATACCATTTGTAAAAAACAGAAAAACCGTTTTAAATAGTTTTCACACGTTTTGTACGATCTACGGCGATCACAAAGCGTCTCGGTGTGAACTGTGAATTAAGGTATAGCTGGAGCTATTTATAGCTGGATGCCCATTTGAGTGAAAAAACATTGACTAGGTACCGGCAGATACTCGGACGGTATTTCGAATTCCACGTTATTTGAAATATTTTCAAAATACTATTAATGGAAATTATTTATTACTGTATTTCGAATCTATTATCAACATATTAGTTGTAAAAATGTAAAATTAAATTAAATGAATTCTTAAGTACAATAATGTTAAACACTGTTCAAGTAATTACTGTATACATATAAGAAAAAATACAAACATATCGAATAATAAAAAAGTCATGGCACTTGTCACATATCCGTGGAGAACACCCCGTATAAAATGTATAAATATTATTTAAATAAAATATACGCGCAATATAATGAATTGCAATTGTAATGTTCGAAACAACGATATTGTTATAAACGCATAGATTATTATTGTGTGTATATATATATATATATATATATATATGTGTGTGTATAAATTAATCGGCTTTTAATAATAATATATTATTATTATTATCAACATATACACGAGTATATTTTTATTATTATATCAATAAATATCATTTTTTTCAACAATATTTTAATAATATACGTTAATTCGTCGATAATAATTAATTGCAATTTATATTTACTGCAGTTCTGCACCGACTTTAATCAGTATTAATATATAATATGCATCAGTGGCGTATTTGAGACTTCACCTCAGGGGGGCGATGGTAAAAAAACTCCCCCCTTCCCACCAATAAAAAAAATTATATGTAGGAATATAATTATTGAACAAAACACATTTTATTTATTTAATTTACAAAACTAAGTCTATATTTTTCTTTTTTACTATTAGCAAATGTATCAATTACATCATCTACATTTAATGTTATAGTATGGTGAATATTAAGCAATGCCAAACCCGTTAGGCGATCTTGCCCCATTTTTGATCTCAGCCAATATAATATAAAATAATATAATTTTTTTAAATCTCTCAGGGGGGGGGCGATTGCCCCTATTGCCCCCCCTCAAATACGCCACTGATGGGAGCCTCAAGACTCGGTTCGAAGGATATTAGCGGTTCGGTTAGCGTTTTAAACACGCGCGCGAGATTAATCGCAGGACCCGCTTGGAAAACTTGGTCTAACCTATCCCCGTTGAAAGACTAATAAATATAACGTTGAAGTACGAAAATCACTATAACCAAATACTCGTTTTTATATACATATAGTGATATTTGTGTTTAATACTGGGGGGAAAAAAACAATATTTTTCGAGTGTTAATAATAAAACACGATTCGATTATACTTCTACGTTCGAACGAAAAGGATTTTGTAATTGTTTTTCGCTAAACGATTTTCAATTTATTTTTTAAAACGAATCACGGATTTAGCAACGCTTAGCCGTCTAAAATTGTATATGACGTTTGTTTCAAGCGACATCATTGATTATAAATACTAGTATTTATAATCAATAATATTATACATAAAATAATAATCGATGCGCTGTGATATTTTTTACCTTTTTACAAAAATGTATTACGACGCCCAGAGCACGTCTTAACCGCACGTACATGAAGTTGCCCCCCACTTTGTCCGATCGGCTCCAAACAAATTGTAAATCCAATTTTGAAATTTGTAAATCAATATAAAACGCACAAAATATAAAACAAAATGGGGGGAGAAACCGCCGTATATAGGTTGTCCATTCGATGTTCCGTTCGTACCAGGGTAAGAAGAACGCACGATTATCACACACATAACCACACCACGTCCGCAAACCGTATTACGAGTATTATTATCATTATAATTATTATTATTATTATTATTATTATTATTATTATTATTATTATTATTATTATTATTATTATTATTATTATTATTATTATTATTATTATTATTATTATTATTATTATTATTATTATTATTATTATTATTATTATTATTATTATTATTATTGTTATTATAATTATCGATGTATTGTATATATGATTTCTTCTCGATTGTTACTGGCTGAATAGTGTATCGAACGTGTCGACCGGTATCCAAGATACAAAAAATAAATAAAATCTCTTTCGGATTAATAGTTTATATATATAAAAAAGTTTTCGGATTAGTAGTGCAATAATAAAATAGCACCACGTCTTTTCACGTTAAACGTCGTAGAAGTTTCCGTGAAAACTCCGTATAACGCCTGGACATGTTTGAACATCTTGATTCGTTCGTGAACAATCAAGAATGGACGTTGTCTCGGTCGGTGCCGGACTTACGTCTGGGCATCGTCGGTTCACTGTCGCCCGGCAAATCGGCGCTGGTGCACAGGTACTTGACCGGGTCGTACATGCGGAAGAGAGTCCCGAAGGTGGCCGGTTCAAGAAAGAGATATCCGTGGACGGTCACGGTCACTTGTTGCTGATCAGAGACGAGGGCGGTTCGCCGGACCTACAGTTTACCGCCTGGGTGGATGCGGTCATATTCGTCTTCAGTCTGGAGAACGAGGCGAGTTTCAATGCCGTGTACGGATATTACACGAAAATGGCTCGTTACCGCAACTCCGCCGAAACACCGCTCATATTGGTCGGTACGCAGGACGCCATAAGTGAAACCAATCCTCGAGTAATAGACGACACGAGAGCCAGGAAGTTGGCCGCGGACTTAAAAAGATGTTCGTATTACGAGACGTGTGCCACGTACGGTCTGAACGTGGACCGAGTGTTCCAAGACGCTTGCCAGAAGATCATCCAACAGAGACTGTCGGCGTCCACCACCTACCTGTCGGACTCCCGTTGCTCGACTCCCGGTTCGTCGTCCACCACTCCGGTAGGTTTGTCGTCCGCGTCGTACAACCACCACCATCACGCGCTTTCGTCGCCGGCCTCCGGGCCCCGGGCCACGTTCTCGCAGGTCTCCTCGCCGTCCCCGCCCGTCCACGGCGGCGGCGGCGGCGGCGGCGGCGGTGTGTCCTCGTCGCCGGCCCACCACGTTAGCGGCGGCGGCGCGGTCAGCAACGCGTTCAAAGACTCGGCGGTGCTCCGGTCCTCCTCCAACGTGCTGTCGTCGTCGACGCTCGGCCCACAACCGCTGGAGCTATCCGTCGCGCTCGACAACAACAACGTGTCGAAGACGGCGGCCGCGGCCGCGGCGTGCTCGTTCGACGGCGGCCTGTCCGTGCCCAAGGACCTGCCCACGCCCGGCTCCACACCGACGACCAGCAGGAAGACGAGGAGACGGTCGTGCCCGTTCAACCTGTCGTCCAAAAGGACGACAAGAACCGGCGCCTGACCACCGGCGTGCTGGGCAGCGGCCGGGCCATACCGCTCAAACCGGGCTACCTGTACAAGCGCAGCGGCAAGGGCCTGAACAAGAAATGGAAGAAGAAATTCGTCGCGCTGTGCGACGACGGACGGCTCACTTACCATCCGAGTCTGCACGACTACGTGAAAGACGTGCACGGCAAAGAGATATCGCTGCAGTACGTCACGGTCAAGGTGCCCGGTCAGAATCCCAGAGGTACCAAGACGATAATGTCGCTTTCGTCGAACAACCACCATCACAGCAGCAACGGTCTGTCCGAACAAAACGGCGGTTCAGCTAACGGTAATGAATCCACGGTCGGCCTGTCGAACACTTCGCTGTCGGTGAACAACGGCGACATTAAGGCCGAAACGCCCAACGTGAAGAAGAGACGCAGGCGGATGAAGAGCAGCAACGTCAAGAACCAAGAATGCGAAGAAGACACGGACGGATACGAATTTATAATAGTCTCGTTGCACAACAAAAAGTGGAAGTTCAAGGCGAACAGTTCCGAGGACCGGGACGAATGTGTGGCCGTCATCGAACAGCAGATTCTCAACTCGTTACAGAGCAACGAGATCAACAAAGTGACGGCGGGCGGAAAATTCGGCTCGTCCTCTACTAACCGAGCGGAAGACGTGCAGAACGTCCGGACGCGAGTGCCCGGCAACGGACAGTGCGCGGACTGTAATTCGCCGAACCCGGACTGGGCCAGTTTAAATCTCGGCACACTCATGTGCATCGAATGCTCCGGCGTACACCGCGACCTGGGCCCGCACATCTCCAAGGTCCGGTCGCTAGATTTGGACGAATGGCCTCCGTCGCACCTGGGAGTGATGATGGCCATGGGCAACGATCTGGCGAATTCCGTCTGGGAGGCAAACGTCCGGCCCGACCGGACGAAACCGAACCCGGGCTCCAGTCGGGAAGAGAAAGAACTGTGGATACACGGCAAGTACGAGACCAAAGAGTTCCTACCGGCGATTGCGCACGTGCCCGACTTGTCGCAACAGCTGATCGACGCCGTGTACAGGTGCGACATGAAAGCGCCGACTCTGGTGTTGGCCCACGCCAATGCCGATCAGGTGAACTGCGTCGTCAGCCACCGGGACCTGCGCACGCCGTTGCACCTGGCCTGCTCTACGATTGACCTCCCCGTAGCTCAGCTACTCCTGTGGTACAAAGCGAACGCCAAAGCGGTGGACCACGAGGGCCGCACTTGTCTGCAGCACGTGCGAGCGGCCTGCCAAAACGGCGGCTCCGCGTCGTCCGTCCAAGACGCCGGCCCGTTAACTGAACTTCTGGTGCAGAACGGATGCCCAGAAAACGGCGGTACCAGCACGCTGACCATACCGTTGGACATATTGCCGTCCAGCGTCATCTGATCGCCGTTCCCAGGCGAGACGTCCCGCGGTTTTTCGGTGTCGTGAAATAAAACTCTCGGTAGATGGCGGTGGTGAACATAAAATTCATATATTCGTATTTTATTTCGGCTGCCGACACTAATGTGCCAAAAGATCGTAAGGACATTTATAATACGTTATCAATGCGGGTGTAGGGTGATTACTGATTACATTTACGGCCGGTGGATGCCGGATAGTACGGTAAACATTTTATTACTTTAATTTCATCATTTTACGTGTTTCTAAATGAAAAATGTTAAATATTTCAAGAGTGGGCAACTCCATTTACAGTGTATCGGTCAGTGGCGTACTTTCAATTTCTATCCGATCTAGGGGGAAGGTTTATATAAAACATTGAAACTTCGTCCCCGTAATATTTCGAATTCAACCGTATTAATAAAATAAATCAAATAAAATATATCAAATATATTTGTCGAAATATGTAATGTAGTAGTGTAAAAAAAATTGTGACTTAAAGATTTTCAAGATGTTTTTGAAAAATTTATCTTGTTAATACAGTCTACAGCTACGTATTTGATGAAAATTTCAGATTTCTGTCCGTTAGTTTTAAAATTACGAAGAAAAAACGATAATCGATTTTGACGAAATTGCGTTTTTACCGTTCTTATGTAATTTTTCGGTAGTTTTTTTTTTTTGATGCTTAAAAAAAGTATTGAGAAAATCGAAAAATATACTGCTAATTTTTTTACAATTGTGATGTACCCATTCTCATCAATTATCGTTTAAAATTCATATAAAGTTAAATTCTATATTTATTCTTTATTTATTAAGTTCATTTAAATTTACTCGTTTTTTATTTTCGAGAAAATAATTATTACATATTTTAGTATTTTTTATTACGGCCTGTGATTTACTGAATACGTTTGCGACGTTTTTCATTTCATTTTTTCCTTTCTTTAAACTTCAAATGCGGTATATATTTGTCGATAATCGTACTTATAGGATTTGCTCACCACAAAGACGTTTCCCTGCACTTTGTTGCGGTTCGAGTAACCGACGACGTTTTTCACAATAAATTTTCTTCGTAGACCGTGACATAATATAATAATAATATAATATTATTATTATTATTATTATAATGCGTTGATCTGCCGCAAAAACCATACAGTGTTCGTGCAATATATTACATAGCTTTATTCGATTATTATTTTCCACAGATCTTGCGCTGCAGAGTCGGCATAAATCGTGACTTCAAGTACCTACATATTATTATATAATATGTTTGAAATTTCACAGAAAGAGAAGAAAGAAATTGTATTTCGAAACACGTCAAACACATTGGTTTTTTTTTCTTCTACAAGTATAGAAAACACGTGATATGCTTTATTCGACTTTACTGACTATCGTAGCGGCGAATAACAGAATTTTATCGTGACGTCAATGTAAATTCGTTTCGATGAAACACATGCGGATCGCGGAGTTTCATGTAAATCACTGGTTGAATATTTTTATTTTTAATAGTCCGCAACAATTTTTTCGTAAAACGTGTAAAGCCTAAATGTCGCGAAATTACAGAGAATACGATAACTGAATAAACAGAGTTTCGTTCATGTTCGTTTTTCCAGTGTATCGATAACATTTCAGAAATCCGTGTCATTCTATAATATTATGACGTCGCGGGTTCTATAAAATTACGTTTTCAAAACAAAAATCCTTTCGTATTTTACTCATTAACCTATATATATATATATATATATACAATCAGTGGCGTATTTGAGACTTCACCTCAGGGGGGCGATGGTAAAAAAACTCCCCCCTTCCCACCAATAAAAAAAATTATATGTAGGAATATAATTATTGAACAAAACACATTTTATTTATTATTATTTTATTTATTTAATTTACAAAACTAAGTCTATATATTTCTTTTTTTACTATTAGCAAATGTATCAATTACATCATCTACATTTAATGTTATAGTATGGTGAATATTAAGCAATGCCAAACCCGTTAGGCGATCTTACCCCATTTTTGATCTCAGCCAGTATAATATAAAATAATATAATTTTTTTAAATCTCTCAGGGGGCGATTGCCCCTATCGCCCCCTCAAATACGCCACTGATATGCATATATATTATATTTACGTATAGAATAAAGGTAATTATCATTGCCGTATACAATTATTAGTTATGAGGTCAAACATTTTTTTCCGTCGATTTTTCTATTGTTTATCGAGCCAAACCTATAAATATATTATTATGTCATCGATTGTTGTTATTATCGTATGGCATATTAGGACACGCCACATATGCAAACAATATTAATAATATAAATCAATTTTAACATAGAAATAAAGTAAATAGAAATACTTAATATAAAACAAACAAAAAAACAAATATGTACATTAAAATATCATAACGTAACATAAATTATCATCTATAATCTTACGTCTAAAATCTAAAATATTCTGTAAAGACTTCTCTGATCAACTCCATAACATCATTCTAGAAATGTCCTTCCATGACGGTCCAATACGATGCGTTCCACTGTCTGATTTTCGCTACCACAATAGCATTCAGGGCCGTCTAAAAAAAATTTCTATCGATGCATGAAACGTCCACATCCCCGATGCTCTTTTCTAAGCTTGTTCACATTGTTACCCATCGTTGGCGAGGTAGTTTAAATCCAGCCGATGTTTAAGTGGGATCATTAGCTGAGTTTGCTATTTTTGAGTGTTATGTACAAATCCATGTCCATTCTTCGGTAATATTAAACGTTGTCTGTGTAAAGTGTTGGACGGTGACCCAGTGTAGTTTTCTTGATCGGTGGGATGCGAGAAAACATCTGTTATAGCATAGGGTTCTTTGATGTACCCTGCAGGTTAATGATAACTTTAACAAATATTAATAAATATTATAATTTTATTTATTTTATATAATGTCTCGTCGTACTGTATATCGTACTGTGAATAAATTAAATATCACTTCATTATGTAATTCTGATTAAGCGAAAATAAAAATAAAGATCTTACCTTGAAGTTTTATCTAAATTTTTTGTGTTTTTTTTTATATATATATATTTAACATTAGATAACAAATTAATTATAGCGCTTTATAAGCAGGTAAAATTCATATGTCGTGGGTCGTATTTCAGTATATTTTTACGCATTGTTTACCAAAAACCATGGAATTAGTGTACCTTGAAATATCATAGCTTGACAGAAACTTAATATTGACCGCTATAACTCGTTGTCCGGTATTCTCCCAATCTCCCCTACTCGAGGGTCTGCGCATTGCCCATTGTACATTACCCGTAACATATGTCTGCATAATATTGTGTACACTGTATTTTGCATTGAATTAAATTCAAATATAATTTTAAATAACTCGGTTGTAATAAAAAAATGCTATTATTTTACACAAGTGACATGTATAAATTATCGTAAAGACCGGATCTAGATCAATAAAATTAAACTGATTTAGAATACCCGACCAAGATTAATGTGGTTAATGTGGTTGTACAATATCGAATTTAACCTAGTATTTTGAATCTACCCTTTTTTCCAATACTGTGTCACTGGAGTGCTGCGGCTTGTTCAAATTATATAATATCCCGTGGACTAATAGAAAGATGATATGGCGATTACAGTTAATTGTGGTTTAATAATAACTAAACTAAAAAATATTTATAGATAGCAGATATAATATCTAATTTAGTGGCATCATTTGGTGTGGGGCACGGTGGACATTTGCCCCTCCCCCCTTGTTAACAGTGGGCAGACATGATTCATGCCGATACCTATGATGTAAATATAAATTATTATAATGAGTAATAACAAATCGCGTAGCAAACGGTGGATTAAAATTAAATTAATAATAAAATAAAAAAGTATGCAGGTTATACCCGCGATTTAAGGTGATTAATTCGTGGTTACAACTTACCGCGGTTCTGTGGTTTTTTCGATAAACATGGTAAACATTTGTTAATGCACAGTAGGTAATTATAATTTATAATGTTGTAAAATATATAAATAATGTTTTTGGCTTTAAATGTTTATTAAAATAATTTAAACGACAAATATTTTTTATGGTAATAAATTTGTATCATTATTATAATTTTTTTTTTTTTTGTATTGAGTACCTACAGAGTGCTTTAAATTTATAGTAAATTATTTTAATATTAAATTTGAGTTAATTATATTCTGATATTATTTGCTACAATAATTGTAAGTACTGTACTTTTAAATTAGAACAGACGACGAAGGTGCAATATAATTCAACTATTCTCAAACAGTTTTAAAATCAACGATAAAGAGACCGAAGAAGTTAATTGTATTTAAAAATGTTTTGCGAAAGTGCATGAATTGGCAAAAAAAAAAATAGTGACGGTATGCAAAACATTTGCGTTCCAAGAGACTGAAATATCTTGTAAACTCGTAATCATACAAGTAATACAGTAATTCTCAAAACTTGACCATGGATATATTTTTTTTTACTGAAAAAAAATTATATATAAATCAATTTATTCAAATGTGTACGTTGTCCATTAACGATTACACGAATTATCCCTATTTTATTGTTATAATCTTGTTTTAGACGGTTTAATTCATCTTCGTTTACATCCAACTCTGAGTAATATATTGACCTGACGTAAGTGATTGAACATAAGGTGTACACAACTATAATATATGCTCATCATAACTTATAAGTCAGAGCACTTCTTTCAGATTTGTTTATATTTTATTCACAGTTTATACGCCTATTACACTCGTAGAACATCAAATCCGTATAATTTACGCGTTAATTATAAAATGTGAAAACTTTTTTTTGTTTTTGCACCATTAAACTCTTAACATAAAAAGGTAAAAATTAGGAAATGGGTGCTGAAATATTTTTAAATATAAAAATTATTCTTTACTATAATCTACATACCTACCTCTTATGTTTTATACATTTTTTTTTTAGAAGTACGAGCTTTATACTTAGGAATATATTAGTTTCGTGTCGAATTCTAATAATCACAAATACACAGACGACCAGATGTAAAATTCTGCCGCTGTAATTTTCCTTTTTTTGTCAATACAATATAATATATTAAACATAATAATAATAAAAATGACAAAACCAATCGGTAAATAATACAATACCAGCTATTTAAAAAAATGAACATTTTCTCTCGATCATTCTGTAAATAATTAAATTTTTCGTTTCCATATTCCGCGCGTTAAAAATCGTAGTTAATTTCGTAGCAATACTCTCTGTGTGCGAATTAATTATTAGGCCGTCCACATGAATTAGTCGAATAATTTTGGATATTTTTTTGGAAATACTTTTTGATCGAAACGGGTCATAGGAAATAATATTGTCCAGTCCGAATGGTTGTATTTTATTATTATTATTTTTTTTTTGTGTGTAATTCAGACTTGGAATATGAAAAATAATTTTATTTCGGTCGTAAACGAATACCGCGAAGTTTGGTTTGGAATCGGTTAGCACAGAAAAATTTTGGTTCGTCGGAAAAGGAAACGTTCCGTTTCGTCATTTGGCGGACGGATCGAAATATCAAAAATCACATAATATACGCTTTACAATTTTCGTTTTTGATGTGTACACATCTGTTACGGGGCGGAATGAGTGTAAATCTCGGGAAACGGGACGGAAATGTGTAAGCTGTTGTCATGAAAACTTATAACAATATTTATTGATATTAATTAATTTACAAGCAATATTAATAATATTAAAATTAATTTACACGCAATCATAAATTTAGTGTAATGTGCAAGTTGTTATCATGATAACTAATAATAATGTTTATTATCGAAATTACTTTTTAATAAAGATACCAATATTCACAAATCCCAATCACAATTCCGTTCCATTTTTACCGCTTACGCGACGTTCACTGCACATCAATGTCTCGAGTACTAGCAGACTCGTTTTTTTTTCTTTCTTATCTTGTATTTAACTTATTCGTAAAGTTTACATCTGCGGCCAATGGTGTCATGGATTTCGAGAACAGAACTGAAAACAACTGAATTAAATCTCTGTAACAGTGTACACGCATGTATATCATATAGATTTCGCCGAAAAATAAGTTTCACTCAAACTTACCATAGCGATAGTATGTACTTATTTTAAAAATATGATACGTCTACGGTACATATTTCGTATTGCATATTTTATAGAATGCCGAAATCATATTACCGCAACGGCTATTTTTTTTTTTTTTTGTACATGACCCATTTATATAGAGTAGTATTACGAGTTTTTTTTTTAAATTTATTTTTTACGCGCGCGTATATGTAATTCAAAACGTATCGAAGACAAAAAAAAACCGAATTGTTAATGATCCTTGGCAAAAAAAAAAAAGGTTAACTAAATTATTCAAGTGTCACTTGTGACGGTGTGTATTTTGTAATTATTATTACATTAAAAAAAAACAATGTACAGTTATTTTTTATTATTCATTTTTATAAAAAAACGTAAATTGAAAAAAAATGTGATTATATTAATTACGTTGATTTTAACGGATCAAAACAAATATATATATATATATATATATATATTATTTATTTATACGAGTTCTTATAAAATATTATTTGGAATTGAATTTAATTACATTATAACGATGACTTTTAGCGCGAATGCACAATTCAATTTTCGTAAAAGTATGGTCCGGTTTCAGTGCCGCAACTACACTAATTTGTGCCCTTGTGTAAAATAAATTAATGCCTCCCCCCCTCTCTGGAAAATAGACATTTTTAATATTATTTGTTCAAATGGTATTTACTTAATATTATATCAACTGTGATTAAAAGTTTTAAAAGAAATGCTATAAAAATTAATTGATTGTAAAATTAATTTTTCCAAGTTTGAAAACATACTTCGGAATTTAAAGTTTTTACTCATACAAAATATTTTTCGGCAGTTTTTCAGATATATTTTTAGGTGCTTTTGAGAAAATCGAAAAATGACCTCTCTGAAGTACCAACTAGATGCAATTTGCTACCGGAAAAAATTGTGATCATAAAAATCGGAGCATTCCGTCTGGTATAATTTTTGGGTACAAGCAGAAAAAAAAAATTCTAATTTTACGGTAGTTTTTGAGTGAAGTTTTTAGGGGTTTGTGAGAAAACCAAAAAAAAAAACTTAGCTTTGTAAAACCAATAGATTCCTCGCTTCGCTTAAAATCTAAAATACATATTAATAATATACATTAATACATATAATAAAAATTAAATTTCAATATGTTATAGTAAAATCAAGTTATATACAAATATATAATGATATTAATTTTAATATGAACAATATACTTGAATACATTTAGATGAATTAAATTGCAATCTACAATAATATACATTTTAATTCGTTAGAAGAATAAAGTTAATTTATTAATAATAGAGTCACAGTCACATTCATAAAACAATATCAGCTTCGCAGTTTATAGTATAGTATTAACGCTTCATGAAGATCTTGGCCCATAAGTGATTTTAAACGACTTTTAATACATTAACATTTAATCAGTTAAATTAATATTTAGAGGGCCCACTTCGCCGGGGCCCACCGTGCGATCGCACGTCAATACCGTCATGGGCCAGTCCGACCCAGCACAAGTCCGATTAAAATGCGCGTTCCTTCGCATGACGCGGTTTCGCTTTTGGTGGCGTTAATCAATTTCAATAAACTATTTTTAATTTCGGTTATACAGGTCGCAAACAAAAAAAATCGTTGATGTACGATAATGTGTACAAAACAAAAACCATCAGTTGTTCGATCTCCATTAATAATTACTATAACAACATGGTTTTGTTTTATTTCTTTCTAAATTATATTTTTCAGTTTTTATCGTTGGGCCCCATTATCGGCTGGGCCCGTGAGTTTGACACACGCAACACACCCGGTTATTGCGGCACTGTCCGGTTTTATTGTAAAGAATACGTATTCGAATAATTTTTTCCAAAAATATATTTAAAACAATTATTTTAATAATTTTTGTAAACATTTCTTATTTTTTCCGACGAGTTATGTCAAAAATATTGTTCTTTTCAAAAAAAAAAATATATATATTTATATTTTTCCGCGATTTGATTCTCGACTTTTGTGAAAGGGAGTGGTTAAGGTTTGACTCAATAATATACAATTAATAATATAATACGAGGACGTGTCGGTCTGTATTCGGAATACGTAATTTTTAATAATATTCATTCGAAATAATTAAATCTCGCACGATTTGTCGACATAATCTCCGTCGTTTCCAACGCAATTTGTCCAACTGCAAATTTAACCTTCGAATTCGACGTCCTCTACATAATACGCTTCGTTGAAAACGACGGTGTACTGACGACGCGGAAAAATTTCAAAATCAAATTTATCGATTGCCGCGGACTAAGAGGTATACCAGCTTCTGCCAGTCTCCCTCTTCTGTAATTTGTTTTGGAGTCCGCCTGGCACAACATTTTTATTTTGTCGAGATTCTTTTAGCGACATCATCAGATTTTACTGGCTTGTCATTTGAAATGAATTCGCGGATACGCTAAATGTCGTTCACCGTCACACACACTTTGACGGACGCCCTGTTCGTTCTTCACCGGCAATTTCCTGATACTACTATCCTTGCCTGCTAATAAAACACACGTAGTAAAAACGTTGAAATGTAATCGTCCGTCGACTGTAGTAATACGGTCGTTATGACGTTACGACAACGAGAATGACCGTACTATTAAAGGACTCTCGTCCAGTAGCAATAATGGCTGTTATTCATGATGACCAAATCGGGGGAGGGGTAATTTAAGTTCACATAAAAGGCTGTTCCATTGATAATTTTTCTCTTCTTTTTATAATGTTTTAAACGTCTCATTTACATAATATACAATGTAGTATATATTATTACATATTTAATATTAATCATCATTCGACTACAATAAAAGCACGCGCCGTTAAAATATTGCCCAAGAAAATTAAACATTTATTTATGTGTATATATATATATTTTCAAAAAAATATATGTATTTTATATTTTGATCGAAACGAAGCTATTTAATCATTTTAATGCTAATCGATATTATGATACGAATAGTTTTTAATAATAATTTTACATTTACTTTTGAAGATACAATAATCGGCAAGACGGTAACGAATAAAATATTCTTAACATTAAGTGAATATTAGAAAATATTGATTCTTAGCATGCATTTAGAGTTTCTAACGCATTGTTTGGGGTGTTTCTGCTTACATAGCGTATTATAAAATTAATTGGAAATATTATTGTGTCATCGGTGTAACTAATATCATGTAACTTTATTATCATCTTTAAGTCCTATTTCTAACGAAATAATGAATTCAGTGTATAATTATGTGTATGTAAAGAAATAATAGGGATGATAATATAACGCAACATGTCTCAGTGTTTCGAAATATAATTTTTTTTGAATATTATAGCAAATGACAAAATTATATTTGATGAAAATCCTTTATGTCTATAAACCGAATTCAAATTTGTCGATTTATAATATTGATTTTCAATCATTTCGGTTTTGTATACAATTTTAATTACTGGTTTTTATATATTTCGGTATTATTTTGAATCTAGAGTTCGAAAATTGATAAAAAAAAAAAAAGTTAACAGTTTCGATTTTAAATAATAATACTGGTTTTAATTACTAATCGCTTTTGATTTCGATTTCGAGTATCGATTTTCAAATTTCAGATTGAAATCCGATTGATTTCGAAAATATTGTTAACGTTTTAGATACTGAATATCGATTTTAATTTTCAACGCTTTCTACCGATATTTAAAATTGTTTTCAAAAACCTTGTGGAAAAAGTATGCGTCGAAAATTTTATTGGTTTTTTTTTTTTTTTTCAATTTAATGAGATTTTTTTTCTTTGCACCGAAGAAAACTATTAAGAAAATCGGAAAACGTGTTTCGAATAAAATACTAATTATAATAGTTACCGTTTTAGCACTGATAAAAATCAGATTGTTTTCGCGATACGAAAAGTTAAATAATGACAAAATAAAAAATAATTTAAAACGCATTTTTAAATTTAGAAAAAAAAAGTCCTAAAAATATTATAATCGAATATATTTGAATACGACCATAAACGCACGTTTAAATGCACGATTAACAAAACAGTGTTAAAACCTATGAATGGATTGTCTCATCTTAATATTGTCCAATAGTTTTTTTGCTGTGAAAGGAATTTCTAACAATCCATAAATAATAAATTTTTTAATTTGTATGGTTGAAAAACAGTCTTGTAAAAAATACTTTTAAAATCGTACTTAAATAGAGATACAAATATACATTGATGTAAATAGTATTTAAGACGTATTTCAAACACTTTAAAAAAAAAGTATTTAATTACAAATACAGATACTTGGTATGTATTTAAATACAAAGACAAATACCTATTCAAACTGAGCTTAAATTTGTTTTTATAGCAGTCGTATTATTTAAATTATATTTTTCTATAGGTCTTAAAACCTCTCTACCACTCAATTTTAATATTTTCAATTATTTGATTTGATAAATTATTAAAAAAATTTTAGCTTTTACAGTATTTTTAAAAGTAATAATAATTATTAGTGTTATTATATTTAACCTATTTTAACAAACATATCACACGGGCGATTATCACAGGGGCGCGGTTGAAATATTTATCAACTTTATACCCATTCATACATAAATCTCCGTCAGTTCATCAGACATAACAAAATAGTAAATTTGAAACTGTCCTACACATATTTGAAAATTTATTTTAATTGAATGAAATGAATTAAAATTAAAACATATTGCAAGACATTTTATTTACAAGTATTTAAATAAGAGTATTTGTAATTCTGGTACAAATCAGTGGCGTCATTTGGTGGGAGGCAGGGTGGGCATTTGCCCCCCCCACTCCCTTTTTAACAGTGGGCCGGCATGATTCATGCCGATACCTACGATGTAAATATAAATAATTCTATCCAAATCTATAGTAATGAGTAATAACAAATCGCGTGGCAAACAGTGGATTAAAATTAAATTAATAATAAAATAAAAAAGTATGCAGGTTATACCCGCGATTAAAGGTGATTAAATAGTGGTTACAACTTATCGCGGTTCTGCGTTTTTTCGATAAACACGGTTATTGTTAAAAGCAGAGCGTAAATTATTTACGTTACCACTAAATTCGAAGAATATGATGTACGTTTGACAGTTGTCAATTGACGAACCTATATCGTATTTTGCATTGAATTAAATTCAAATATAATTTTAAATAACTCGGTTGTAATAAAAAAAATGCTATTATTTTACACAAGTGACATGTATAAATTATCGTATAGACCGGATCTAGATCAATAAAATTAAACTGATTTAGGATACCCGACCAAGATTAATGTGGTTAATGTGGTTGTACAATATCGAATTTAACGTAGTATTTTGAATCCATCCCTGTTTTCCA
The DNA here is from genome assembly GCA_032441835.1 of Slavum lentiscoides. NCBI lineage: Eukaryota > Metazoa > Arthropoda > Insecta > Hemiptera > Aphididae > Slavum > Slavum lentiscoides. Next base: position 31,229,509 of record CM063706.1, read on the forward strand.
ATATTGTGTAACTGGAGTGCTGCGGCTTGTTCAAATTATATAATATCCCGTGGACTAATAAAAAGATGATATGGCGATTACAGTTAATTGTGGTTTAATAATAACTGAACTAAGAAATATTTATAGATAACAGATATAATATCTAGTTTAGTGGCATCATTTGGTGGGGGGCACGGTGGACATTTGTCCCCCCCCTTGTTAACAGTGGGCAGACATGATTCATGTTGATACCTGTGATGTAAATATAAATTATTTTAATCAAATCTATAATAACGAGTAATAACAAACCGCGTTGCAAACACTGGATTAAAATTAAATTAATAATAAAATAAAAAAGTATGCAGGTTATACCCGCGATTAAAGGTGATTGAATAGTGGTTACAACTTACCACGGTTCTGGGTTTTTTTCGGTAAACATGGTTATTGTTAAAGGCAGTGCGTAAATTATTTACGTTACCCCTAAATTCGAAGAATATGATGTACGTTTCACAGTTGTCAGTTGACGAACCTATATCGCGTACGGCACAAACGAATTTGTTTTTTAACGCTTCAAACGTATGTTTTATGAATATATGTATATTGTATATATAAATTTATGAGTGGCAAGTGTAAAAAATAAAAATGAAAAATGCTAAAGGTGGTGTGGCCATGACGGCGAGAAAGAGGGAAAAAATATCGAACAAGCCGCTCAGGGCTGATCACAAAACGTCATTTCCAACGCGTTTAATATTATGACAAGAACTTGAACCACAGGTAATATTTACGTACTATATAGTTATTTACGATATATTTTTTATAGTCGACAAAGTAATGAATTTCCTCCCACAAAAAAAAAGTATATATATATATATATATATCGGGCGATTCGTGAATATGATAACGAAAATATCAAAATTATGTAAAACAGAAATTGTATCGAGCCAAATGTAAATATGGGAAATAGTTAAATGGAGCCGGTTAAATCTTTTGCCTCCCCCTTTCGAAAACTGAAATGACACCACTGGTACAAATACCTATGAAATGACATTTAAATACTTTGAAAATACTTTATTTAAAAAGTATTCTAAACAATATAAAAGTATTTGAATATATTTACTCAAATTACTTTTATTCAAATGTTCTACAAGACCGTTGAAAATAGGATTAAAATTCTGCTAGTGCTGGTGTAACGTTACACGCGTCGCGCGCACGAAAATACCGGGATGTCTCGGGTTTGGATTAGTGTACAAACATTTTTTTTTTTTTTGGTCGTACAAAATCGTACCAAAAAAAAAAAAAAAAATCGCATAATATACTGAATAATTTTGGTATTGAAATTCAAAGGTGGCAGTGCTGGGGTGACTCGCTTGTGTTTAATAAGACATAGGCGTTGTAGAATCGTGTATTTACGTAGATTTACGTCGTTATACTGACAAAATATTCGACCTAACCGAATATTTTCGAATCGGAGAGACGCGAAAAATACGCGCTAATAAAGCCACATGTTACACGTGGCCGCACAAAAATCACAAAGATTTCGGTGTGATTTATATCGCACATGGCATAGTTATTGAACAGTTTTCGTTCGAAACGCACACGTACACGAGCGCGTACATTTAAGAAAATCACTAATGTAATAAATAAAATATAATATTAATCACGCGTGTATATACGCGATAATTAGTAAATGATTTTGCAACGTTTAAAACAATCATAAAACGGTGTAAAAACGTCGAATATAGTACGTATATTAATAAGTAATTTTGTTTACCGTGCGTGCGAGTGTGACACTTCTTTTTTTTCTCGAGGCATTCCATAAATAGTGTGAAATAACGAGATACGTTTTATCCACGTGATCCAGAGATCTCTGAATGAGTCTTCCACAATGCATTTCAATGGTATAAGGTAATGTTTATCACGTTCTTATCACAATTACGCCTGTATTTTTAAAGTCGACTAATTGTGGTTGAAATAATAGCGTAACGAGTTATCATTGTCCTGTAGTGTATGATATTTTAATATTATAATATTTAAACGTACTTTCAATACTGTAACGTATTCTAATAGGAGTATTTAAACCGCATGTTATTATTGCATTAATGTCGAACGATTTTTATTCTCGTCGTAAAATAATTTTTTGTAAAATATAAAAATACGAACAAACAAAACTGTCGTTTTATCCGATAACGTTTTATTTAAATTAGAAAATGTTCGATAGATTATCGTTTTTAAGACAACAATTTATCATTCGCTTATTTGGAAATCAAAAGACACATGCAGTTCCAATGGAAAACAATTTTTCAATAACGCCTTATGTTCAAACGCTTTTTACACTATTCGAATAAATACAGTAAATTATTATTATTATTATTATTATTTTTTTTTTTTTGGAAAATTATTTGAACACGTATTGTGTATAATTTTCTCTTCGATTTATTCGTATGACATTCTCAATGAATTTTAAAAAAAACGTTCATCGCCCAACGAATACGTAAACGTTAATTTAAAAACTTTACGCTTATGTTGAATATTTAATTAACTAGATTAAATTTAGTTCGAATAAAAGTCGATCAAACCATTTAACAAACATTTATTGAATTGATTTTTAAAACATAACGCAATACATTGCTGATATAGCGTAATATTTAAATGATGTTTAGTCATTGAAATCAACACAGTATTTTACACGTTTAATTCAATAATTATTGTTGATTATTTAAATGAAAATAAAATAGAATTTTCAACTATTAAACGTTTGAACATTTAATGAAAATTTTATTCTTTGCATTATTTTTGAGTATTTATGTTAGATATCAAATATATTGAACGATTCATATTAAAATATATATATTTTACATTTAATGTTAAAAATTATAAAATGTTTACTGAGTATTTGAATTCGTTTTTCTAATTTTTATTCTTGTCGCGGAACACTTTTCATAAAATAAAAAAAAACCGAGACAATTTGCTCCAGTACGAAAAAAAAATAATTTTGACATAATTCACTAGAGAAACGTGAAAATTCGAATACTTTTATATTATTTTGGGACATATTTAAAAAATATTTTTTCTATTCTTGTCGCATAGTAAACCTGATTATCATAATTTAATGGCTATGTACATCATATAATATAAGGAGCGATTGTAGCCTTGCGTTGTAAGACATAAATTATTGTATCTCATTTTTTTTTTATTATGTATATAGTATTCAAAACAAAAATGCACCAACCCTCCCCCCCAATCTTATTCGGTATACAAAAGCCAAGTTTCTCCAATATTAAATATAAATTTTAAGGCACTTCAAAACAAAAATTTCAAGTATTCGAATACTTTTAGTATATTTTTTACAATATTCACATGAAAAGTCTTAACACATTTAGGAGAAAATATTCGATGGAGTAATTTTAATAATATTTTTGCTCTGTTTATTCGAAACCATATATACATGTATATATTTCTGTAGTTACGTTATAACTTCTTTTAAAGGAATGTCGTTAAACATATTATATTACATGCCCAAAAACTTATTACATTTATATATATATATATATATATATTTATGTATAAAAAATTGTAATATTTTATATAATAAAAAAAATCAAAATTTAATACTTTTTCAATAGGCATGGATGCAAAATATACTCTTTATATCCCATTATGTTGTACAAGATTAAAAATATGAAATATGATTTGAAAACAATTTCCTTTGTACAGAAAGCGAAAGAAGTAATAGGTAATTTTATAACTTTATGAAATGTATAAAATATAATACACGCTTATTAAGTATATATTTTTTTGTCCGGTTCAAATAGAGCATTGTTTAAAATTTTCGGTAACTACACAAAATAATTTATAAAATATAAAAATATGCTGTAAAATAATACGCTCTTTAAATACAAAAACAAAAAAAAAGTCAAAATATATTGAAAATAATTTTATACGTGAGATCCTTAGGTCATGAAAATCATTATAAATGTAATAATTATTTTTTCTTTAACAAACCGTTAAAAAGATGCAAAAGCGTAAGTATAGAAACGCATTATATCTGTCACGCGAGACTCAATGAAATTAATGTTGTACACCATCGAGCTTATCGGAAATTCGTTGTGTAATGTTTTATATAATTATTATAATAATTATAATTTATTTCCATCGTAATTTATTATATTATTATTTTAATTACAACGAGAACACATAAATTGGCTGCGAATGCACATAAACGTGTTCATTAAGATTTATTAAAACACTTCCGTCTTTGAATTCGTTTTCATTTGTTTATTATTATTATTATTATTATTATTATTATTAGTAGTAGTAGTAGTAGTAGTAGTAGTAGTAGTAGTAGTAGTAGTAGTAGTAGTAGTAGTAGTATGAATAGTATTTAAAACATATATAAATCTTTAATGGAAATGGTATATTATTGTTTATAATACCGCGGAATTCATGCGGTTCCTCGTTAAAATATATAAAAATAGTGTATAATGTTCAAGGCCGAGAATTATTAGCTGACTAAAAGTTTTAATTAAATTAAAAGTTAAGTTAATTAAATAACCTAATTGGTTTTCAACTTTTAATTTTTATAAATTATTATTTTCTAGATAATAGTGTTAAATATTCAGATATTGAATTTGAAAAACTTACTACATTTCAGCGTATGACATTCTCAATGAATTTTAAAAAAACGTTCATCGCCCAACGAATACGTAAACGTTAATTTAAAACTTTACGCTAATGTTGAATATTTAATTAACTAGATTAAATTTAGTTCGAATAAAAGTCGATCAAACCATTTAACAAACATTTATTGAATTGATTTTAAAACATAACGCAATACATTGCTGATATAGCGTAATATTTAAATGATGTTTAGTCATTGAAATCAACACAGTATTTTACACGTTTAATTCAATAATTATTGTTGATTATTTAAATGAAAATAAAATAGAATTTTCAACTATTAAACGTTTGAACATTTAATGAAAATTTTATTCTTTGCATTATTTTGAGTATTTATGTTAGATATCAAATATATTGAACGATTCATATTAAAATATATATATTTTACATTTAATGTTAAAAATTATAAAATGTTTACTGAGTATTTGAATTCGTTTTTCTAATTTTTATTCTTGTCGCGGAACACTTTTCATAAAATAAAAAAAAACCGAGACAATTTGCTCCAGTACGAAAAAAAAATAATTTTGACATAATTCACTAGAGAAACGTGAAAAATTCGAATACTTTTTATATTATTTTGGGACATATTTAAAAAATATTTTTTCTATTCTTGTCGCATAGTAAACCTGATTATCATAATTTAATGGCTATGTACATCATATAATATAAGGAGCGATTGTAGCCTTGCGTTGTAAGACATAAATTATTGTATCTCATTTTTTTTTTATTATGTATATAGTATTCAAAACAAAAATGCACCAACCCTCCCCCCCAATCTTATTCGGTATACAAAAGCCAAGTTTCTCCAATATTAAATATAAATTTTAAGGCACTTCAAAACAAAAATTTCAAGTATTCGAATACTTTTAGTATATTTTTTACAATATTCACATGAAAAGTCTTAACACATTTAGGAGAAAATATTCGATGGAGTAATTTTAATAATATTTTGCTCTGTTTATTCGAAACCATATATACATGTATATATTTCTGTAGTTACGTTATAACTTCTTTTAAAGGAATGTCGTTAAACATATTATATTACATGCCCAAAAACTTATTACATTTATATATATATATATATACATATTTATGTATAAAAAATTGTAATATTTTATATAATAAAAAAAATCAAAATTTAATACTTTTTCAATAGGCATGGATGCAAAATATACTCTTTATATCCCATTATGTTGTACAAGATTAAAAATATGAAATATGATTTGAAAACAATTTGCTTTGTACAGAAAGCGAAAGAAGTAATAGGTAATTTTATAACTTTATGAAATGTATAAAATATAATACACGCTTATTAAGTATATATTTTTTTTGTCCGGTTCAAATAGAGCATTGTTTAAAATTTTCGGTAACTACACAAAATAATTTATAAAATATAAAAATATGCTGTAAAATAATACGCTCTTTAAATACAAAAACAAAAAAAAAGTCAAAATATATTGAAAATAATTTTATACGTGAGATCCTTAGGTCATGAAAATCATTATAAATGTAATAATTATTTTTTCTTTAACAAACCGTTAAAAAGATGCAAAAGCGTAAGTATAGAAACGCATTATATCTGTCACGCGAGACTCAATGAAATTAATGTTGTACACCATCGAGCTTATCGGAAATTCGTTGTGTAATGTTTTATATAATTATTATAATAATTATAATTTATTTCCGTCGTAATTTATTATATTATTATTTTAATTACAACGAGAACACATAAATTGGCTGCGAATGCACATAAACGTGTTCATTAAGATTTATTAAAAACACTTCCGTCTTTGAATTCGTTTTCATTTGTTTATTATTATTATTATTATTATTAGTAGTAGTAGTAGTAGTAGTAGTAGTAGTAGTAGTAGTAGTAGTAGTAGTAGTAGTAGTAGTAGTAGTATTATGAATAGTATTTAAAACATATATAAATCTTTAATGGAAATGGTATATTATTGTTTATAATACCGCGGAATTCATGCGGTTCCTCGTTAAAATATATAAAAATAGTGTATAATGTTCAAGGCCGAGAATTATTAGCTGACTAAAAGTTTTAATTAAATTAAAAAGTTAAGTTAATTAAATAACCTAATTGGTTTTCAACTTTTAATTTTTATAAATTATTATTTTTCTAGATAATAGTGTTAAATATTCAGATATTGAATTTGAAAAAACTTACTACATTTCAGTTAAATTACAACAAGGATATAGGTGTTACTTTCAAATATTATACGTAGGTAGTATATTGGTTTTAGTACAGTTGGATATCTGTAACGTAATATGGCATTAATGAAACTACGTATAACTACTATATAAGACGCTAGGGGGTATCGTCTCATTTGTATAATAATATTTCTGTTATTTATATATTTCTTATTAGAAAATTTTAATTTTTTACTTAAGTTACTTTTTATTATAGTTGACTTCTAACTATCGATATTTACAAATTAAAAAAATTTACATTTAAACTAAATGGATTAATTTGTCAAGCCTCGAATAGTAATTATTAAGAAACATGTAATATTAATATATATATATATATATATATATACTACAACGTTTTTATGCATAAAAAATAACACAAAAAAACCTAGTAAAAAATATTTTAATATTCATAGTATTAATCGAACCGAAATTATCATTACTTCGTAAAATTACAATTCGATTAAAATATCATATTACCATTAAGTTACTGTGTGATTATATGTACATAAAAAAAAACGCCAAGCTGTAAAAAAAAAAAAAAAAATCGCCATTGTCGTGATATATTTGTGTGGATTACAATTACGTAATTTTTATTTCCATGAACAAGTTCCTTTTATAATCTCGTGTGAATGCGTTTGTGATGAATAATTAAATAATTATTAGATACTATCTAATTACATAACACATTTTTCTCGACGTTTTTATTTGATCACTGGCCAATATTTAACTCATATATTTATTTATTTTTCTTCTGCATTTATAATAATCAATTTTCTTATTGAAAAACACGTAAATTGGATACACTTTGTGTGCCTGAGAAAAACTACGTATTTATTTGTAAATATATATGTATACATACTGGCCGATTCCGCATGGTTTGGAGAGATGACGAAGGAAAAGAAAAAGAACATATTGTATAATAGTTGTCTATAATCCAGCGTTGCTTATAGGTTTAAGAGGTGATTTTGATGAAATCATAGTGATTCGACGTATTATAAAGTACGGTGGATTTTATATAAACGTTCTATACCTATTGATAATAAATTACATTGAATTGTTAAAAAACTTTTGGTGTTTAAAATTTGACAAATGATTTTCCTTTTTTAAAAAGTCACATTTGTTTTCGATTTTTATGGTGTGACATTTTTTTCTATGACAGTGTCCACAGCCAAATATATACGATCCAGTATAATTCAGACAGCACGTTTATAGAAATTAGTTATTGATATATTTAGATGCATTAGGTACACACAAATGTACATTAGTCAATAGGTACGTTTGATCAAATTATATTTTAATATTATTACTGTTTCATAATATTTAATTTACCCATGCACTACAGTAGACTGTATGAATAAATAGCTTGTATGCAGTGTGATAATAAACGGTATACCATCCACGTATTCAGAGCCATTCATTTATTTGATCCCGTGCATTTCTTGGGGTCTGGACACACCTCTAGGTACATTACTAAGTATTTACATTTTTATATTAGATATACATATAATTATTTTTAATTGGTATAATTTAAGATGTTTAGAGATATATAGGTATACCTATACTTTGCCCGAAGTACTGCTTCATGGTTTTCCGGGCAGTGAGTGTATTGCCGATTTAAAAAAAAAAAAAGGTACCTGTACTTATAGTATGACCACTTTTAAAAGTTTAATACAAAATTGTATGCAACCTGCAACTATTAAAGCTGAGATATAAAATTACTATTAAATTTATCTATTTAACTATACAATTTATCTACTGTATAATACATTTTCATTATTATTCAACTGCAGTTTATCAGACTTATTTTACATGCAATTTATACTTTTATTCTTTATATGGTTGTATCTTATACTTAACGTAAAGCATGAAAACTACCTAAATACTTGTATTAATACTGTGTATTTATATTGTAAACTAGTGTTCCATTATTATATATACACATATATTATTTATTATCTATAAAATATATTAATATATATTTGAAATTTTATTCAGGTTATCATGGTACGCTGTATTATTTACAAAACGAATGAAGTGCAGCATGTACCTGACACTTTGTTAATTAATAAGAAAATATGTTGGTTCCCTTACTTACAGTGTGATGGAAAATAAAATATTTTAGTTCTAATCAAATTAGTATTATGATTAAACAAGGTTCATTGACAAACAATGAAGATGGTACAAACCATGATATTACAAAAGTTGCAGGTCCATTTTGTAAGTAGTCAATGTTGAATAAATATTTTTAGTTTTCGTATTTGTACATTTTAATATATACTAACACAAATTCTTTATTTTAAAAGCAAAAGAGAGTCCAGAAAGAAAAGTTTCAAAAGCATGGTCAGAACCTGAGTCATCCGATTCTGATGATGGACCATGCAAAAAAGTCATAAGATGTACACCAAAAAAAATTATAAAATCAGATTTGCCAGAACTTCCACCATTTCCGAAACAACCGATATTGTTTTCTGTGAATAACTCAAGTAAATATTAGTTATATATATATATATATATATATATATATATATATATATATATATATATAACAGTGGTAATGTTTTTTCTGTTCATTGTAAATAAAAATTGTATTTTTGTTTTTTAGGCCTAGTTGATTCAAATATTTCAACTGTTAAAGAAAGTAAAACATCTATCGATTATATTGCCAGTCGTCCAGTAAATAATACACTAATAGAATCCTTTAATTTAAATACGACAAGTATGTTAATATTATTATACTGTACAGTTGTTGCAACACTTTGGTATTTTGTGTTAAGCAGATTTTAACTTTAAATACATATATTTTGACAATGATAATATTTTTCTTTTCACAAGAAATAAAAATGTTACTTTTTTCTAATTCCAGTTGATTTGGATGTTACAACTACTAAACAAAGTGAAACATCTTTGTTTTCTATTGCAAGTACAAGTAATTGTCCTGATATAAATAGTAACATTGCTTATGGTCCAATAAATGATATCTTAATGGATACATTTAATTCAAATACTACGAGTATGTTAATATTATATTGTACAATTTTCTCACCAATAATAATTTTAAATAATGAATATATTTTAATTTTGAATTTTATTGTAACAGAGGAAAATACATATTCAGACAATGCGTATGTGATAGAAAAAGCAAATAGTAATTTAGATATTGTTGAGTTTATTAATGAAGCCAATGAAACTGATTTTTTAATGGGAAATGATGAAAAAGTCCTAACTGATAATACTGCTGACCAATGCGATTCTTTTGAAACAAAAAAAGGTTTATTCTCGATTAAATTTGTATTTTTAAACAGTATTTAAATTATAATAACTCGTGCATTTTCAAAATAAAATTGATTTGTTATGTCAAAAGATAATATTAAAAAAAAAATTATTTGTCATAGAATAACATAAGTCTTAATTAATGTCCAGTCTTAATAATATGTAATATAAAAGTATAATACATCATTGATAATCAATGGTAACATCCATTATTAAATAATTTATTGAATTAAATAAAATATATCTTCTGCTTCAGTAGGAGGCATAAATTAAAATAATAGGATTGACTTTGTTATGTTTTTTTTATACACTTTACTTGATAATATTAAAATGTATAATGCATTAAAACTGGGTTTTAATTAATGCTATACTTCACATTTTGTTCAATCGTGTCATCATCAGCTTTTTAATTTTGTTAAATTAATCTATATATCTGACTGTCTTAAGTATAGAGGCTGGACGCTGGTATTATAATATTACTATGTTATAATATATGGTATTAAATGTATACGCATCACATAACAAACTTAAATTATTTCATGTTTAACTCATTTATTTAAATTAATTATCTGTGAAATAAGGATTTATTGAACATATGTTTTAAATATTGATTTATAGATAACATTCAAGGAAAAGATATAGTGAATTTGTTAAAAATGATTGAAAAGAATAACAAATATTGTGCCTTCTTAAATCTATTGCCTATAAAAAACATTGAACAATTAAAAATAGTCGAATCATTATCGACTGATAACAATGATAGTGTGGCTCTCAAAGAAAACTTGGTAAGTTAAAACTATTTTGAATATTTTTGAATTCATATTTAATAAATTCAACTTAATATTATGTTCCAGAAAAGTTTTCTGCTTCTAAAAATGGGTGCATTAGCTATAAGTAGTGCAGTTAGAGAGGCCGTCAACTGCTGCTTTGATTCTTCAATTTTAGGATTATTCAGTTTAAAAGGCAAAACAAAAAACGATTTATAGATCTACAGCTGTTTTCTGTAATTTCTGGCAAGCTCCATAGGAATAATTTATTTTTACTATTGTCACAATAAATTAAAAATTATTTCTTTAGATTCGTTGTCAGGATTTCGGATCTCATCAGCCGATGAACAAAATTTTTTTATCTGTACTGGACAGTTATTTAAGACATGCTTCAAAAGTTTTAAATTTATAAGTATTATATAATTTTTATTGATTTGATTTTATTCTATTTACTTACACGTATTTTGCTAAAATGTATAAGTATTTTTAATTTCTTTATTTTCAATAATAATAAAAGTATTATATAAGTATATAGTTGTACATTTTTAGTTTTCACCATTATCTATATTCTGTTGAATTCTTTTTATTTTCTATTATTAATTTATATACGTATTTAGTTCTCCGATAAGTATGTCATTCTGGTTGCTTTTATAATTTTCCCATTTTTAATCTTATTAAGGTATTCCTTTTTTTTTTATACAACTATCTCTATAAATTATTGCTGATTATTGGCATTAACATACCCCGCGTATACCACAGAACAACACTTCGTTTCCGACACACATCAGAATATTCAAGCAATTTATCGGCATAATAAAACCGTAATATTATGTTCTTATCGCACGTGATTGATTATTATTTAATTAACTTGTTAACGGAAATTTCGCCGATTTAATTTTTCATATTTCATTATTATATAAAATAATATTTATTAATTTGATGATTTAAAATGAAAAAAAAAAAACTATTAACTATAAAAACTATTCGTAAAAATGAATACCTACCGTTTATGACCGGTACTAAACCAGAACCCAAATTTTGTGTTTTGAAAAAAACCTCATCCGCGTAAATACAATTCACAAAATTGACTTTTAAAAACCCAAACTCAACCCTAGACGTTTTTCTAATTATCAGTATCCAAAATGTATAATTTGATATTCAAATCAACTGAAATAGACCGATATCTTCTAAGCGATTCTCAAACGTATCCGGTAGTATCAAAAACGTTGGTACATCGCCAGTTACAATACTATTAGAGCAAAGAAACCATTCTCTCCATTACGAAGACGTTGCGCTTGTATTTTCGTGTCCATTTGACGGACAACACGACAAAACGGCAAATCACGTTATGTAAATTTTATAATGTAAACTGATGCGGCGTTAAAATTATAAACACAGATTACCAAATTTTAAGAGGATCTGTTCTATCGATGGGTTGACATAAGTATCGTTTTCGTAAAATATTGTTAAACGTAGAATTTATGTCTATAAAAAAAAAAAAATGGAAAAACTTTAATTGTCGTAATTCGTTTGTTAGCTAATAATTTACAAAAACGTGTGTGTCAATCCCTTTAAAAATTGCTCCTCTTCGTATATTGCATCAAGTAATTAAATTGCAAGCGCAACCCAAACAAACAATTTAAGATCTGCGAACTGTAATTTATTTTGTTGTGTTATCCGTTATACAACAAACGGAGACATCTACTGTAAATGCGAATGCGACGCGGACCTTTTAAAACGACGGGTCACCAGAAACTTAATTGAACGGCTATACATAATTCAATATACATGTCAATAGCGTAATTATATTGTTGAGCCACGAATTGCACTCGATGAAATTATTGCTAAAGGTGAATCAATTAAAAATAATCATTTTGTATTATTATTACTATTTATGAATATTTAACCGAATTTAAACGGTCCTCTGCTCCTCAGATATCGACTAGTAATTCTTTGAAATTCAAAACCTAAGAGTTCTAGACACGTACGTACTTATAGGTACTTAATGCTTCAACATATTTATATCCGACAATATTGTGATTAGACATAAATGATATAAATCCTTTTTGAATGTCGGATGATTAACGAAACAGTCTAAATATATAATCTATGCAATAACCGTTTTACTAAAATAAATCCCACTTAAGCCACCGATATCAAGTACATTATAAACAATTTATGGTGGTCCTTAATCACGGGAGAAGAAAAATATGAGTCCCTATTTTTTCAATAATTTAAGAAAGTAATTTAGGTTAAATTTGATCGTGATTACAAACCACGTGCCCCAAGAGGGAAATTTGTCAATGAGGGTAGTTTTATAGTTTTTAAATTCAATATATAAAATTCAGTGCTCATCTTAATAATGTATGGAACACTAATTGTAGAACTAATATAATATTAATTTAATATATAATAATATTTAGTATTAAAATAAATGTATAAAAAATTAATAAAATATTATAAAACGTATAATATTAGTACTGCCGATTTTAATTAATTGCTTATTATTGGTCAGAACTATCCGTTAGCGCGTTACAGCACAAATAACATTAGAGAAATAATATAATATGTTTTTTTAAACCGAAATTCGTACCGTATAATATTATAATCATCGTCGTACTCTAAATGACACTCGTAACGAGTCTGTGAATTTTTACCGTTTCGTCGACCTATATTATAATATCATGCACGTAGGTACGCGTAAAACAACAACGATGACTTTAACACGCGTATTAGATAATAATAATCGGTCGCATAACGTTGTGTGTACGAGTATATTAATTTTATTAGTATTGTATTTATAACGTACTCGTTACATAATTTTTATTTATTTATTTATACACGTGTATAACGGGGTGGTGGAAACGTGTCGTGTAGAAACGGTTTAAAATTCGTATGACGAATTTTTGGCGAAATGCCGAAACGATACCGGTGTATCAACACGGTCGGTCGTCGTCATAGACTGATTTCACCGTAGGTAGCTCGTCCATATAGCCGGTACCCACAAGGTCTCGGCCCCTGCCAATAATATACGTTATTTTATATAAATAGTGACGGATCATGGACGCGAACGAACGGATTGTATAATAATAATAATAATAAATATATAATACACGCCGTAATAATGTTACGGGCGCGTTTAATAATAATAATAATAATATCGGTGACCGAGGCGCGCAGAACGTAAACAAACTTATATTGGGAACGCGATTTTGTTGAGCTAGGTCATTGCGCAGTATCTCGCGTATTAAATACAAACACACACACACATATATAAATACGTTTAATATAATACATAGAGAGAAACTGTGGTCTAGACGTGCGGAATAACAATAACCGTATTAGCGATATAAGAAACCCTAGACGCCACAGAGCGGGCATCTAATGCGACACCCTTATTGGTCGGCTTATCGTTATCAATTATGCCAAACTGTTATCACTCATTAGTTATCATTTTTATTATGTATTATGTACGAACGGTTTTTTTTTTTGTAAATATATAAATCTAATTTTATCATTTTATTAACATAAACACACTAAATATGTATGTTAAAAATATCAATATTATAGATGAAATAAATATTTGTAACAGCAATCTGCGTTGCGAATCAGTAGATATTAAGAGTAACGTCGAAGTGATACGTTGTAATTTCGATACAGAAGACGACGTTAACACATTCTTTGTTCTATTCAAAGAAAAAAGTGCCACTAATTGGATTGTTCAGGGACAATTAAAAAATTTGTTTGTAATTATTACGTTATAACTTATAATTATTAAATTGAAGGATTCAATAAATTATATAAAAAATTCTAAATATATATGGTAACAATCAGCCGACCAATAAGGGTGTGTCGCATTAGACGCCCGCTACGCGGCGTCTAGGTTTTCTTATATCGCTAACCGTAATGGTAAAGTGTTCGAATAAAACGGTACATTTAACGTGTATATAAGTACTCGAATATTATTATTATTATTATTATTATTCGTCAAGGGCTATAATATATATATTATAATACAACGTGTTAAGTTCCGAGTAATGGATAACGGATTTACCGGGCTGGCGTTAGTTTCGTGCTAAACTTGTATTTATTAAAATCATAGAGAGCTCGAAACCGAACGATAATGATGCGTCTCTTTCCGATTGTTTCGGTCACGTGAGCGGAGCGAGGGAGTCATTACAACGGATACGTTTGTTTTTTTTTTTTTTTGTTCCGGTGCACAGTTTTTCGGCTAATACAATATTGCTCCTGTAATCGTTATCTACTCGTATCGAATTTTACTGAAACGGTACTGTAAGGAAAACGTTTTTTTTCGATTTTCCTAAAAGTATTCGGTGGGATGCGGCCCAAAAAACTATCAAAAAAAAAATAAAACGCGTTTTATCAAAGTTTCTCCGACGTTCCGAAAATAGTATAAGCCTGCAATGGAGCAATTATTAGAATATTAACAAAATATGTCTTAATAAAAATCAAAATAATTTATATTTGGTAATAATGTCGTATACATTGTACGAATTATTTGGTAAACGAATGTAAAACAAATCGCAAAATATCCGGCTTCACGATATTACAGTGTGAATAATAGGGACGGGCAGCAGCGTTTATAGCTTTTGTATAGAAAGTATTAGGTATTTTTGACGTCTGAAAACCGGAACTCCGTCAAAGATTTCTGGATGAAACTCGTCTTTATTGAATTGTCTTCAAAGTATCAAATTAATTGATGTTATGATAGTTCCTTCTTCAGCTCATGTTGTTCGTGTGAAAATTTTTCGCGACCCGCAGTTTGGGAACCTCTGCTATATAAAGTCTTGAAATGTAAACGTAACTTTGTACGAACGTAATTTTTTTTTTAATTTCTTTCAATTTTCGTTTATTTATAGCGATTGAAGTGTTAAAATCGTAAGAGAGATAAAAATTTTCATTTAAAGCGATGAAAATATTTTAAACGACATAGGTCACCTGCATTCAAAAAATTTTTTCTACATTATTTTAAAGGAAAATTACAACCATATTAACTGCACAGCCGTTACAGGTAATTTTCCTGTGTACAATTAATATCACACCGAATTTACGCGCGCGACAGTTTTATTGAATGCAATGATTTATCGTTGCTTTCAAATTTATGATAATAACAAAACTCTAAAATCGTTATTTAAGTAATTCACTTGAGCGACATTCGCAACACCACAAAAAGGGATACGAAAAATTTACAATGTTTCATATTATAACGTTTTACAAAGGCTCGCAATAATTTTTATTGTACGGTCGGTATTTTTTTCTTTTACAATCAGACTCCTAAAATTATATAATTTGGTAAATTTTTAAAATTTAAAAATTTTTCTCCATATTGTCGTGGTCAGGTCTCAGAGTTCCGTGTAGGCTTCCGTATAAGTCTGCTCTAATGTCTGCGTGTTTTCCAACATACTTGAAATGTGTTTGATCGTGAGAGCCTCCCCACAGGTTCGACACTGATCTGGTTCATCGTCTCGTCTCATAAGACGCTACTAGCGCCATGTGTTTACAGTCGTTTCGGTTTCGAATCCGTAAATTAATTAATTAACGTGTTGAGTAGAACTCAAAAATTGTGTTTTTATTACATACTACGGTTTCGATTTTTATTCGGATTTCATCGATTTTTACCGTTCTGTTTTAAATTTTGCTTTCGATTTTTATTTTATGATTTTTTTTAGATTCAAATATTGTTATTGTCGTTTTTATATTATTTTCATTCCGTTTAAAATTATTTTCTTCATTAAATATGTAATTTTCGCATTATATGATATATTATTCTAAAAAAAAAAAACAGTTTTACGAATAATTATTGTAAAAATTATGATTATTTCGTTATAATAATTACAATTTTGCAACGTTATTCTACGACATTCACGATTGCTACGTATAAACGCGTAATTGAAATGCGTATAAGTTTTCACATCTAACTTAAAAATACAAAGTCCCTTTATTCGGCGCCTCGAAACCGATTTCTCAGTCGATTTTAAATACCAATAATCGTAATCAAACCCAATATGGAGATCATAAAAAAAAGTACAAATAAAAATCGATATTCAACGTCTAAAATTCTAAACCGTAACATGCGAATATCGAAGAAAAAACAAAATCCAAACTTCTGAGACGTATAGAAATTTCGGTATATCATCGGTAAGCAAATCTTAATTATCCGTTAATTGCTATATTTTTAATATCAAAATACACGACACAGAATTATTAATAAGTTTCAATTTCGGTTTATAGTTGGTTTGGTTACGAATACGATGTTGCGATCACCAGTTATTTACCGTTTTGTTGCAGTGTAGAACTCAAAAGTTGTTTTTTTTTTTTTTTAAATACATTGTACGGTTTTTGAATTTTAATAAGTACCGGTTTTGTCGATTATCCGATTTTTGTATACATATATCGTTTTTTATTTTACGAATTTGATTTCAGATATATCGGTAATTGTCATTTAATTTTCGTTTTCAAATTTTGCATTCCATTTCTAATTATTTTTTCCTTCGACCATAAGTTGACTACCGAACCCAAATGTTGTATTTGTATGTTTTATGCTTTTTAATTTTTTCGATTATTGATTTTTCAGCAATAGAGATTTCGTTTTCAATTAATTTATTTCGACAGAAGTTTTGATTTTTATCGTCGTTATTTATATATTTATTGGTCACGGTTTAAGTGCTGAATAGGTACCGATTTTTTTATACTTTTGCGATTTCGATATTCGTTTGAGTTCATTTGGGATTTCGATTTTAAACGGGTTTCACCGTTATTTAAAGTCGACTTCGAAATCGGTTTCGAGCCTTGATTTACAATACGTACGTATTTGCATATAATATGATTACATTTACTAACGACCTCTACTACGTACCGTTATTCGTTTTCAAACGGAAACGTGTTAACGTGCATAACACGATATAATATTATATAATAAAATAATAAATTATAACAATAATGAAGGCTGGGCAAGTTAATCGAATTTGTTTTACTCGCCGAATATAAATCATTTTTCACATAGATTTATATTTATTTTGTGAATATTTTTGTAAAAATGAAAGAAAATAGCTCGAAAAATCTTTAATAAATGTCTAATCGCATACACTAGAAGAATCGCGTTCATAAAATGTATGTTGCTATTTTGACACAATGCAACACAATTAACAAAAAAAAATAAAATTATTATTCTAAAATAAGAAGTTTACTTTTAAACAAAACCAACAATTTAAATAACTTGTCGACTCGTTTAGGACTGTATTTGGTAATAGTAGTAATAATAATAATAATAATAATAATAATAATAATAATAATAATAATAATAATAATAATAATAATAATAATAATAATAATAATAATAATAATAATAATAATAATAATAATAATAATAATAATAATAATAATAATAATAATAATAATAATAATAATAATAATAATAATAAAAATAGTAATAGTAATAGTAATAGTAATAGTAATAGTAATAGTAATAAAAAGAAGAAGAACAACAACAACAACAACAAATATTTATAAAAATTGACCAACAACTCTTACATTTAAATACCTGGTACCTGGTAAAGTTAAAATATACGTGTATATATTATTCTTTTATGACGGTATTATAGTTTTCAATACGAATATTATTCGTATATTGATCCAGCAAGGTCAGTTGCCAAATGTTTTACGATAAGGTGGGTCTTGAACTTCAAGTTCAGTACATACTTATACCTACATAAACTCGTACATTCGTACGTGCATATCTATTATAAACGACGACTATAATAAATGCATCGCCTTCAGACAAATGTTACACAATCTTTACAATAGTCTCAGTGTTTATACAACACTGCTATATAATATATATATATGCGCGCACGTACAACTGCAAAAAAATTTATAAAAATACACTTTGTGTGCGTTTTTGTGTATTAACTGGGGTTGGGGACTTACAGCATACCCTTATTTATTCCCAAAATATAGCACAATGCGATATAAATTTATTTTATAAAAGTGAGATTTTCAAATTAGAAATTTCGATGTGTACACCTTTTCGCATTGTTTTTATTGAAATATTCTCTAAGAAACTTTTTTTTTCAATAGGGAGCATTTTCTAGGTTTTTTCAGCATATTTAAGTAATAAAATCGATATTTCCATTCGTTATTTATTATTCGACAATTTGAATAGAACTTAAATAAAAAAGTCAAATAATTTAGTTCTAAGAAAATATTACCAAGTAATAATAATAAAATGAAAATTAATAACAACGTAACATAATGACGAGTAAATTATATTGAAAAAAACGTTTTGAAAAAAAAATCGACAAAGGATATTTTGATAAAGAACATAAAGGAGGATGGAAAATATAACGGAAAAGCTGAGGGGATTCGAAAGGACAGAAAAACATTACGCAGTTATTGTGGCTTATACATTAAAAGTCAGGGAAATAAAAAAAAAGATGGGAACATTCAGGTTTCTGAAGAACATCTTGGAGGGAACAATAAGGAGAATCACTTGAAGAAAGACTAAGGTCTGGACGAAAAACACGAGATAATGAAACGATTTTTTTTTTACGAAACTGTGATGAATATGAAATATAAATGAGAAGTAGATATATAATGGGCGTAAAGGAAGCTGGTAATTTATTCAGTTTTGGATTCAAAAAAAAGAGAAGTAAAAAGTTTTAAGGAACGAAGAAAATTGTAGATCTCGTTACCTGGTTTGGAAAAGATGAAAAACGAACCGAATTTAATAAATGAGATAAGATAGTTTTAATATAGTAGACATAGATTGCGAATCTAAAACTAGGAGATAGCGCATGAAACCAATAAACGGTTTTATGATGAAAGGGACTTGCAAAATAATAAAACTTTTTTATTTACGTAGTAGTAAACGAGAAGGCTGATGCCTGATAGAGAAAAATATTATTAAAAACTTATTGGAAACATTTGGAATAAAAAAAGTGTGTCCTGCAGAAGTTGTATTAGTTGAACTAGTCGTCATAGACTATAGACTATAGCGAAGCGAGAAATTAAAATTTCCAAAAACGAATTCACAATGGCCAGGGGGTAAAGAATTAATATTTGTTAATCGACACGTTTACAATGATCAAAAAATAAATAAATACAATTGGGCAATGCGTCGAATTATATATAAAAAAAAATAAAATAGTGTTTGCCCGAATGCGGCGGACATCGTATAACAACTATAGCTGTCCCGATCCGAGTTCGCCCGGAGTGAATGTTAATATATGCGTGTAGAACGTCTAAATCGTTCGAATAAAGTTTAAAAACAACTCTAGACGGTGAAATTATTTTTCAATTACAAACGACTGCTCGCAACTTTGCAATAAATATTTACGTTTGAAACCTAAATATAGTACGCATGTGCCTGTTTACACCAATAGATTAGAACATCTATATAATATAATGACGTAAGAGCTTAATACAAAAAAAAATAGCGTCGTAACAACGACGAAAACGCACGTATAAAAAAGTATTTCCACTGAAAATAATTTAAATTAAATATTTAATTTTCCCTAGTTCCCTAAACGTTCCCGTCAATCCGTTAACAACGGATCAGGTACAGCTGCATCAGTCCTAAAACATCGCGCCCATTAGATTAAAATATTATATTATACAGAATTATAATAATACGTACAGATGACCGAATTATGCACACATTGACCGTAACATATATCCATATATTTATATACCGATGTATATTGCCGGTGTTTAATGTATGCAAATATACAAGCGAGTATTTAAATTTAAAAATAAAAATAAAATAATAATTCAAGATCTCGTAGCAAATACCTGTTTATTTATATATATACACGCATACAGAACGCGAGCAATCAAAAAAAAAGGCTGAATAATTGAATATGATGCGATTCGTTTGATTGACGGTGCGTCATTGTACAATACCCAAAGTATAATAAATAAAATAATATGCACAATGCACACGCAATATTATAATATAGTCCATCTGACGTTTATCTGCTGCGGGCAAGCTAATTCGTTTTAAAACTCGTACCCAATAACATCCGCAGGCTATATTATCGTGTCAATAATTGTAAATTAAATTTTTTTTTGTCTTTTCAAATATCATCGGTGATCTATTTGATATTATATTATACGATCTCTAAAGGACATTGTTTTAGTTTATTTTTCGCGAATTTATGTATGTGTGTGTATATGTATAGTACGATTTTACTTGATGGTGATAGTGAAAAATACCAGTTATTTTTTATTTTTTTTTGAAACAAAATAAACCTATTCAAATATATATCTTTGTATCCTAAAATATTATATTTAACGTATTTATTCGAATACGTATTTTAAATACTTTTTTTTCTACGACGGAATACATTTTTTGAAATGTGAAAAAAAAACGACACAGAATTTCTTACCATGACAATGCTAAATCTTTGTATTCGAAAAACGATTCTGATATTGAATTATTGTGAAATTTATAAAATTAATGACTATTATAACTATCTTTCAAATTATTAAATATGTCTAATCTTGTATTGCATTTATGAACTTTTAAAAACACAAAAATTATCCGTACCGAAATCAAAATATCAATAATTTTACCGGTGTTTTGTTTTTTTCGATTATTTGGATTGTTCGCGGTTAAGGAAACTACGGAGAAAATCGAAAACCGTGTCAAATAAAATGTCAACTGGATAAAATTTAGCATTTCCTCAAGAGCACTCTTTCTACACGCAAAAGTATATTTTACGCTGACAAAATAAAAAATTAACACATGAATGTAAAACAAAAGCGAAGAAACTTTATTTAGAATCCAAAATGTATTGTAAATAATATTCTTATCACTCATTCGGGAATCAAAATAGTCGATATAAGACCGTGCCAATTGAAAAGAAAAAAAAACATATTTATTGGACACTATAATTATTATTATCGAAGAAACCTGAACAGTATTCGAATAAGATATAATATAATATAATAACTTATGTTTTAATAATTAATCTTTTCTCCATTTTTTCCATAATATACTCTGAATATTTTTTAAATGTATAAAACTACATTCAAATATATACATTCATATGATTGAAAACATACGAGAGAAGAAAAAATCGAGAACCACAGGAGTTGTATAACAGACCAAATATTTTATCGTACCTATATAAAAATTAAACGTCTGGAATGGTTTGTACATATTTGGAGAGCGGATGGAGAAGTAATAAAAGAAGTTTTAGTTAAAAAAATTAATTGAAAACGTCCAATAGAAAGACCAAGACCTGACGGATGAATGTTATAGCCCAAAACATCAGAAATATAAAATATGATACGATATTTAACATATATGACATAGTGAAATGGAGAGGTTTCGCGATGGCAGGCGGCAGCAATGGCCCTTAATGGGCTGACAAGCTGAAGAAGAAGAAGAAGAATAAGAAGATAAGACTACATTCCACCAAATCAGTACCAGACGTGTTGATATAAGTCAATGCCAATGGTGACATCTCTTTACGCCAAAACTATACACTTCCCTGTTTAATTATCGGGAGTTAATATTTTTTTTATCCGTCTCGACTTCAAACTCTACTAGTTAACAGTGCCTTTTGTTAACTATAAACAGTATTGATTTAACGTATACACACATAGGTACATGTTTCTTTAAGACAAACATTTACTTCTCCCTTATGCGGAAATCAAAAATCGAATTGTCGCAATATCATAAATAATTAAATAAACAAATATTTGAACAATATTCACGTTAATCGAACAAAGATTCGAAATTTCGAATATAAAAATGTTTTAGAAAAATATTCGAATAAATATTTGAAATACATTTTTCTCGATCCATTCGAGCACATATTCGAAATGTTTTGTTTTGGAAATATTCGAGTACACACACTTATCGATAATTTTTTTTTTTTTTGTATAACCTAAATATACATTTTTTACAAAAAGAGTATCGTATATTTTATCGCGTTTTATAAATTTAGTTATTAGTATTATTATTTTATAAAGTAATATATATAATTCTTGGATCAAACAGATTTTCATTATAATACGTCGTGCCTTTTGGCATTAAAACATTGAAATAGCAGAAATAAAATTAAAAATCATTCTCTCCGCAATCGGATTTATTTAAATTTTTTACGGCGGATATAGACGAATGGAATATTATTTTATTAGAAAATATTATATTGAAATACAGTAGGTATATCTAAACGTGATTTGAAACGACAGTTCTACGAATAAATTATTGTGAAAATATTGTTTAATTGTTTTGTTATTATTATTAGTGCACACTTTTGTAACGTTATTATACGTGATTCATGATTGTGTTACATAAACATAATAAATAGAAATCCGTACGCGTTTTCCCCTCTAAATATTTAATACCGTTACGGAGACATTTTATTATTTATTGCATTATATACATTCACTATTAAAAAAAAAAAAAATGTTCGCTTATACGTGTAGTTATTATTATTAAAAAATTCCCATTACATATATTATAATCTATAAATACCCGATTGTACAATCACTATTACATATGGCTCACAATTTCATTCGGAATCTAAAATAACAGTTCGTACGCGTCGGTGTATCCACTACCGTTATACGCGTATTACCTACATATAGGTATATAGACAAAGTGTCCGCTTTTCGAATAATTATTATAATATCATTTTATTTATTCAATTAGCTTGTTATTCAACAAATGTGGACACTTTGTGTATACATGCAGTAGCAAGGCTATAGACATTAGCGAGTTAAACGGTTAAGTTGATTTTAATCGAATTACTCAACGCTTTACTGTTTTTGATTATGAGCGAAGCGAAGAATGTATATAAGTTGTAAAAATAAATTTTTTTTTTCTATTTTTATTTGTTATTTTTTGTATACAAAAAATACGTTCAGAAAGTACGCTCGTTACATTATGTTCTACCCCGATTTTATGTGGCACCAGTGGCGTTGGACAAGGGAGTGAGAGGGCAGTTGCTCCCCACAGATAGAATTCTGATCAAATAAATATGAATGTTTTTACTTACTCTATAACATTTTTCTTGTATAAATAATAATAATAATTTATTACCCTGACTTTGTGTATCAAATAGTTTTTAAGTTTAATTTCTGGTTATTATTTTTATTCAAATTTTCACATTAATTTTTATTAAGGATTTGACATTGTTTTAAAAAAAACATTTTAACGATGTATTCGCGTATTTTTTTTATACTTCATTTATTTTTATGTTGTTTTTAAAAAAATCTATAAATACGATAAATAAGTCTTGTACTAAATAATTTATTCCTTTAAAGGCTTAAATATAAATATAAAAATTGCATTAATATATTAAAGAATTTGATACATATTTATTGTAAATTCTCTGTAAAATATAAATTAAAACGAATATAAATATATATATTTTTTTTAGACAAAAATCGTGTTAAGAACGTTAATATTTTTAATTAAGTTTAAAATACAGGATAGAGACCGACCGAGCCTACTAGGCCTACCTTTAGGCACGCCACTGGTCAATCACAGTACTTTAATTGTTGTTAAAAACGCATTCGAAATAGATTTTAATTGTAATCGAACGAAATCGAAAATATCTAACATTCCTCTACAGCTGTTACACTGTTTTATGTATCTTACAATATCGATTAACGACTATTAAAACCAGCTAAAATAAGTTATTGAAAGATCATATATTATTTATAATTATAGGTATATACGTATATAGGATAATGACAATTTTTTTTTTGTATTAATGCTAATATTTTTCTGCTTTAATATTTTGTATTATTTATTTTGAATTTCAAAGCGATTGTATTTTTCGAAAAACGATTTAGAGCGACGCGAGTTGATTGTTATAATTAATGGATGTGACATGACAAAGGAATAACGATTTAACCGGCTCTGCTCGGTTTTAATAAATTTAATTTTAAATCAATGCGTTTTGCAGAAAAGAAACTTTAAACCCTTTCAACGTGTTTTTTGAGGCATAACCGATTTGTACGAAATATGATATTTAAACGAAAATGAAACCTTTTATCTTGCAATCAATTATCAGATGATAAATATGGAAATTGCAAGTGTTCTGTGATACGAAAAAAAAAACGGGAATTCATAATTACACGCACTTTACCCAATTCATCCAGAATTTCTAAAATTAATTCCGGTTATCCATTTACTACATTTTTACAGTGTTGAGTTAATATTATAATATTATGTCGACAATTTTGACGGATTTTTGGAATTTTCAGTTGTTTTAAGGTGCGAACGACGTTGAAATTAAACTATAAAAACAGTTTACAAAAAAAAAAAAGTGTTCATTCTAAATAAAATACATTTTTTTTTTTTAAACACATCATTGTAAAATATTTTTTGCTACGCTCGGAATTCATAATTGAAAAGTCATTTGTCTTAATTTGTTGTGTGAATTTCGGATTTTTAAAAAAAAAACGACAATGAATAATACACGGAGTTCGACTTCAAATAATTTTTCGAATACAATGATTAAAATGTCACGAAGTTGGATTGATAATACAACTTGAACGACACCCGATCGAATGATCAATTTGAAACGACATTCGCAGCATATTCGCGATCGAATAATATAATATTGGCGTTTATTTATATTAAGTCGTAGATATTTTCCTTAAAAAAAAAATACCGTTTTCTTAAAAAATAAACAAATAACCATAGAAATAATGTACTTATACAAAAGCAGTCGGATATTATTATTATTATTATTATTTTTAAACATTAGATATATATAAAAACTAGATATACAGCTGCTAATTCGTCGATCGAATAAAAGATAATAATCTATTATTTAAAATACAATTATATTATTATTATCTCATATATTATTTATGTATATTTATGTATATTGTATTTGATAATAATGTAGTCAATCGTCATTGATTATTACCTATGATATTTGATAATAATAATATTGCAGTATTATAATTGTTATTGTTTTCAAATACGAATGAAACTAATTATTTTCCATAGTGTAAAAAAAAAACCAATTTTAATAAGGTATTTATTTTTGGATAAAAACCGAAATCAACTATTTTTTTATTTTTATTTTTTTTTTAATAAATTGACCTTGGAGAATGAGGCGGACTTGTCCTGTATTTCATTTTATACCGTTAAGGTAATACGATTATAATATTGATTATATTATAATTGATATATTACTCACTCTAGATTATATATTATTAATGGCGAATTTAAATATATTCCGACTGTGAAAAATTCTTATGTTTGTGTGTTTTTTTTTGTATTAAACTCTAAATTCTGTGTTTTAACACTACTCTTTGTCAATAAATTTTTCTCCAAAACATCTCTTCATTGTTTTAACTTACATTCTAATAAGTACGTATTACCGTTTTATATTACGTTAATACTCACGTCTACCGAGACCACATGTCATATACGGCCAAAGCTCTCCCCACTCTGTATTTACTTCATAAGCTCGTCCGTCACCAGTGAAAAAAACAAATACGGATTCAACGCTGACCCTTAGTGAACGGTAACGTTTACCGTGAACTTTCCCAGTTGTTTTGTCACAAACAGTTTACATTGGCTTTCGCTTCATCAAACATACCTCGTCTTATCACCGTACATATATAATTTTCATACACACCATTGAAACCCATTAATTTTTAAACCCTTGCACAATACGTACCTGACCTCGGCAAGGCTGGATTTACGGGGAGGTACCGGCTGAAAGGGTGACAATTTTGTAATTATTTTACGGAAAATACCAGTAGAAATTTTTAAAAATATAATATATATAATATACGTTGTTATATTATTGGACAAACACCGTCGTCGATAACATGCCGTCTATCGTAAATTATATGAAATAGTTTAAAGTTATGTGTGTCTTAATGGCTTATGTAGCTTATCGATAAGCAAAAACGAGTATGTATTATTTTCGTTTTCGTTATTTGCGACGACAAATTAATTTATACGAGTATTTTTATTCATACGGATTCACAAGTTTTTAACGTATAAATACTATTAACTATTATTTAGTGTGAAAAAAGTGAAAGACGACTGATATAAATTAAAACGGATTAATACGAGTGGTGCAGAATAAAAAGACAGAAGTTGGAAAAAAGAAATGAGAAAGAAAAATAAACACTAAAGTAATTCCAAAAACTAAGCGAATTTTAGACGTTTTAATAACAACAGCTCGAGTCACTGCTATGTCTTTCGAGGCAAGTTAAATATTGTATAAATATACTATACAGTTGGGTTTACAGCTGTGCACGTAATACGTTTATTAATTCGTGCGCATTTATATTAGAGACGGGTCAAACTCTTCAAATTTCGAAAACTTAAGTGTTCGTTTCGTTTTGAAAATCAAACCTTACGTAGAAAAAAATTTAACCGAATAATTGTGTATTTGATAGGGTTCGAAAGTCGGAATTACAAAAATAAAGTGCTAATATTTAATTAAAAGGTTTTCGGCTAATAATTTCTTTTTCTCAGTTTCAGTCACCTGAAATCATTTTACCGTTAATTATATCCGAAAATCCTATGACAAAAAATTCAATCGAAAAAATTAATTAAGGCATAGATTATGACACAGATTCGTGGCCTGAAAATAAAGCAAGACTGATAGACTGTTGATAAACACAGAGTTCAAGTGTATAAAATTGTGACGAAGAATATTTAAATCGAATAAATTTTATGACAATAATTCCACACGTAAATCGTTGTTTGCGCGAAAAACTTATAATGGAAATATAATTTATGCGTTTACGACTGCGTTTTTCACCGTTTAACGGAAAATTTGTACGGTTTTGTGAGTTTAATACGCTAATTATTATTATCGATTAACTTATTAATGACACGTCATGAAATATCCAATGATCACTGAATCGCACTGGTAACATTAGCGTCCTGTTCAAAACGTTTAAATTGACACCGATATTGAAAACAAAATCTAAATAAGTAACACAATATTAATATTATGTGAACGAGGTTGAGTATTGCTTGGTGAAAATGAATTTATTGAGTCTTCAACAAATAGGATTTCTCATATAATTCTATAATTGTTAGCCGATTATGATTACTTTTTTTTTGGAAACGTATTGAAAACTATACGAATCATAAGAGTAACCATACAAACTTATCACATCTACCAAGAATTGATACAAATGTGGGAAAATGATGAGATAGTTCCTCGTTTTAAACTATAAGTATTAGCCAATTCCATTAGATTTACTATGGTCACCCAGATAAATGTACATCAATTCTTAGATATACTTAAGGAAATGTCCTAGTTGTAAACGTTTTAGTACTTATGCCTGACCAAAGCCATAACGTCCAAAGTTTGTATGATGGTTTTATACATTTTTTAAGTAAAAATGGTTAAAAACATAAAATATTGTAGAGAACATTCGTATGACAACGCATCAGCAATAAGTGGAATATAGAAAGTGTAATGGTCTTCAATCGAAAATTTTGGAAAAAATAATAAATTGGCCTCTTGGTTCCTACGTGAAGCAGATTCATTAAATTTGATTGAAAAAGCGCAGCCGGTTACAGTACCAACAGATCGTTATGAGTTAATCTTTAAAACTCTAAGTTTTAAACTCGTGTTCATCGTTCACGTACCAAAATGAGTTACCACAACTCGTTGATCATGTCGAATTAACGCAAATAGAGTGTTATAATACTAGGCTATACGCAATTAAAAAATGTTTCAATACAAATATCTGACAACGTAGATGATATCGAATTGTAATTCAAATTCTTAGTATAATCATTTATGTATGCTTGAAATTAAAATTTGTACAATTTTCTGGAATGATATTTTCGATAGAGTATATATTTAAAGATCCTATATATTCGTACCTTAACACCACAGTTGCTGCTATAAGTCTTTGAAAAATGTAATTCCAGCTAAACACGTAACTTAAATCAATGTCAATTAAAGGAGTAAAAATTTCAGAATTTACTAATTAAGTGAATAAAACGTTAAAAATGTATTCGTTAAAACCCAATAAATTGCACTAAAATACCCGGGAGTAGATTTAAAAATTCAAAACTAAAAACTTTTCACCAGTGATGGACAGATATATTTGTCATTTGGTTAAAAGATAAAAAATTGTAAATATGCTACCGATTTGGCTACCTTCGTAAAATGCATCAACTAAATAATGAAGTAATTCAAAACGAAGATTTATAAAACTTTTTTTAATAATTTCATTTTTATGTACCTTGTCAATATTTATTAAGGCGTCATGGATGATAATCTTGTAAATTAACTCTAATTCAGTTTAGAGAATTTTATAATATCTTTGAACTGAAATCAGTAAAATAAATAATTATAACGAAGAATATTACATGTATAAAGCATTAATGAATAAAGGAATTAACGATTGTTTTCTGTATGTTTAAATAGCTCTTCGCAATTATATTTTAATCGCAATAAGAATTTGTAGCAGTGAAAGTTAATTCTCTAATTTAAAACATACAAAAAATTGGTTATATATACTTCAACGGAAGAAGACCGACTAGAATGAACTCAGAATGTGGTATTTTAAGAAAACTTGATAATCAAGGTGTAATTGGTTTAGTAAAAAAAAAAAAGTAAACGTCCAGAATTATCGTTTTTAAAGTCGTTTTTATTTTAAGCTGTTTATAATAACATCTTTATAAGTTTACTAATTAAATTAAAAATGTACGAAAGATGAGGCAACAATCGATTTTCTTTTACGAGTAAAAAAATATATGACTCGCTTATTTATTTGAGTCCTCCGCCAAATTTCCGGCCCAGTGTACACACCTCTTAATACGGCCATGCCTCGTAAGATACTATTTCAGGTTTATTTCCCAAATCTATGAAAAACATTGTCAAATTTCTCTTTTTTTCTCTATCAATCGTCTCGCACAAATCTCCTTGTACAAATTTGTTCACAAATTTTAGTCTACAATTTTTTTAATAAAATTATAAACGGATTGAATACGAATCGATTCTGTATCTTTTTGTGTGATATATGATAAGTAAAGATTCGGTTATACTTTTTTTATTCGGCATGAATTATAAACATTGTTGTTTCAATACAGTCTTTATGAGTTGTTGGCTATTTTATAGTAAAACGCCTTTCAAACTTCGATAAAAAAAATATTCGTTCTCGGTACGTCAACTACCCTGGACAATTATTACGATAATTGTCTGTAAAAAGTTAAGTCCATACGGTATAAATTTAAGCTAATTAAAGTAATATTAGTAAATGACAAAATAAAATAAGTTCACAAATTATACGTTAACCTGCGTTGAACAAAAATCACCGTTTTGCCTAATTCTTTGCTGATTTCCAATTTACCACAATCAATTAACATAATATTATATACATATATACGATATTTTTATGGTGTCACTGGTCGAAAATTAAAAATTTAACGTTCTCAAAAACACTTTTCATTGTCGTCTCGAATTTTGAAAAAAATTATATTCTAAAACGTAAAATGTAAAGCGATTGCGTGCAGAGATAATATGAAAACTGGATTAATTATTTCATCGAATGCCTGTAATCCTACACGTTTTGAAGTAGTTATAAGATTGCCACATTTAAATTTTGAAAAATATAATATTTTGAGTTTCACTAGAATATTTTAGACTAGTATTATTCCGCTTTCGAATAACTGTGAAAATGTAATTCTCATAAAAATTAATTACATTATTTATATATACATATACGTATGTCTTTTATCACTTTATTCAAACGGATCTATTTACTTTTTCTGACGTTTTTATTTATATAAATCACGTGTAAAGATTTTAATTATTGAGTAAACCGTAAACAAAAAAAAAACAAAATAATATGTAAAATATTTGTCAGTCGAATCGGCTTAAAAATAGTAACTAATTAATAGCGGCTTAATTGTTTTTATTATAACGTATTCAATATTAAATAAGTATAATTTT
The DNA here is from genome assembly GCA_032441835.1 of Slavum lentiscoides. Classification (NCBI taxonomy): domain Eukaryota; kingdom Metazoa; phylum Arthropoda; class Insecta; order Hemiptera; family Aphididae; genus Slavum; species Slavum lentiscoides. Next base: position 31,260,347 of record CM063706.1, read on the forward strand.
AATCGAAAATAGCCCAGAGTAGTCTAGATGTCCCGTAAGTTTTCTATGAAAAAACTATTTTTTTACGGATAGTCAATTAGAAGCGTATGTATAATTTATTTATTTATTAATTACACCGACCGGTTATGAGAATTAACTGGTATACATTTTAAATCGAAAAATAAATTATATAATCTCTACTGTTGATTACCAATATTATATTCATATCGTGGAAACTCTTTTATATCTCAATATCGTTTTAATGAATTCGTGTCATAATATACCATTTCGTATAGTTTTACGGTAATAAATCAAAAATGAATAAATCACAAATCATAGCTCTCCCCCAATTATAAACACCATTTTTTTTTAAAAATTTATTTAAGCTTAATTTTGTATGAAAAAAATCAACTAGGTAATATTACTTGTTTAACAGTGAAACAAAATTAACTTTAATAATTAAGTCAAGAAATCCGTATGAGCATCACCTTTAACGTTTTATAACGATTTCCGTCATTGGAAAATAATGAACAAAAGTATACCGTACCCGTGTACAAGTATAGTAAAAATAAAATGATATAAAAAACTGGATTAATTATTTCATCGTGAAATAAATTATAAATTATAGTATTATACAACTAGTCTGGCCTTTACCGTAAATTATGCTTTGCACCCGAATACGGGTTTCGGTTTCCAGGTGTTACGTACGTTCTGTTGGGCTATTTGAAAACCGCCATTAAAATATAAAATATTTACACGTGGGTTCTCAACACTTTTCTTATTTTGTTTTTGGGTTTATTGCGGTTAATTTGGATTATTTTAATAATTAATTAAAAGCTTTGGTTACATTTCGTCGAATCGTTTGTCTTTGACAATTAATGAATTCTAAATATTCCATCATAAATGAACGGAATAATAATGTTTTATGAAAATTTGTGTGTTACGCGTTAGCACGACATCTGTCACGCGTGTGTATTTAGTAATTATATAAAATAAAATTAAGTTAAATTAATTAGTACCGTAATAATATTTATGATTTATCATGAAATGTGCACCAATTACTTCGAATAAAAAAAAAATTCTAGCTGAAAAAATGAGAGATGACCGGAAACTACAACATTAATGAATAAAAGAGAAAGATTTGAAAAGTGATTACGTACTTAAACGCATTTACTATATAATAGTGCTGTCTGAAACACGGAATTTTATCTTATTTTGTCGTATAAGAGGAAAGTTTAAATTTTTTTATGAATTAGAGAGGAGTTTACCATTTTTGAGATTAGTTTTTTTTTTTTCCATATTTTAATGGTTTTTAACTAACGAGAAAATCGAAAAATGATCTCTCTAGAGTACCAACTAGTTGTGAATTGCTGCCGGAAACTAACTGTGACCGAAGAGATCGGAGCACTCCTTCTGGTCGAAAATCTGTACACAGGATAGAAAAAAAAAGGTAACGAGCCGCGGGGTGTTGTGGATATCGCTTAAGTGAATTACTTGGACAAAGATTTTTAGAGTTTTGTTTTTATTTTAAATTTGAAAGCAATGATAAGTCATTGCATTCGATAAAGCGATTCTGAACGGAGCTTACTTTTCTCGTAATTATAGTCTAAATTTACACATATTTGGTGAAAATTGCAAGTTTCTATGACTATTAGTTTGAAAATTACGAAGAAATAAACAACAATCGATTAAGACGAAATTGCATTTTTAGCGTTTTTGAGTTATATTTCTAGGTGCTTTTGAGAAAATCGAAAAATGACCTCTCTAAAGTACCAACTAGACGCGAATTGCTGCCGGAAACAAACTGTGACCGAAGAGATCGGAGTACTCCTTCGAATCGTAAATCTGTACACAGGATAGAAAAAAATAAATAAATAATAAACATTATCGTAAAAACAATAGATTCATTGCTCCGCTCAAAATCTAAAAAAAAAAAAGTAAACATCATTGTAAAAACAATAGATGCATTGCTCCGCTCAGAATCTAATAAACATCATTGTAAAACCACTAGTTCCCTCGCTCCGTTCAGAATCTAATATTCGAATATTTTGCACGTACCTTTTCCGCACACAACGGACGGTGTGTGTGCGTATGGTACACCTCATATTATATTCAGTCGCCTTGAACTGTAATTTTATAGAAAAATCGTTACCGTACATTTATTATTATTATATTATTTCTGTGCTTATGAATCCGGTGTGTGTGTTGTAGAGATATAACGATGCGCTAGACGTTCTATTGTCGCTCTTATCTGTTCGATAGCTGATTTTCTAAAGAAAAATAGAACGAGTTACAGTTCAAGGTCACGTTCAAAAAATATACGAATAATAATATTGTTAGATAACTGCAACACCGTGCCGAGCATACCTATATACACTACTATACATTATGCGTCGTTTGGGAAACAAATCGTTTTTTTTTCTTCTTCTAAAGGCGCTTTTTTACAAAATATATATATACGTTCGATATCCGAAAGGTTTTTTTAAAAATAAAAAACCATCGATTTTCTTATGTCTAATGATTATCGTTTCCTCGGAGAAACAATAATAAACATCTCCGACAACATGAAAAACTGAATGTCGCGTACACTTAATAATCTTTTTACACAGAGATTGTTGTCCGGTTTAAATTCGAAATTTAAACGCTTTGAAACGAAAAATCGTGAAAAACGATTTTAAAAAAATCCATAAAACCGTTAATCTATGACAGAATATTATAAATATTTCACTAGTTTTTAAACACGGTAATTAATGAAAATTCGAAAAAATTTTTTTGAAATCTCCGTTTGTTATATTCTAGTAGTCGAATAGTGCTATAGACCCAAATAACGTCGACATCGAAAAAAAAAAAATTAATAAAAATATGCGTGTGCACCGTAATAAATTAAGCGCGTAATTCAATTATTCGTTCTCGGTAAAAAGAAATTCCAATAATCCGAACTGGACGTGACGGTCCCAGACGGTGCGGATTATATTCGGGTTCAGCTGTACGTTTATAAACTATTATGTGTGGAAACATTTAGGTCTAGTATACGCGTTGACATATCGAACGTTTGGTATAAAGGTTTTATAAAAAAAAAAAAAAAAGATAATTTTTTTTAAGAAGTTTATTAAAGACCTGTAATGATAAATGGCTAATTAGAAGAAAATTTCAACGGTTACTTTTTTACGAGTAAACTTACAGAGTTAACGAATCATCGAAACGATATTTACGAATTGATTGTAACTTAAATTAATTCAAGTTTTATTCCTTATGACCAGGGCTCGGGACATTATGCATTTAAAATCATAAAAATATGCGCATACATATGCATAAAAAAATATCAAAATATGCGCTTAAATATGTGTTTATTTTTAATTAAAAAAGACGTTTATAAAAAAAATTGTTAAAAAAAAGAGTAAATTAAAAATTATTATTTTTAAAAGAATTATATTATATTTCAAAGTGAAAAAGAAAATTGCCAACTTGAATGGGAATGGGATATACGGATCTTTAACATTCAGCATCTTCTTGTATACTTAACGATTACAATTAATGCGAAAATTAATTTTCACGTTTAAGTATATTTTTATTTATTAAATACGCGTATACGCATTGACACGATAACGATCACTGAGTAATGGCAAACAAAATAACACTGTACAAAGTTAGATAAATAAAAATAATATTGCCTACATAGCTAAAAATTAAATGGGTTCACCGAATAAAATATGGAGTCGCGCTATTGATCGTCACCTTATCGACTATATTCCAGACGAAATTATATAGATAAAATTAATATACGATTATCAAGGTACCTTGCAATACACTTGCTTTCTTAATAAAATATTTATAAAGCATCTTAAATGAAAATTTTACACGGGTAATTTATACATTATTTTCCGAAATTTCATTTTTCTTATTAATTAAATAAAAAAACACATAGAATATGCAATAAAAACGAATAAACCTTTACAATATGCATGTAAAGAAAAAAAAATCAAAAATATGCAATAAAAAAATTGAAATTTGAAATCCTTATATCACAAAACATATATATAATATATCAAATCCGATTTTTCCTATCTATTTCTCGAACAAATATGCAAATGCATAAAATCCCGAGCCCTGCTTATATAACTATTGACGAGTTAAAAAATAAAAATAAAAGAATTGACTTGCACGGGTTTTATTCAAACACACACACAATTGATTCATAATATTATTACGCACTACGTATTATTTTCGATTTTCTAATCGTTTTTCTTTTCTTTTTCTTTTTTCGTTTCCTTTACATTATACACTGTGCTCGAATTATTATTCAACATTATATATTGTACCCAAACGTTACGGATATTTTTTGAAATTATTTCTCACATATATATATATATATATATATATTGTATTGTATAATATAATATATATTTTCAACTCGGTTTCATTATATATTCAACGTTATCGACTACCGTACATATAATATAATATATAGAAGCGATGGTCAGTAGGGGCAAAGTTAAAAAAAAACGCACTAATTAAAATTATCGATTTAATTTAAGATTATACTCCTCGTTACACGTATACTATACATGTGTATAAAAGTTTACAGTATGAATTACGGTTATTGTACATAAAATGTAAAGAATTCGGGAGAATTAACGTTTGCGTATATGCATACCGGCTATTATACACTGGAACGATAATAGACGTAAATTAACTTTCAACATTATCGTTAATAAATAGACATTTTATAGTGTAGTTATTCGCAGGTGTATTTCTAGGCTCGGCGCTTAGATTTCGAAATCCATTTCAAATACCGTAGTAAAAAACCGTTCAAAAATCGAAATCGCAATATACCCGATAACGAAATGGTAGAAAACAAAATCGACATTCGACATCTAAGCCGCAGAATCGATAAATAATGAATTTCGATATTCAAAATCAAAACCTTTGTCATCGACGAATGCGAAAAACGATTGTATTTCAAAAAAAGGGTGATTGATTTTGTCATAAATCGGTGTAACAATATGCATTAAATAAAATTTTAAACTCTAATAATATTTTTTTTTCGATTGAAACGATTTTAACGAATTCCAAAATGGGTATAGAAAAATATATCAGTAATCTCGTACCCATTCAGTTCTCAGATCTGAAATACAAAAATTACTCCGGGCATAAATTATAAAATGAAAATCCGCGTTTTACGCAAAAATTATCCATCTCGCATCAAATCTGAACTTCGAGTGCTTATAGAAACAAAAAAGGTTTAAACGATTTACAAAAAAAAAAAATGTTTAACAACTCTTATAGTAACATATTGTGATAGACCAATTGGAAATTTAATTAATTTATAAACATAAAATATTTTCAAAATTCTATATTACATACGACATTGACAGAAATATTTTCCAAAAATATAGCTCAGTATCGGCGGCTGGAACACAGTATTCCATTTTTTCCGTTTCGGTTCCAGTTCTTTAAATTTTTTTTTAATACGGTTCCTGTCTAAACTTTGTTTTATACCGGCCTTAAATTCAATTTGTTTTCTCTGCGATACTTAGCGAAACAAATTTATTGAAATTCAGTGCATCAAATTTAAAATTTAAATTAAATAATAATAATAATACTTATCAATTAAATCAGATTAATTAAAACTTTTAAATTTCCCATCTTTATTCGTTATAAATTAATTTTTATTTTTTGATGCCGAGTTTTCCTACAAATAGGGAAATGTTAAAAATAAGTACACAACTCAGTTACCTAATTAAACTGAATAATATTATAATATTAATACAACTCTGTATATATAAAAATAAAAATAAAATTGTATTTATACTTTATTTCTCATAATAATATAGAAACATGTGCGCGACAGAAATTGTACAGTCAATTACAGATACATCGAAATACAAAAGGAAAACTATCGATTTCGGTTTCGAAAAACAACTAAATAAAGGGCTCACATGGTTTGATTTCAGTTTCAATGCCACAAAGTGTTCCTGGTTCGGTTTGGTTTTTCAATCTCCGCTTTTTATGTTATTAAACAATACTTCAATGAAAATGCCAAGTCAACTGAATTAATCGTTTTGGAATCGAGACAAAATGTGTTACTGACAATTTGTGTGTAGTTTTTCGAATTTCAAGCTTCATACACTTGAAATAGAAAATTCTGAATGTCGATTTTCGAAAGTTTTTCAGTTACATGATAATAATATGATAAACGTCATATTCGTTTTTCGAATTTTGTTCATAAAATTAAACATGTAATTTATATTTAAACGCCGACATTTTCTAAACACTCTCGATATTTAGCCAAAAATTGACATAAATAATTGGCATAAAAATATATAACGAGTGTTCGAAAATATTTAACTCTTGAAATAATAACAAAATAATACAAAACACGGTCTGGTGAAAATCGTTTGTAGATACCGGCAACTTAACGAGTTGTTTCTTGCAACTTTCCGGTAGTCTTTCCGTGCGCTCAAAAAAAAAACTTTTCAGAAAAATCCATATGTGTGTAACTCGAATATAACTGAATTCGTTTTATTACCGAAAATTAGGGTCGAGCACAAGAATCGGAACGTTTGTGCTGTACGAAAATGTTTGCACAGACGAAATACAAGAATAAAACACGGTCAGAATCTAAAACGCCTGTTACAGTAGAAAAGAACGATTTTCAATAGAAATCAATATACAACTCGCGATAAGGCGTTTAAATATAATAATTTTCGATTTGTACTCCTCTCAAAGTCAAAAACTTTCTTTTGCTGTATTAAAACTAATAATTTATATGTATGTTTAAAAAAAAAACATACACTAATTCACTATTTACACATACTGCACACGATGTATTTTAATAATTCTGTTGATAACCATATAGTTTCCACGTAAATACGCAGGACGAATATTTGCCAAAGACCAGGGCTTATTTTTTTCTTCAATGTCGAACTACAAATTTACCGTAGCAATCAGATATCGCGTGTAAACACAAATTTATAAATGTATATATATTTTTATTATTATTATTATTTTAATAGTTTTTTTGAACGTAGAGAATGTCGTGCGAGATTATCTAGGACCAGGACCGTGTCGTAAACAACCACATCTCTTTGAACCCGCGCCTGACCATGGTATAGTTTAATGAACTTTTAATATATCAGGTGCGTATATAGACGGTGAAAACACAATTCAAAAGTCCTGAATTAACAATAACAATAGAGATGTCCGACCTTGGACTATTTAATTGTTTGAAAACACGTTTGATTTTATTAGGTATACGTCTATGGACAAATGATTTACTGCACCACACGGAAAATAGAAAATCGCGTGTACCTACTTACGATAGTTCTTTGAAATTATTATGTAACATAACGATAAGACAATCGAATTTTTTTAGTACACTCCACATGTACCGACCGAAAACCGTTTGAAATAAATATATTCCATTCAAAACGATATCCGTACAATCCGCATGGTAAAACAAAAAAAAATTGTATTTGTGTTAAAAAAAATAACAAAATAAACTTTTCTTTTCGATATTAAATTGTCGAAAAAATCGGTTATTTTTGTCATTCTGTTACCATTTAGTAGAAAAAAAAATAAAAATAGTTCTAAAAAATTATAAAATCTTCAACGAACGTTTGTGACGGAATTTATACGATATATACATTTTATATTTTTTTTATTTATTTATAATATAAATCTTTTTCTAATCATTTTGAATTTTAAAAGTGTAATCGATTATTATACATATGTATTGAAATTAAGTTTTGTACCATCCAAAATTTAAAGTTGAAATTGACTTAAGATTTTCAAACTTTTTAAATATTATTAAACTATCACGTGTTACTTTGTATTTGATTTTCAAGCCTATATGGTCTTGAAAATTAAAATCTTATCAATTTTTAAAATAAAAATTATTGAAATTTATAATTCGAATGTGATTGAATCACATTTTATTTTCATATACAAATATGCGTATATCACTAAAATTATTCAGTAAAAATTTCTCGTTATTATTTTTGGAAATTCAAAAAAAAACCTGGATATGCTGATTTTTTTTTATTGTAGACATTTTAAAACAACTGTCTATAACGTATAAATGTATTAATAACTATATAATAAATATGTTTTAAGCAATTTACTTACACGCCCAGTTCTGTAACTGACGCTTGGCAACCTTCTTAAAGCAAAATTAGACATGAAAATTCATGATTGTCCAAAAAGTTAAATAATACATAAACACGCACAAACAAATTTTAGATTTTTATACTTCAGATCACAAAGTGATAAGCATCATAAGGTTCCATAGGACTTATATCACAGGACTTTTGCATTATTTAAAGGTAATGTAATATACGGTAATATGTTTAAAATATAATTGTATCAATGTAAAATATAAAGAAAATCAAAAGATGGAAAAAATGAGAATAAAACGATTCGGCCACGAACACGCGTGTGGCCAGACCGACCTCTGTATTAGGAATTTATAAACTACTTTTTGACGTTATGGACCCCCTCCCCCCCGCCACTTAACACGAAAACGATTTGTTAGTAAATTAAAACGTTTGTTTTAAATCGTTACTTAAAAAATCGTAAAACATTTAAATTTTATTTTTAGTTATGTCTGCAAAACATTTTTTTCGTTTATATAAAAACGATTAGATATAAAGATAGAAGATTTCCAATAGAAAATCGTTATATAACTGTTACTATACGTTTTAAGATAATATTTAGAATTTCCCAGTAAATATTCGAAGTGCGAGAAAAACTAAAGAAAAAATTCGTAGGGAAAGAGAAATTGTCCACGCGTCTGATTTATTATTTCAATATAACTCTTGATATCGAAATAATATAATTTATAATAATAACGAATTGAGCTATTCGCTCGGTGTTGGTTCCTTCAAATGCAATGACGATTAATCGTTGCATTCACAATTTCCAAATAAAACTCAGAAAACACAGTCGTTTTTATAACAGCAACCGTCCGAGACTCCGCGTTGTACGGTAATCCGACTTTGAGAGAGCGGCTTTTGTAGAATATTTTTTCTGAATTAGATCAATAATAATTTCTTTTAAATACACATTATGAAAATATTAAATAAAATTGGCGATTTTGTATCGCGAAGAAAGAACCGTTCAGTGCCGCTCTTCGGACCCCCGTATATGCTTGCAGCTCATAGAGAGGTCCATGTACTAGGTCCCGGTCAAGAACCTCTTATCTGTATAGATTATAGATTTCGATTCGAAAGGTTTACACGGACGGGCGCGTTTCAGAATTGTATAATTATTGTAATAAGTATTTTTAAATATGAACATAAAATTTCCATCATAACTATTGTTTTATTAATTATATTTAACTAAATATACGATAAGAATGATGTCGCGTAATACTGAAATCACTGCAAGGTAATATCATATAATCAAAGAGCTGCGATTACTTTTTTTTTTTTTTCATATATAAACACCCAAAATATTTTTTGATATTTTTTAATGTAAAATTTTATTTTATCGCGTAAAAATGGAATAAATACATTTCGTGGTAGTCGACATTAAAAAAAAAGTATGAGAGACAGTGGTAAACAAGCGGGAATGTTGGGTGGTACTAACACCGGGGCACCCGAGTACACATGACATTTTGGGGGCATCATCTGATGCGTTTGCACGCATAAAGTAATTTATTTAAAAAATTCAGTTGCGCCACTGATGAGAGATATTTTTCTATTTTGACGAATGCTAACACATAACGTCCGAATATAGGAGAACATCGGTCTTGTGAAGAATATACTAATCCAGAAATAATGCAATACATTGGAATAATGTAAAAATACAAAATGTATCAGAATGTTTCACGCATCTCTTTATTGCATAAAGTTGACGAAATGTTTTAATTTTTTTAAGTCGGCGCTATTTGATTTCCGATTAAGGGGAAATGGTAATATCGTTTTATCATAAACCAAGCCAATTTTAAAAATAATTGGAATTTTTCGTTATTGTTGTTGTTGTTAGAATATTGTACGTTAGACCTTGTATTGAATTTGCAGACCTTCGTTCGTAAAAATAATAATAATATTAATTTTCGAACATAAAAATATCCGATTGTTGAAACGATCGAAATAATATTGTAATAACACAAAAATATACAAACTATAAATAGAAATGATTTCCACTTTGTACTTCTGTGGAAAACTTGTGTACGTTTGTCGAATATTATTAAATCGCATGATTTCGCACAATGTCTATTCGAATTTTTTATTTTTTTTTTCTGTACTGTTGTACATTTTGCTAAATATAATATAATATTATAATTCCGGACTTTGCGCGCGATATAAAGGAATATCTATATAAAAAAAACAATCGAAGAAATAGGTACATCAATATGTTCTTATCGCAAAAACGAAATAAGATTCATCAATTTTCAAATTTTTTTTTTTTTTTACTTATATACTAAATATATACTTAACGTATATTGTATATAATAATAATAGTAATTAGTATATAACTTATATATATATATATATATATATATACATACTTTCAGTATAATTGAATGATCCTGTGTTTAATTAATATAATAAGCAGCGAGTAATTGTAATCAATGTTGCAAAGTATTCGAATAGTTTATATTTGAATACGTTTTTATACTTTTACGTAAAAAATTTTTATGTGAATTTTTTTATATTATAACTATATAAATACGTGTTTTGAAGTCAAACCTTTTCAACTCCCTGAATAAATATTTTAAATACATTTTGGTATTATGTACAAATAGGTATTCTAAAATATTTTTTTGTTTATTCCATTACAAAGCAAGTCTGAACTATTTTTATTTTAAAAGAGTTTATGTTAATTTATCATTTTTTTAAACTGAATTAATAGTAACTTTTAAAATTTTAAAATATATATATTACTTCACCGAGAGTAATAAGTTTAAAAAAAGAAATATTAAGTTATCATTTTTAAGGTTTGCACAAAAACGCGGTATTGCGGTATAATATACACTATATTAACGTGTCTTATCAATTAATAATTGGGTTGTTGTACTCAAATAATATATGTAATATATACGCATAAAATGTTCGATTATATGTTTATAATATAGAAAACCAAAATATAAAACATTTATAATCAGCTTCGTAATTAAAAAAAATACATCGTTAAGTAAACGTTACATTTTAAAGTAAAATGTAACTGGTTAAATTAAAAGTTATGAACATAATAACATATAATTTTTTACTTTTAAACTAGTTGACGACCGTCTGGCCACCTCGAAAAACACTGAAATGACGCCAATAAACAATATACTACGCAGTTTAAATACACTTGTATAATAAAACAACACTGAAGTCAACGCTTTATGTTCTTGTTTAAAAAAAAATATAGTAATAATAACAATGCAATAACTTTGACTCAATAAAAATTACCCTATTAACTTGTTAATTTCTAACCATCCGCAGTGGCGTAGATATATATTCAAAAAGTTCTCTTCCCTCTCCTCAAAACTCTAAAAAAAATTTTGTTCTTGTCATTTAAAATTTCGAAATTGTATTTCGTTGATTGTTCGCATGGATATGAAATGTAATATTAACAAAATTTATTGTATCCTATCATAATAATGAAATTTCAATATAGTACAAAAATATTGTTATTTTTAAAACTTTCCTTTCCCCCAAAAATAATTCGTGTCTACGTTACTGCCAACCATGATATTGACACGTTGTTTTTTTAAATTGTAATTTTGTACATTTATAATATATATATATATATACATATATACAAACATACATACATTTTATAATATATTGTCATCTGATATCCTTCTCATGAATATTAAAGAAATACAATTAATATATATTTACACGTGTTTTATAATAAATGTTTAAGAAAATAATTACATACGGTTTTTATTCAAATTAGAGAAAGTCCTCTACTGTCGTCGTTATAATAATTATAAACCGTATTCATCGCAGACAATTGATTCCCGCGCAGCTTCTAATATTCCAGTAGTGTTGTTCTACTCCCCCCTCCTCCTTTTTGACCACCTTTTTTACCGTCGATATTTTAAGTGTACTTTAAAAATATTTTTTCAATTCTTGAAAAGCAAAATAGATCAGAATACTACTATGAAGAAATCGTAATCCTTTAAATTACATATTATTCCTTTATTGCTCAATAGTTGTATAGTAAATTGAATAAAGCTTTCGAAGATGTATACAAAAATTCTTAGCTTAAAATCATATATTTCTTGAAATTTATCGTATGAACTTTTGAAAAGGTTGTCCCTAGAGTCACGCAGGTCAGGATTAACAGTTTTTTTTTTTTAAGAAAACCACGGAAAAAAATCCATGGTAAATAAATCTTCAGAAAAAATTAAAAACTATTAATTAATTAATTGTTAATAAAACAATCAAGTAATTCTATTTATGTTTTAATTTAAATAACATATATATTTAAATTTAAATATATAATAATATAATATATTGTTTATGTAATACATAAATTACGATTAACTTTACCGCACATCATTTTAATAGAATTTCTTAGAATAAACGTAGGTAGCCAAACGCTTTCAAAAATGATTTTCGTTAATATAATAGTATAAAGACACATTTTTAGTAAAAACTTCAAGGCTCTAATGACCATTAATTTTGAACAAACTTAATTTTCCACAAAAAATAAAACACACGTTGTAGTGTATCATTTGTATGTGTATCACGTATATTAAAATTACCTCTTTTATGAATTAAATACTTCAAAATCTATAATTGCTATAAATAACGCAAAATTAAAAGAAAAAAATTTTTGAAAATATTTTTCCCCTAAATTAATATAATGTTACAGATTTGGTGCGAATATTTCAAGTTTCTTTAACCATTAGTTTCAAAATGGCGAAGAAATAAACATGATCGATTTCTACAAAATCACTTTTTTATCGTTTTTGGTAATTTTTCGATAGTTTTTGAGTTCATTTTAGGCGCTTTTGAGAGAATATTGAAAAATGACCTCTCTAAAGTACCAGCTACACAAAGATTGCTACCAGAAACAAGAAGATCGGAGCATTCCATCTGGCAGAATTTTTGGGTACAGACAAAAAAATGTTTTGGTTCATTTTTCTGAAAAAAATTTTGGTTTATTTGTTTTTTAATTTTCAAAAAATTGACCAAAACAATTTTCAACAAAATTGACCAAAACAATTTTCAAAAAATTGACCAAACCGATTTTCAAAAAAATTGAACAAAAAAATTTTCAAAAAATTGACCGAAAAACGTTTAAAAAATTAACCAAAAAAATTTTTTAAATATAAAATATAATTTACTTGAATTTAATTTAAAATTTAAAAAATTAATTTAGAAAATTATCAACTCTTCTTATTCTTTCGCTATTTCAAAATAATTTTAATTTTTTTTTTTTTATTACATGTTCGATTATTTGTAAGATTTCTATTTATATTCATTTTTTTTGTTACACTAAATGCACAAATCACAGAAAAAAAAATTAATTTCAGTTATTACAATTCCTTTTATAGATCAGAAAGTAGAGAAATCGTCTACATTCTGTTCATAATATTGTTCTTGTTTTGATTTCAGTAACTCTAGTTAATAATTGTTGAAGATCTTCTATAATATTGTATTTTTTTTTTTTAATCGGTATTAAAGGACATATAATTTTATTTTAAATAATTATTCTTACCTGTACTCGCCTTATGAGTAATGTAAGTTTCACCTTTTGTATATTATTATTATGAAATTATTGATACTCATATTTCCACCTAATACATTCATTTCATTATTCGCGTTTATATCATCATAATGATAAAATATTGCTTCATCATTTGACGTCACGCATTCGTCGACCCTTGTCGAATTTGTTTTCGTTTTATCGCATACCTAAATACGTTAAATAGTTGACTGTAAACATTTACAGCTCGTAAAACCTGTATTACGATTTGTATTCGAGTTGAACGAAAATAGTCTCTTATATTTTCGTTTTGTTAAATTCAACAATTTTAATTGGCTTTAACGAAAATACTTAGTAAAATCTTCAAATTTTCTAGTATTTTTTTTTAATTTAATAAAAAAAAAATTTGTTTTATAGTTTTTATAATATTCTAATCATTTTAAAATGAGATCAAATTTCTCCGCATCATCTTATACGATAGTCTTTAAAACGATTAGCGTTTATGTAACCTAAAGCGATTAATTAATTAATTATATTTGATGCTACTTATCTATCATTAAATTTAGTTTAAATAGTCACATTTGTTTACATCGGGACATTTATTTAAATGATTTCCACTGAGTCGCCATAATAAAATATACTGCTAAATTTACACGTGTAACACTAAATGGAATAGGCTGTGCCATATATATGATCGTAAACCTGCAGTAGCCGAATTCGTCAGTATAAAAGAAGAAAGGCGTTATTGTGAATCAGACTTGGAGAAGTTTTTTAGGAAAAATACTTGTTTTTAAAGTTTGAGCAAAGTGTATACAACTATTAAAAACTGAATAGATAATATTATATAAGTACTAAAATAGTTACGATAGGTATTGGTAAAATTATTAAAATTTGATAAGACTGAATATTTATTTCAATGTGCATTTGAAAAGTATTATTTCCTATTTTCTGGCAAATCTTTTCATTTTTTAAATTTACGAATACAATTTTTTTTTAATACGATAAATATTAAAAACGTATTCACATAGCCAAATGTTGACGGCTGGTTGTCCAAAAAAAGCCGCTGCATCATGGCATTTCAGCCACGAATACGTTCATTTTTTGAAAAAATCCCTCTAATACGTCGATTAAGTTATAAGTTAAACTTCACTTTTAACTTATTAGTGACCAACATCGTAAATCCCTATATATACGTTATAATACCAATAATTACGCTCTATAGAGGAGTAAGAATATAACGTTGATGTAGATGCTTTTCAAAAGTCTGTCTGTATTGGTAGACTGAAAATATTATTTCGGCGTAAACTTTTACGAGATTGAGTAAAAATCGTTTCGGAAAAAAGTACCGTGAATAAAACCAAGTGTCGTAAAGTATTCGATTAAAAGCGTTTAAATATCAGTTTTGTTTATTTTTATTATTCATTTCGCGAAATTCTCTTTGCAATAGGTAAAAAAAAAACAATTACAATTCGTTGTAATTGAACAACGAACAACGAAAAAATTTCATCTCATGTCCCCCCTTAAAGCCTTATATTGTGCACTGGTACGTCCTATACTTGAGTACGGCTGCGTTCTTTGAGACCCACTATTACTGCCTGTGCCGGTTTCATGTTTGAGAGAATGCAGAGTAAATGTCTTCATTCTATGGCATTTAAATTTAATATTCCCCGACCTCCTCGTGATTATTCCCCTGTTCCTATAGTGCCCTTAATTTTTCAAGTCTTGCGGACCGTCGATATATGTCTAGCCTGTCCTTTCTGTCGAACATTCTTTCTGCCAAAATCGACTCCCCTGCTCTCCTATCTCTCTTAAATCTCAAAGTCCCGTCGTCGAAGTCGACGATTTAAATTTTCAATCGGGGATGATGGGAGGGCAAAATTGTTTTCTCTGACATGCCGACAAAAATAAATTTTTAAACGCTACGAAACGAACGAGTATAGATCAATACGCTTATTATTATTTATAAATGTGTAATTATTATTGTTATAGTTGTTGAGCTTAAATAATAATCACAAATACAATACGCGTTTATGTATAACTTGATAAATCCATCATGACGATTTACACACAATACAATATCGACCGTCGAGAGTGTTCGGCAAATCTGTTTTACTACATTTCTCGTAGCAGCATCTCCTTTTTTTGCAACAACTGTATAACATTGTCGCATTGGTCCTGGTACACGTTTTCAAATCAAACGGAAAACCGAGACGATTTTTGTTTTCATTTCATTTTATCAGTACAATAATATACGTTTATCAGTAGGTAAGTATTGTGACCAGTGGCGGATTTACGGTGGAGGAGGTCCATGGGGTCTGAACCCCCCCAGACGCTGATATATACATATATATATTTATTATAATTTATATAATGCACTATACACAGGGTCTGACCCAATAGGTATAATATAATATAATACTTAAAATTCAGTAAACACTTGTTTTTATAAAAATAAAAATAATACATTTGAAATACGTCATATTATTTTTTAGGACCCCCAAAAAAATTTTGAAAATCCGCCACTGATTGTGACGATAATATTCTGTGAATTGTTTTTGAATGATTTCTTTCGATATTTCGAAAAAATTAAAAACAATAACATAATAATTTGTAGATTAGTTTTTTTTTAATTTTTCTGATTATTATTTCGATTATTGCGTTTTAGAAATACGTAAGTACGAAAGTTATCGCTCGGCCACCTCTGCCCCACCTTCAATACGTTCACGTATACGTCATAGTGTTTGAATACATATAACATGTACGTACTATTTGTTGTACAAGCCGTTGGGAAGTTTTATCTCCATATTTCACTTGTTAATTTTTCCACGCTAGACGGAAAACGTTAACTTTTAACCGAGTTACGACCAGCCAAAGCAACAGAGTTATAAAACGAATATCGATGAACTCGATAATAATATTTCATGCAAAAAAAAAAAAAAGGCGCGTTTTCGTGATATTGTTCAATGTGCAGCATTTGTCTGACAACTGAACACGCTTTTCGACAACCCGCGCGTTTGGTGAAATCGGCAAACAATATCTTTAAATGATTTCGGTTACACTGTTAAGCATTATTATCATTACTTGCTTTTTCCACCCCCACCTTCTTTCGTGAACATACATTGGAAATAAAAACGAAAAAATTTTTAAAAAAAAATGTTTTCCTTATACAATTCTAAAATAAATCACCGTATAATAAGTGTCTAGTGTCTGTATACACATGAAAATATTGTATTTATTGGACTCTCGACGATTCTCGAATATACATTTATTTCTCTTATATTATATTCTAACACATTCCAACTTATACCCGTTAACATTTCAGAACAGTCGATTGAGACCGCAGTATATAATATGATGTAATGAAGTTTAAAATACTTTGCTTTCACTGTCCATATTCGCGTCGTTCGGATAATATATACATATTTTTTTTTTAAACTTTAAACGGAAATACTTTGAAATTTTATTATCGTTTACATTGGTCCTATATTATACATACGAATCAGGGGAGTATTAAGATTTCTTTTTTAGGGGGGGGGGAGCTGAGGCACTGAATATTATCATCGTTGAGTTATTTCTAAATTCTAATCCAAAACGTTAGAATTAGAAAAAAAACTACCAAATTCTCAATCTATTAAAATTTCTATAAAGAATTTAGTATAAATTTCGACGGTATTTCCCTTACGTTGTCGTGTATACCGTAAAAACTTTTTTTTGTAATATTTTTTATAACAAAAATACCAAGTACATCCTATAGGAATACATAAAAAATGTTTCCAAAATTTCGGGGAGGCTGAAGCACCATAAGCCCCCCATAAATACACCTCTGATACGAATATTATTACTGAACATCTGCCGTACTTACTAAAAATACTTCTTTTTTTCCCATTATAATCCGGTAAAATGTCAGAACCAGAATTTTTTCAAGGGGAGAGGTGTCCATACGCGTGTTTAAAAACATTGCCGTTTCAATTAAAGAAAAATATCTTGTATATATACGTACCATAATTTTAACACATTTTTCACGAAAATATAAATCAATGTTTATTGAACATTGATTATGATTACGCGTATAATATAATTTCATTTTTTCATTAGATTAAATTAGTGAATCGCGCGAAAAAACATTTTTAAACGTTGAAATTTCAATGGGGGATGGTTCCAGATACGAAATCCCTCTCCCCTTCAGGCGCGTCATTGTGGTAAAGGGGCGATGGATCGTCTCTTCCATGAGCTCACCGACCATTATGAAAAAAAGAAAAAACACTATTGAAATGTACCGAGTTTTTCCAACACTCGTAACATCAAAACGACGTGTGTTCCATAAATTTAACACGATAATCTTTATCGTAAATGCTTAATCTGGAAATAAATGGTGAAAAGTGCTTTTCTTCTACGTACTCTAGACGTGTCTTTCTTTTTATATACTGTTTTTTTTAATAATATATACTTTTTGTTTTGTTACGCGCAAATATATTTATATATTTAATATTAAATATTTTTAAGCATCTTTATGAAGAATCGTTTTAAATATATTACTCTTGTCCTGGCAAAATACACGCGTAGGTATATAATAATAGGCAGTATTGTCGGAATCGTGGCAAGTCTCCGAATTCTGACGTATTTAACTTAAATCGCACCTCGCCCCAGTGGCGGATATCTGGATCGCCCCATCCCCTTGGAGTATATTTTAGTATATTTTGATACGTGAATACGTATTGAAAACGGTGAAATGCGTGTCCTAAACTATTGAAAAATGGGAGGATTTGAATACAGGCCTGCTCAAAAAGTGTGGTTTTTTTTTTTCTAGTTAAAATACCAAAAATATCCGTAATTGTCCGTATAATTACGTGAGTCGTAAACTTGTAATACTGATAATGCGGTGAGGTGGCGGAGGTTGAACTCAATGATCGGGGGAGGTCGTTAGATCACCATTGAGTTTGACCCCCCCCCTCCTCGAGACTTTGATATAAACGCCACTGCCTCGCACTCCCATAAAACTGACCACCAAGACGCCCCTGCTGCCCCTTCGGTACGACCCGAGGATCCGCGGTGACCAAGTTCAGAGACCTGCACACGCGGGTTTTGGGAGCTCGAACCTCCCCGCGAAACGTCTGAGAACAGCCGAAAGCTGCGATTTGTAAGCATAGGCGGAAATGGGGGCTTAGGGGGGCCAAGCCCCCAAACATTTTATAATTCGTATGTATTTTGGATATTTGACTGATTATGACTGATGTTAAAAATGTTAGCCCCCCAGAAAATTTAATAGATTTCCGCCTATGCTTGTAAGTACTTGTTTACGCTCTATGTAAGAGCGTAAAATATAATAAAGTACTTACGTGATGTTTACGAAAAATTTTACATTTTTTTCAAATCCCCGCCGAAATTTTTCCTGCGCCTACCACCCCGACCAATTCTGACCGACGTGTCTTCGGGTTGTGTGTCGAAGGGACGTGTGTGTCGGTACCAAAGAGCGTTTTTTGTCGGAGACTATTAATAATGTTATACGGCGGCGGCGGTCGCACGTGCGCGCGTTTTGCCGCTTATCCGCCAGGTACCGCTTTGGCGCGCTGCGTACAGCCGCCGCCGGAACCACCGCCGCCGCCGTCGCGTCGCGCCGGTGAGTGCGGTTAACGAAACCGGGTAACCGGCGCAGCAGCAGCAGCAGCAGCAGCGGCAGCAGCAGTCGCCTCTATCTGGTTCAGTGTTTCACACCGTCAGTGTGTTAGGAGTGCCGCCGTCGTCGCGGTCCGTCGTTTACGCCCGAAAAGCGCGGCGCGTCAATTATCATTATTATTATTATAACACTACTTATTACATTTTTTTTTTTTTTTATCGTTATTATTATTATTGTATTTTACCACGCCGCCCCGAGGCGTGTGTACACGGTGTCCGATTTCGGTTTATTCGCCGCGTGCCCGAGGATCGCGTCGGCCGCCGCCATCGATCCGCACACGCCCGGTGCCGCGCGAATCGTACCACCGCCGCCTGTTGTAAAAAAAGTGTATACCGGTCGGAAAACCTAGTGGCGGGACGGGGAAATAAGACCGACTGGCCCGTTGCTTTGCACCGCGTCGGGAAGCCGACGGACGACGTTCTCCAGATGATAACGGTCGCGTGGCCGCCACCGCCGCAGCACCGTAGTTTCCGTCGTCGCGACCCGGCGTTTTTCTCGCGAACCGCGGCGACCGCGCCGCCGCCGAGCCACGATTAGCAGCCACAGCGCACCGCGACGATCCTGACCACGACGAACGCCGCCGCGACCATGATCATATCCAAAGACCTGTTCTTGTTGGGCGATCAAGATTACCTGCGATTGCCCAAAGACGACAAACGGTCCAGGAACGCGGCGAACAAAACCCTCAGGTCAGTGTCCGGAATCCCCTGACATTATTTTATCGTTATTAACGTTTTTTTTAAATAGATACCGCTCCCCTCCCCCCCCCCAAAAAAAAAAAAATAAAATAAAATCCTGCGGTCTACGCGCCCGAGTGTCCGCGCGTGCGGTGGGGCTGTATTGCGGAAAACGGGTTTTTATATTATTATTATTATTGGAAAAACGATGTCGAAAAACGCGCGTGCTCGTCGTCGGCGTGCGCGGTTTTCCGACCGGGAAATTCGGCGAAATTCTTGGCGGTTAAAATTCCAGCTCGTATCAGGGCCTGATTTTCGTGTGTTATAACACACACACACACACACATTGTTGTGTAGCAGCAAAATACAAGTGTGCAGTAGCGAATTCATAGGCGCCCCGAAAGAAAAGATTGAGTAAGGGCTCAGCACCGAAAATGGAGTTAATGATGCAAAAATATGTCATACATATTCGGTCGTGAGTAGGTAGTCCACTTCATGCGCGTCTCCCTACTCTTTTATTTAAATTACTTTGAAGGGCAAAAGTCAAGGCTAAAAAGTATAGCGAGTTCGGGCCCCCCGAAGACGTTTTCAAAACCTGGCGCTTATATTTGCCGTGTTGTTCATTTGAAAGCCAGCTGGCTAAGCGGTTATAGTTTCATGTTTTCCACAGAAAATCGATTATAATATTATTTTTGATATATTACCGTGAAAAATGACGAAAAAAATATTTAAGGCTATGGCGCCTTTTATTAATATATTATGGATGTGCAGTAGCGAAAATAATAAAAAAAATAACCTCCGGCTTATCTCCCCCAAAAAAAAAAATCGAAATTTTCATTCGTCGGTTTAGCGTGTTTATACGTTTTGGACACACGACTTTGATAAAACTCATCGAAACTCGGAAATACTCTTGATAATTTTCTTTTGTCGAGTGTCCTGCTTGATAACGTTGGACGCTGCAATCAATTCGATTGTGTTCGATCAAATTGGATATACCTACCTATTTTTTTTTTTTAACATATTGACGGACACTTACCATTTTTTAAATTTCCAATACCATCTATAAGAAAGCACTTTTCTATTACTGCTAGGTATAGCATATATCCTAAAATAGGACATGTAATATTAATTGGTATATTTTACCATGAAATATGTCGGTGCCCTAATAGGTATCTAAAGCAATGCAATGTGGCAGTCGAATGTCTTCTATCATTTGATACTACTGAATATATTACTGCTATAGCTGCAATGCCATAATAAGAACTTTTTCGTATTACTGTTATAGCAGTAATGACACCTTATATCAAAATATCATTTTACTGCTATATAGCAGTAGTGTCCGTCAATGTGTTAATATTATTATTCGAAAATTGAATAACAACGATTTCCCCCCCCCCCCCGTAAATACTTGTGGGCGTGTCAAAAACTCTATAATATTATATTTTAAAGCTCTCGAATTCGCTTATATTATCAATAACACGGTTTTACTACGCTCTGACCCCACCGGTGTTTACATAATTAATAAATAATTTCCATGTTATTATTATTACAATATAATCGCGTATAAATATATTATAATATTGCTATATCGTACGAATTACACGCTGTTCCGTATCGAATGGAAAACGTTATCGCGTTTCGGCCAAAACAGAATTGTTATTATATTTATATTAGTAACGGCTTTCTTTTTCTTCTTCTTAAAGTCGATTAAAAAAAAAAATCGTTGTCGCCCTCCTGTACGCGGTACGGGATACGATTACAACACGGCCGCGGCCGATTCGTGTGCGATTTACAATAATCGAGGCGGCCAGCGAACCAACACGGTCGGTGCAAATTATTATTATAAAACGACATTAAAAACAATAAATGTAAAACAAAACAAACGAATAAATCACACGAAAATCGTAGCGAAATGAAACGATTTTTTTTTTCTTAAATTCCATGTTTATAATTTAACATATATATATATATATATATATATATATATATATATATATATATATACGTTTTATTTCTATGAGAAAGTATACTAGCTGGATTTTGATGCGCGCGCGAACGGGTACATCGAATAAATAATACCGTCAATATTGTAATATTATAATAGGTATCCCATATTTTTTTTTTCAATTTTTTTTTTTTTTTATAACCTAAAGTATAAGCACGAGTGTATTGTTAATTATTAGGCACAGTATACAGATTTCGTGTAATTTTCAAGTTTAAATGTATTCAGTGAGGAAATAATTGGCGTTAGGTGTAATAGTTATTTTTACTTTATTAGAATGCTTTATTTAAAATATAAAAACAACATAATTTCTTAATCGTATCTATTTTTTTTTTTTTTTTTTTTTATAATAAGTGAACAATTTTAGAATAATCTTAATATTTAGTTGTGTTAAAGAAATTCGCGTATTAAAATTATCAAAACTAATAATAAATTATTGAAAAATACTCACGTTTTGATAGTCTTAGACTGGGAAAGCTTGTAAAGAATGGTTCCAAAAAAATATGATTTTAGATAACATTGAGGTGTACAACCTTACTATACGTTATATAATAATATATTATATTTTTAGAATATTTTCCTTTTAACTGACCGCCGAATGTGATGAGGTAGACTTACAGCGTTGTCACGTTTTAAAATCGATAATTATGATATTAGCAACGCAAAACTGTACAGAAGAAAAACTAATATAAAAACCGATTTATTTTCTCGTGAAAATCGTTTAAACTTGAAAATTATAAAAAATGTGTACTGTCCCTAACAGGAACAGTACACATAGAACAGGAATATGGTCGCGGAATTTATTATAATAAAAATTATTATATTACATTTACTACGGGGGGAGGGGGAGGGGAAGGACATCGTCTCTTTTTTTATTTTATTTTTTTTTCACTTTTCGAACAATAACGTATAAATTATCGCGACCGACTAATCTGTACATTTATTTAAAAAAAAAAATTGTATACGTCGAGTACAAAAAAAATGAAATTCATAATTTTTTACACGGGCGACTCTTTTCGCTATAAGGGGTTAGGTTAGACAGAACTGAATTATATATTATTATAAGGAGCGCGTTAGGTCCGCAGGGCCCATCGCAGGGTTCCATTTTTTACATTTGTGTGTATACGTCCGACTACGTGTGAGCTTTTTTTTTGTTCAGCATTTTTTTCCCCCTTAAAAGGATGCTACACATCTCAAACAAGAGACTAAAAACTGGTTTACGCGAACATAAAACACCGGGTCTACAATCAAAATAAAACGATCAAATTTTGGTACCACATATAAGAGAACCTAATCTATGTCATAGCGTTTTTATTTTTTTGTACAAATCCATTTTAAATTAAGTAACTGACCGTTAAACTTTTATGATTTGTGTTTTTTTTCTTTACATATATAATAAAAAATTGAAACGAGTTCCGAAATTTGGCGTTTTTATTTTGATTGTAGCCCCGGTGTTTCACATGTTCGCGCATACTAGTTTTTACACAAAATTATGATAAATTGCATGTGTTTTACTTTCAGTAAAGCATCCTCTTAAAACGCTATACGAAACAATAAGCGTCACGAACGGTTTCGGTTACAATATCGTTTTTCTCACCAAAAAAAAAAAAACTCAAAAGAAATTCACAGTCTCCGGGACTGTTTTGCCCGCGACGACGTGAAGTGCTAACGAAATCGATATCTTATATTCTAAATCAGCGGACAAACGGTAATATTAAAAATAACAGTTTTAAATACAAATATTGTAATAGTTCAGAAAAAAAAAATTAACGAATATATGCGCGAACAAAATTATTTTACTCGAATATGTTTTCACTGGCAAATAATTTACAGTACTGCAGCAGAATTTGTTTCGCGACAAAACCCTCTCCTGCGGCAGTCCACAGTGATAAATACTATCCCCTAACGGGTTAATACCGGCTAAAGCTTATTGATAATCTTTTCGCGGGGGGCGGGGTATCAATTTTTTTCCGTTTCCACGCAGCCTCGTGTTTGGCGTCGTACACTTTAAATTGTTCCGCGGCCGGGCGGTTCGTTTTAATCGAATTAATTCGCTAATCGATTCATTAATGTTATTATTAACCGGAATATTACGGGAAGGAAAAAGGACTGTAAAACAGTAATTAAAGGACAAAAATTTTTTTCAATTTTTTCGATACTTTTTTCTTTTTTGTGTATTTCGTTCGTATAAAAACGAGCGCTAAATTAATTCGTTTTTTTTTTTTTGTCTACGTTTAGATTGGTACCTACACAACGTGTAACGATTTATTTCCTTAATGTTTTCTAATGCAGCGCAGCCGTTAATTCTATCAATAAATCTACAAAAAAAAAAAAACACGATTACCTCGTTACGAAATTCGAATAAAATAACAGCGGATATTGTCTAGAAATACTATTCTCATTATATATTATACTATATACGTACACGGGCGAATCCAGATTGCCCGACCTCAACCAGCTGTTGTGCTCTGTTACAAGGCTGGGCAATTTAACGATTTTTTTTTTTCAAATTCATTGAGTCGAGTTAAGTTAAAATCAAGCAATATTTTATTTATTTTTTATTAACTCTATAGGTCAGAAGTTAAGTTTGAACAAAAAGTAACATGACGTAGTTAAAAGTTAAAATTTTCCAATTATATACGAACAAAAAGATTTACAATAGTCACAGGGCCTAAAATATATAATTTATATATAAAGTAAAATGTACGCTATTTGTATATAACTGCAGTACACATTATTATTATATAATTCGTGAAGTTTATAAAAATCATATATATATAGTATACAAAACGTATAATAATTTGTATAAAATTCTTTTAGAGATAAAATTTAACTCGACTGTCGGATATTTCGTAAAAAGTCAACGCGAATTTAACGCGTAAAATTTTTTTTTTTTTGAACTTTTCGAGTTAAAAGTTAATTTTGAACAAAAAAAAATAATAAAACAATAATAACGGGTCAATTGACTTTTAACTCGTTAATCCTTGCTCCGTCGTATTATCGGTCGTAGGACACGACGGGGGGGGGGGAACACGAATTCTTTCGACGGCGCGCGCGCGAGCGCGTTTTATGCAAATCGCCTATCGGATTTCCAGACGGTTGCGCGCGGCGCGGGACTTTTCCCTCTCGTTTGACGACGTGCGCCGCGCACATACGCACTCGAGCACGCACACGTTGCCGCACGGCGCGCCGTAAATAGACGACCGCGGTGACGACCGCGCGGTAACCAAGACGCGTTTTGTTTTCTTCTCCGGTTTTTACTTTTATCGAGCGTTTTTTTTTTTGTTGTTCTCTCCGTTTTCTTCTCGTCCGTTTTTCTCGTCGTCGTCGTCGTCGTCCCCGTTTTACCGCCGCGCCGCTCGTATAGCGTTAAAAATCCGGTTCCGGTTTTTTTTGTTTCTTCTTATTCTTTCGCCGCTTCTTCCCGTTGTGATAAACGTTAATAGTTGGGTGCCAGAGCGTATTTTAACATATAAAGTATACGGCACTAGTGTCACCCAGTGGTCGGTGGATGTGCCAGTGTGCCACGTATTATATTATTATATATTATTTTATTTTTAAGTAAATCATAAACCGAAAAGGTACCCGAGGATAGGCACTCGGCTTAGTCCTTAATCGCAGTGGCGCCCAGTGTTAAAAGTGTGCTCTGGTTTGTGCTCTGGTTTTAGATCGCGAGCAGAGCGAGGAATCCATCGGTTTTACAAAGCCGTTGTTTATTTCTGTTTATTTCCGTACGCAAAAATTCTATCAGAACGACTGTGCTCCGGTCTTTACGGTCACGGTTTGTATCCCGGTAGCGAATCGCGTCTAGTCGGTACTTAGAGAGGTCGTTTTTGGATTTTCTCAAAACCGCCTGAAAACAGAACTCGACAACTACCGAAAAAATCGATTCCGGTTATTTCTTCGTGATTTTCAAACTAACGGACGGTACAGAAATTCGAAATATTCGTCAAATACGTAACTGTTTATTGTAATATATAAAGGAGAAAAAAACAATTCTCAAAAGACTTTCTTTTAGTTTTGGACTATATTTACAGCAATTATAGCCGGTGTCGAGGTTTCATGAAAAGAGTTAGTTTTTGTTGTGTACCTATAAAGCGTTGCACCGAAGCTCCGCTCGGAATCGTTGTATCGAACGCAACGATTTATCGTTTGCCTTCAAATTTACAACGATAACAATAATATACACTCTAAAATCTTTCTTCTTTCCTTCTTTTTCGGGTCAACTGGGCCTTTAATACACCGTCCCGTCTCACAACCAAGCTTCCGTTCGACATCCTTTTTTCTTCCCAGCGCATCCTTGGTCTTCCCAAACGTCTTTTCCCTACGGGATTTCGTTCACGCAGCAACGGATTTTCGTTCCTCCGAGCATGGACGTAGTCTACCTCTTCTGATAACATTCAACACGTCCGGACCACTACGTCATAATGCTTCCAGCTCTGTGTTCTTTCTTCGTCTCCGCTCACCAGTTTGATCGTCCTTGCCTGGGCCATACATTTTTCGTAACACTTTTCTTTCAAAGACCACGAGCCTGTTTTCGTCCATTTTTGTCCCAAGTGGCCGCGTTTCGGATCCACACAATACAAGTGGTTTCGTGAATTTAGCAATTTCTTAAGTCCATAATAACGTCTATTCCCAGCATGAATTCTCGCTGCTACCTCGCTTGCTGTTATTGTTTTTTTCAGTCAAAATAGTACCAAGGTATTTGAATTGTTCTACTCTTCTAAAACGTTCAAAGTGATCTGTTTCAATGGACTCTGCAGAAAACGGTAGTTCTCGTCTACTCCGTTTTACACATAACCCTACACTACCGCGCCTTTTATTACACAGTCTGCT